>JARYHS010008074.1:240712642-241312642 GCA_031002005.1 Vandiemenella viatica | reverse complement strand
TACCACACATAAACACCATTGGACTGCACTAGGTAGTTGTGGCTGCAAAGTGAAGTACATCTAATTTTCCTTTAATATGTATTTACACTGAAAAACATATACAAGTTTCAAATTAAAATATAAACTGTTTCAAATTATATTAAAAAAAGGAATAATTATGATGTAAAAATTTAATATTGTGTCATCAAGACCTGGTTGATTGGGCTTCAAACATTCCAACTAAACTATAACCGTGATCGTGAAGCCCGTATTACTATGTGATACATATCCTGATGTTGCTGCTAGGTTCATATAATATATTTCGGTAACCAATTTGTTTGAATAATCCCGCAACAGACCATGGGTAAACATAATGAAATGAAAAAGTCACTGGTGTCACTAACGTGATATATTCTTTGAAAGTTAATGAATTTAATACTGGTATCGGGTCACACATTTGAAAAATAGTTGCAGGCTGAATTGGACATTCAAAACCACATAGAAAATTTCAGTTTATTCACAAGTCACAAAAACAAGATAAAAGGATTCACTCCTGCAAATATAATTCAAATTTTGCAACCCCACATGAGAGTGAGCTTCGTGGAACAGTTTCTACACTCCTGTTCTTGACTTCAAAGAACCATTGAAGCTTAAGATTTCTTTCACTGAATTTAGAATTATGTTTCCTTTCTTTGAAATGAATGTTTCAAGTGCATGAATGTTGTCCAAGGCTATAGAATTAAACTTTCAGCAACTACATGTTTGAAAATATCTCTTGCGACTTGACACATTCTGATTGATTGTTAGATTGAGACTGCCAGCCACAAGGAAAAGAGGGCTTTCTATTTATTGTCTTGGTTAACCTGAGCTGAAACTTTCTGGAACATCAGTGAATCCCCATGGGGAAGCACCTTTCTCTGTGAATTATAAAAACACCCTTTTCTTACAATTTACCCGATTCTTCTAAAATTCTTATAGGTTGTATTCCAATTTAATTTTGGTACATTAGGTCATGAAGACTTTATTTGAAATTCAGCTCATTTAGGAGTTAGTGATATGATTCTTCTTGTTCACATTTCCATATGAAACACATGTAAAATTGAGCCTTAAAATTGTTCTATACATGTATATGATACATGAAAATGATCATAATTTTACATTTTATCTATGGAAATTAATGCAGCTGAAAGGGCTAACTTAAAAATTAAGACTTTATAACTTTTACATTTCTTTATGCTATCTTTTTAATCTAGAGTTGAAAGTAGGTTTATTATTAAGAAAATACTTCTAGAATTTATTTACTGTGTTAATACCTTCCTTTGTCAATTTGGTGAGATAATGCTTATATTACAACTGATAATGTAATAAGTGGTAGTTTCTTCAGGTGAGGAAACAAAGTAGGGGGAAAACAGAGGGTGGAGGAAAAGGTAAGAAAAAGCTCTATCTCTGATTTACACTTGGTCACTACTAGATCAATTTGAAAAAATACTTGAAAGAAAAAAAAAAATCCTTTCAGGTGACTCAGGTTCAGAGGCAATAACTTCATTGATCTGGACACATGGGACAGAAAGTCTATTAGGCTTCTGTAATAACCACACTCTGTAATTCATTTGGTCCTATTGTCAGACCAATGCCACCTTCTTACATGATGATTTATTCCTCTTGAATGGTAACAGCAATACTCGAGCCCACATCAGACCCTCTAATTTTCAATAGTACCTGCACTTAGGCAGCTGCCAACACTACTATACTAAATGCTCCCTTCTGTATAGGCTTAGTATCCACCTTAGTATGTTCTGACCGGAATTCTCTCACAGAGTATTCCAACAAAATTGCATAGTTGTAAAATTGCACCTAATTTGTGGGTTTAGTTCTGTGTCAATGTTGTTGCCACTGCAAACTGAGGCTTTCCTGAGGTCTATTTTGGGCTGATGTATCTGCTGCTGATGGCTGGTTACATGCCACAAAAAGAAGGATAACCAGCCGTAGCAACCCCTCATCATTTGTTGACATCACCAACCATCCAGAGTGGATACATCAACCTGAAATAACCCTGAGGAAAATCTCAGATTGGGTTCTGAAATATTGGCAGCAGCAACAACATTGATGCAGCATTAAAACTGCAAGTAAGAGCAATTTTACAAGAGTGTTGTATGTTTAACACATCATATTTTACAATTTTTCATAATTATTAATATCCCATAAGCTGAATCTGGCAGTTAAGCTGTAATGCTCTGGCCTGACATTCAGGAGGACAAAGTTTCAAATCACTGTGCAGACATTTTGGTTTTTCTATAATAGTTCCTTCAAAAGGTCATGGCAAAATTAATTTACATTCCTCTCTTTCCTCTAATTACCTCAATGTTGGCAAGACATGAAGCTCAAAGAAGAAAAAATTCTTCAGTTATCCTCCAGATTTGATACACAGTCTTCTTCACGATTTTTTCCTTATCTCCATTGATGTAACATCCCTCTATACTAGGAGTTCCCAAACTGTTTCTTTCCATGTCCCACTTTTTTCATCTATATTCTAGTTCATTCAAGAAAATTCTAGAACAATTAGTACATTGAAGGATATTCTAGTACATTCTAGAAGATTCCAAAAATATTTTTAGCGCACTTTAGTCAAAATATGAAAATTCCCTAGTTCTACCTGTAAGCACCTTAGAATTTTGGTAAATTCTAGTTTCTTAGCTTCAAGTATAGGGGAGGAAGTTAGATTCCCAATAAACATAAGGTTTCATTGCATGTTCAGGTTATGATAGGAATGTTTCATGTAGAAGCTGATACCACAACCTAATTTATTAAATAAACCATTTTAAAAGAAGTAAAGACCCACAACATTTAATAAAAGCACTAAATAAACTTTTTATAAGGTTAAAGAAACTTTTAACTAACCTGAAATAGGATAATCCATTATTGGCCAACTCTCAAACAATAGATTTTTGCGACGTGACCATTTCACTATTTCTGAACACTTTTAAATGAAGTAAAGTAAATTTAAAATATTAATAATTCAAAAGAAAGTTAAATTCACTAAAATTCTGTAGTTTCTGACCATGTAAATAACATAAATAAATTTTTAAACACTTCGATAAATGCACTTTCAACATTTTTTATCATATGCTCCTAGTAATTTCTCGAAGTAAGAAGTAGATTTTCTAAAAGAACCAAAAATCTAGTATCACATATTTAAATTTCAGAACATTCCATGCAGTAGAACAGATTCTATAAACATTTTAAAGATTACTTCGTCACTGAACACACGTGGGTCACTTAAGAATTATTTGCAACTAAGCCAAGCTATTTCCACAGATAAAATAACTTTTAAAACGCGTAATTAAATTCAATGAAAATTCCGATAATTTCACTTTTTCGATAAAGACAATGGAAGAAGAATTATTAATGATAAACAGAGTGACTTCTAAACAGTTTTAAAGCCAAATTTTGCTAAATCCATATCTCGGCCATCTCACCATCGATTTTCATAAAATTTACACCATTAAACTCAGGAATTTTTGTAGAACATTTTGACACTAATTTTATTTAGGTAATTTGAAATTCAGCAGTATTTATAAAAAAATTGAATAAATTCAAATGTTTGGGTTAATCCCCACTGGCTTCAGAAGACTTGGTATCACTACGCAAATTAAACAAAAATTAAAACTAATCACTAAAAATTTCTCACTTAACATCCTTTGAGCATCTTGCAGATAAGACTACACACTGTTAAAGTTTGAACACTTTTTATAATCTAGATCGTTTACACATTTTTTCTAAGTGGCAGTATATATGTGCAGTACAGTTGGAGTTAATATAAGCGGGAGCCCCGAGGTGGGGGAGGTCTTTATGGTTTCGTCTTTTGTCTTTACTCCGGGAACGATATGTAAGGTAACTCTGCATCAAGTAATTCATTGCGGGTCGGTTTTTGATGCGTTAGCCTGGAAACTGGTGTCGGCCATGTTTGGTGTTCTTGTAACAGATTGTGATTTTAATGACTACTAAGAACTTTTAAATTAAAAAAAAGGGGGGGGGTCTGTCAGTATCATTTCTCTCCACAACCTACAATTTTCTTGAAATGTTTGTTCGATTGCCTACTCAACTGTATAATGCTAATTTTGAAAAAAGAGTGACTTTTTAAATAAACTCCAAAATTTTGTCCAAGTGAACTTTTTTGTGATTTCATAGTAAACTGAAAACCTTTTCTAAGTTTGTTAAACAAATTTGGTGGCGACCATTAAGCATTCTAGTTGAGTATCCAGGCAGGCACATGATCAATTTAAAATTATTTCGTCAAAATTCCACAGAACTTTTAATTCAAGTGAACTGCTAGTTAAGGTACTAAACTCTACTCCAACCCCGGTAGCAGTTTGGTCCTTACATACCACTCTCAACCACCATATCTTCCACAACCCCACTGCTACCAACATGAAACCACCTTAATGCACACTGAGAGACTATAGGCTACTACCGCAAACAAACACCGGTGGTCTGCACTAGGTAATTGTGTGTGCAAAGTGTTGCAAGATGTTAATAGCTGAAAAACATGTCATTTTCTAGAACATTTTAGTACATTCAAGAACATTCTGGTACATTATAGATGATTCCGGTCATCTTTTAGAACACTTTGATTGAAATATGAAAATGCCTTAGGTTGACCACTCTAAACCACCATATCTCCCATACTCCTATAGCAACTGACATGCTACCACCATGGTGCATGATGGGAGTCTCGAAGCTACTACCACACACAAACATGAGTGGTCTGCGCTAGGTATTTGTGGCTGCAAACTGAAATATAGGGACATTCACGTCTGATATATATATATATATAATAACAATGAAATCAAGACGCTAAGTAGTGGAAAGGAATCAAATTAGGATAGGGGAATGAGCCACCACTTACCTTAAGATGATGGATGTGGGGCGCGAACACACACAAAAGACACAAACACAAATAATAAAGTAATTTTCGGGATAAACCCTTCGTCAACAGGAGAACATTGTGAGAGGTGGGCGCAGCTGGAGACTGCCTCACAGAAAAACCGCTGGTCGGGAAAAAGGTGGGGGTAAATTCAAACATTGGAAAAGTAGAGGGGCCACCACTAACCTAAGGTGATGTTTACTTCATAAAACCCATCTCCAAAGACTTCGTTGGTAAGAGACATAAAGCAGTTAAAAAAAAACTTCATAAATATTATTAATTTATTATATTTTTTAATTTGTGTAATATTTTATATAATAATAATAATTATAATTATTATTTTCTTTTCAAATTTAGTTTTAATTATATTTTGCTCTTCCCACCGACGAGAGATTAGTTTGGATATTTATCTATGCTCGGGTATTAGATCTACTTTTCCGATGTTTGAATTTACCCCCACCATTTTCCCTTCCGGCGGTCTTTCTGTCAGGCAGTCTCCAGCTGCGCCCATCTCTCATAATGTTCTCCTGTTGACGAAGGGTTTATCCTGAAAATTACTTTATTATTTGTGTTTATCTTTTCTGTGTGTTCGCGCCCCACATCCATCATCTAAAGGTAAGTGGTGGCTCATTTCCCTATGCTAATTTTATTCCTTTCCGCTACTTAGCATTTTGATTTCATTGTTACCCTATGGCCCTTCTTCAGTAGTAGTGAGATGGCTGCATGTTAGACCGCGTTTACACGATGCGAGTTGACTGGAATGACAGTTAGCTGGACCTTCGGTGGTGGGGATAAGAGAGTGGTCTAGTAGCATGCTAGTAATAATTTGAAGACAGTCCACTGTCCATTGTCAGGACAGTTCTCTACTCCTACTTTGTGATCTTGTTGAAAATAGTACGTACATATTACAGGAAGGAATTAACATCGTATCTAATTTGTTGATTATAATGTTGAATGACATGAAGAATGACAAAATAAAATGCAGAAAATGGTTAAAATAGTGGATATTAAAAAGAAATGCTTAAAATGTCTCAGTGCCTTTTTTCAAAATAAAGTTGCAAGTGAAAATTTAGAATTACATCATTTAAGACTGACTGTATCTCAATTTGAAGATCTGTTGTGAAATATTTTTTCTGATACATTGAAGATGACACTGTTATCAATCAATTTTTTGATAGCAGAGTCTCTAAAATCCTTGCTCTTATAATTTTTGTTCTTAAAATTCCACAGAATTTCCTAACTTTCATGCAGTTCTAAAGATTTCAATGCCTCTGCTTCACTCTGCTTACACGACTTGTTAGTTGTCGCCATCTTGATTGTTGAATTCACATGCGAAAAGTTGGTCATGAACCGAGTCCACTATCCTCAGTTAACTGTCTGACTTGTACCTGTTGACACGAGGAGAGTGGACTATCCAGTGCTGCGCGAGGAGCAAGACTGTACGCTCGTTCCAGTCAACTCGCACCGTGTTAACGTGGCATTAGAGGCTGGAAGCCAACTGAGTAAGCCCGGCAGGTAAGTAGGTCATGGGGGGGGGGAGAGAAAACAACATGGCGGAGAGTGGAGGTAGAAAGCCATAAGCTAGAAAACACTACTATCCTTATATAAATTAAAGCCATCAGTCACCAAAATTAAAGGCAGGAGGGCTGCATTAAACACACTACACACACGACAAATATATTTAGGTACTTGACTAAATTTGGGAAATCAGTATTGTGGCTGTGTGTCTAAAGGTACTATAACCAAAACAAATATTAAACTTGATATTGTTCTTGGTAAAAAATGGAAGTTAAAAAAAAATGCTTTTTTATATGCTGATTTGGACATGGCACCAAACTGCTCACAGCTGTTATTTGTCTCTTGTGCCATCACATATCAGCTCATGCCACTATAAACAAAGTGGCTGTTTGCTTATTTTGTTGGTAAAATGGGTTCTACAGTTTCCAAGTGGAGTGTAATGCATTAATGTATAACTAAATCAATTAAAATACCAAAAAACTTACATGATGGGACCCAGCTTATACTTAATGTATTATCATGTTCAATAAACTATGTGCCTTAATATTTGTAAGGTATCCCTCGTTCTATTTTTAATATTTCGTTAGAATTCGGCCAAGTTTAAGGTTTACTTCGGTACACGATACCACAGTTAAAATCGAGATAACCACACTTGTAGTACAGTAAAGTGAATAAATAACACATAGTAACCATAAATAAGAAGTTTCTAGTAATATAGAAGCCATAAACTCACCTAAAAGAGAGTAATCCGAAATAATCCATGTAGCAGAAAATGCAAGTTTGTAAACACTAACATAGCACTAATATTCCACTAAATTAGACACTGTAAAGCACTTTCATAATTAGAATTTCACCAGTTGATATTAAGTTCACTAATAACTCGCAGCTCCAGACCAATTTAAAGTACTAAATATGGAATTTAAATGCATCTCCACATGGGAGCTAGTCAACATTTAATTCCACCACATCTAAACAACTTCAAAGCTTTAAAAGTAAATAAAACCAAGTAAAATAAATAACTAGTTAACATTCTGTAAGGTTCCCGTAATGATCAGCCGATAAATAGAGAATATAGGTAAATAGTAGCCAACCGGTAATGGCGACGTAAAAACCGAAACTTTGGAAATTAATAACTCAGAAACTAACATGTTTAGCGGACTAAAAACTTCTCTAAAATGCTTAAAATAAATAAAGGTTCAATTTAAATTTAGTCTCAAGACACAACCGACTTTCAGGAAAAAGCAGAATATTTGGCTTCACAATGGAAAAACAGGGAAACTTAGGAATTTCATAACTCCCGTTAGAATTAACCGATTTGGAAGATTTTTGCACTGTTGAGCTCAGCAGAGGACAGAGAACGATTTAAAAATAGTATTAACTTCAGATTCTAAGGCTTAGCGGGGAATAATTTTTCCTATGACGTTTCATGACGTCAGCAGCACACGACTCAAATATGCTTTTAAATTAACCAACTTAAAAATTCATTTTCACTGGTCTGGAAGCTTTGAGACTTTAACTAAACATTTCACGACACTTGTCTCGTTACGCTCTTCATTCGGAGAATTTCTGGTAGTACACAGTTGACAGGATCTTTTTACAGATAGACTATTGTCTCAACCGGTAGGGCAGTTTGATAAAAGAGACAAGTCCACCATCTTTTTCCGCAGTTGGCGGAAACATCTCGTGGTGAGAGCATGTAACCTCTCGTTGAGCTAGTTCAACGGTAGCGGTTTGGAGAGAGCGGTGGATCATGGGAAGTTGTGACATCATGGCGTCAGGCAGGAAGCGAGTCTAGATGTAGGACACACCTAGCGGCGGCCATTTTTGAAAGTTGAAACCATCTTCATTGCGGACTATCAGTTTCTGGACATGTGAATTTCTAACTTTCGTTTTATTTTCATTGGGGGAGTGCGGTTTTTGCTCTGAATTCTCAACCTGTGATTTTTGGTGAAGATTAATATCCGATTGCCTAGCTAACTGTGAACTTGTATTATTACGTGAAAAATTTTGAGAATATAATCCAGTGATTCAACTTGTAACTTTCATTTATACAATAGTACCTTTCTTGCAGGAGGTTTAAAACTGTAAGTGGCGACTGTGGTCAATTTTAACAGTTAGCATAAGTATTTCAACACGGTTACAGAACTTTCTTTTGGACTTAGAATATTTTGGAAGACAACTGGTTCAGGTGAGAAGCAGATACCACCCCCGTATACCTGCTTTGTCCCTGACATATTTTTTCCTTAATAAATTTAAATTTTCTATCTGTACATGAATTATAGCTTTCCAAGTTGAGTATCATGTGCACCCATAAACAGAACATCTTAATAGCTTGTTAAAATTAGTCACAAATCATCAAATCATCTATAAGATCTTATACATTTGTAAATAAATACAAGCACATAACTTCATCTAGAAAATTAGTAAGTATTTACAAAATATGGGTTTCATTTTTTTTTTTTTTTTTTTTTTTTTTTTGTAATGTCACGTTTTTTAAGGGTGTGCTATTCTTCATTAATAATGGCTGCAATTTATTTATTATTTTTAATAATGGCCAATACAAATGTGGTTATATTTTGATTAGTTAATCATTAAATATATCATCCCATCTGAATATTCTCATACAGTAATGACAAATGCTTATTGCTAGTTCATTGTCTACTAATGTGCACAGTAGTTAAGTGATATTTTCAACTACCTCTGCTAATATTGGTCCTACAAAAACAATATTTAAGCTTATAATGACAATTCTTCCTGGGCTTTATAGTTTTGTGAAATCTATCCTTTAAAGCCTGACATTCCAATAAAATGCTGAGAATTACTTCATTCTTAAATCATTTTTCTTAATTATACGACAATATGTCCAATTTTTAACAGGAAACTACATTTTCTATACTTTGAGGAAAGTTTTGGCATTCTGGAATTCCGCTGTACAAAAATTACTGTTATATGCCAAAAACTTTCCCAGCATTGTCACGTCATTTCAGCCCAGTTAGAACTGTATGTGTTAGCAAGGCCAGCTTCCATTGCAAATATTATTTGTGTTATGGATTGGTAACCAGAAATGAGTAGTCGATTTACTTAAAACCTTAAATATGTAACATACAGATTGTCAACAGACACTTAAAATATGGAACAAAACTGGTGCTTGCCTTGCTAAGACATGATATCACTCACTCTGATAAGCATTTTGGGTTACAAAACTCTTATTGCATTTTATTTTATTAAAAATAATATATTCTTAGCTCATATTAAACATTGATTTTTAGTATTCTTACAACTTACTCTCTCATTTTTGTTTCCATTGTCAAGAACCCTATTGTACAGTGTTTTGGTTGAGCACTGTGTTCATAAATTAGGCCTAGTGATTCATGCATCTTCCTTGCCAAACGCTCCATACCTCTTTACATGAATAAGGATATATTTCTTAAAATTGGCTGTAACATGATAAAGCGTCACAGTTATGATGCAAAGCTGTGGAATTTTGAAGGGGCTCACTATTTATTAGGTTCTCAGTGTTGTGAATTACTTTGAGTCCACTGGAGCAAACATTAATTACAAACTTCATAAAGATGCATGTGTTCCAGAATCTTTAAAGAATTATTTCTAAAAACACTACAGAAAATATGATATTATTTTCTCTACTTAGGATCAAGTATGAAGAAATCACAGGATCATCTAAATCAAGGAATTCAAGATGAACTTGTAGAGATAATAAATGATTTCAAAAATAATGTATTTACAATATCTGAAGTTGAAAAATTAGTTGAAGCTTGGAAAAACAGGAATGATGTTCAACAGTCTTTCAGAGAAAAACAGGTACAGTGAAACTGCTACTAAAATGTACTAAATTTTAAGGTATGGATCCATCACCATATATTAATATTGCTATAGCTTTGGTAACTACTCAGCTGATATGAGATGAAGGGAAATTAAAAAAAAATCATGTTAATCAAAAATGAAGAAATATTGTTAAATTTAAAAAAAAAAAATGTGGTACTATAAAATGGGGTGAATTAATTCAGTGGGGAAAAGGGAGAAAAAAATGCAATTTAAGTTTTTTTTATGTTTGTAATAAACCATTCTAACAGGGAAAATTAAGATTTATTGCCCTGGTGACTGTCACCTGCAGTTTTATTCCCTAGAACAAAACCTTTTTACTTTGTACTGTTTCTTGGTTACTCTGAACTTTACTTATAAGTATCAGTCTAGAAATGATTATTTTTTGTAACTATCGGTTAGTCAAACTTAAAAGTATTGCTTGATCATATTACGTTTTGGTTGTTATGATTACATTTAATTTACTATCTGTTTTGACCAATAACAATTCTTAAGTAATATGGTCACAGTTTGTGGGGCCAATAGGAACATTGATAAGACATAATGAGACAGCTATAAACTGGCCCTATCCTCCTTAAAGGCTGACCAAATGGTGGTCAATCCAAAGCAATCAAAACAAGTCTATTGACTATGGGAACTTAAAGCAGTCATTCAAATTTTACATGACTACATTATACTATCTTGTATATAAAATATGATTGTTACTGTGATGCTTTCTTAAGTACCCAAAGAAACCAGTGCAGAAGATGAAGTTGGGAAGCTCTCGGTAACCACTGCTGGTACTAAATCTTTATTTACAGACCTTATCATTTTTAAAGGTAGTGATATAATGTGTACTTCATATTTGTATAAAAATTGTTCACAGATATGAATAAGTCATTGTAATAGTAACATAAGAATTTATTGGACTAAGCTAGTTAAAATTAAAAACCGTGATTATAAAAAAAAAAAATCTTGGCATGTTTTCTACTCTCCCCTAATCCAATAATAAAATTTCGCATGTTTCTACTCTGGCAGCAATTAAAGTTAATACTGAGACAGGAATGGTGGAATTTCAGGAAACTTTTTAGATATATTCAGGGCCATACCCAGAAGAAATGATAACTAAATGAAAGAGATCAGGCTAACTTTATTAGTTGCTAGTAAGAAGTGCGCCCACCTAGAGCACCTATACATTTGTGGATCCTCGCTGGAATTGAATCAATAAGTGTTCAGATGTCTTTTTGGGATATGTCTCCCTACACCTGTGCATGACTTGTGCAGTCAGCTGTTGCACAGTTTGCACTGGGTGACCATGTGATCTAATGTGTCTTCTCCTGGAATTCCAGACATGATCTATTAGGGACAAATCTGGGGATTGTGCAGTCCAAATTATGATTGTAACTCCTCACAAAGGCTTTTGTTGAGATGCCACAGTATGAGGATGGGCATCATCCTGGAAGATGTGATTTGGTTGGGGGACATGATCGGTATCACAGTAAGTTGCAGCACCCCATCCATATAGTGGTGGATTGTCATTATGCTTTCAACAACAACCAACTCAATCCTGCTGTCGAAACTGATTACTGCCAAACCATGACACCAGTGACTGCACCTGTGTGATGTTCTGAAATCACAGCAGAGTAAGGTGTTTCTCTACAATGCCTGTGAACATGTTCTCAATTATCACTTTGTCACAGATAGAATTGATACTCATCTAAACACAAGTGTGTGCCATTCACATGTCCATTTGAGTTTTGAATTACACCAGGTTAGACGATGCTGGCAATGAAATCAGGTTAATGGAACACATTGCATAGGGGTCAGACAGTGTAACCCACATTCAAGCAATTGTCCAGGGAGTGACTCTCTCTGTAATCACTGCTTGGATTTGGCCTGCAGTCACCCGTCTGCCAGCAATAGCCACCTACAAAAAGGAGTACTAGAGCCTTCTTTCATCCACTGTGTAACAAGTCTGTACACTGACGTAGCACTACAGCCAATCCTTTGGGAAATTCCACAATATGATGCACCCATTTCAAATACAGCTATTTTCCTACTTCTCTAACAGTTAGACATTTGGGTGTAGAGGGTCATTACTCTTCACCTTGGCATACTCAGTCAACAAGAACCTGTGGACAAAAAAGTGTCATGTTACACCACACTATTCATCACTTACACGCTAAAAAACATAGCAATTTTGTGGGTATAATATGAATTTATTTTCAAAAATCTTTGGATTCAAGTTTAAAAAATTTGGTGCTGTTTTTTGTCCACATATCTTAAAGAATTAACCACTCAAAATTTTTAGAAAAAATGAATATGTTTCAGAAGTTCAGTTTGGTTTAAACTTTCTTCAAAGCGTTTCATTTCTTCATTGTAGTAGTAGATACTATATAAATCTTTCTTTATTACTGGAATTTCTTTTGCTAATTGAATTTTTAATTCTCAAATTGTAATTGATATCAACCCCTGTTTTTGTAATTTTTAGCATTTGTTTATTCCACTCCATAATACTTTCTTCAGTTTTAGATACATACAGTGCTAAAACTGTAACCCTTTTTATTATTACTTAACCATTCTTGAGAAGAGACATTATTTTGCAAATGTCACAATCATTTCGGAAACATGTGTTATGCCTGAGAACTTTCACAGAATGATCATTCCCGGAATGACTTTTTTAAACAAATGCCAGCATAACATGAGTGTAGGCCATCTGCAACGCAAATTCTCAATAACAACAAGAAGTGCATTGTAATACTTATCTGTAAATGTTGTTGAAATCATAATTTCTTTTCAATATAAATATTTAGATGCATTCCAAGAATGATGCTGTATTGATGTATGATGATTTAATATACTATCAAAAATGAGTTTCCTGTGAAATTGTACTTTGCTGGTGACAAATTTAATGATGGAGTGATCGCTAGCTTCACCCGTAGTTCTTCCTAGTAACTATTTTATTTAGTTATGGATGCTTTTACAGAAATGACACATTCATCATCAGTTTAAACCTATTTTTATTTTAGATATGATTGTTTAATGTTATAACAATTGAAAATCTGAACTTTTAACAGGTGAAAAAAGTCTTACTGACCATTTTGGTGTTATTTATTCAGGTTTAGATGTTCTAATTCCTTTCATCCTACACAACTAGCACTTAGTGATGTGTTCCTGAAATAACTTTTGTGCTTATTTTAAATTTTAATGAATGAAATTACTCAATTTCTTAATGGACTGATGTATGTGACAATGTATATAATGAACAGAAACAATTTTAGGTATTTATTTTTAACAAAAGAAAATAATTTTGTTACTTTAAAGTCTTCCAAAGCAAATTTTCTACCTTCAAGATTTTCTGCCTTTTCTTGCTCTTCTATTTACCCTGAATAGCAGGAAATAGAAGCGAAGATAAGATTTTCACTATGTTTCTACTCACTGTGTTTGCATGGTCAATAATTTCTTTTATGTATAAAATAATCAACTAGAAGATAAAATTCATTGTTAATTTAAAGTAAGGACAAAGACCCATTATTCCATAATATTTTTATTTTGTTATTCTTTTAAGTATTTGCCCACTTTTACATCTGAAGTAGAAACTTGTTTTTATTCACCTCATTCTATGGTAGTATCATTATTTTTAAGTGTTAATAATGTCATGTATGCCTTTTTGAAAATGCAGCTGCAGTTAACCCAAATGAGAGAAGAATATGAGCGTATTCAGCAACAGATGAAAGAGCAAATGAGGCGTCCAACACCATTTGATCGCATTAAAAAGTTCTTCAAAGGAAAGTCTAAAGGTACAAAATATGCTTATTATTTTTTTTAAAAACGTTACCTTATTTAATCATATAGGTGGCTCATAATGTATTCTGAAAATTTTCAGAAGCAAAAGATTCAGTTTCCGATGCTCCTACATGTACAGAGAACCAAACTGCCGCTGGAGAAACAATTCCAATTTGTCAAAGGCCTGCCAGCAGCTTAAGTCTTCATAGTTTGTCAAGTATGTAGATCATTCATTTTCAAAAAAAAAATGATGTTTTTTAAATAATTTAATTTACTTTAATTGCAATTGAGCGCACACTCAAGTGGCAAATTCCCTAAAACACCCATCTTCCCCCTTTTCTGCACCCACCTACATTTGTCCTCTACAAATTTCAACTGTAAATTCTTTCAACGTTTTTGGTAAATTATTCATCATTTCCCTTGGTAACTTATTGCAATCCCTGACACCCTTCCCTGAAAAAGAGAATCTTCCCACACCCTTGTGCCTGAAATCCAGTGCCAGCTGGTGGTCATGGTCATTTTTTACCTTCCATGCACTACTTTTCATACCTACACCCAATATTGTTCCATGCCTCATCACCAGTATACTCCCAGTGACCTCTTCACCCTTGCCTGTCTTACAATGAATCCCAGTCCAGCTCCTTTTATCACATCTCTTACTGATTCCATTCTGCAATAATTTCCAAAAACAAATCTAGCAGCCATTTTTTGCACCCTCTCCAACTCCTGTATTTGATACTCAAAATGTGGGTCCCATACTACACTACCATATTCGAGCAATGGTCTGACCAAAGTTTTGTAACCCAATTCCTTTACTTCCCTCATACATCGCCCTCATCACTCTCTCCAACAAGTGCAGAATTTGAAACCTTTTCCTACCACCTGCCCAGTTAAGCTTGTTATCAAATTTAATTCCAAGATATTTACATTTCAAGTCTTCAACAAGCAATTCTTTCCCACCTTATAATCATAATCACCTTTTTATTTGTGTATCTAATAAGCTGACTTTTCTTTGCATTTATCCTCATCCCATGTGTACCAACCCAACTAGATATCCTGTGCAGATCACCCTGCCAACTGTTTACAGTCCTCTTACTGTTTTGATCCTTTTATATAGCATTACACTCATTTGCAAACAAGTCTAACTTCAGATAGTAAACAATCAAACAATTATTCCTTAGAATAATGAATAGCAATGGTCCCAATATGCTACCCTGTTGCACTCCCATTTTTACTTCCACTTCTTTTGATACTGCATTTCCTACCCAACTTTCTTTTTTCTACCTTTTAAAAATTCTTCTTCCCCAGAAAATCACTTTCTCATCCAACTTTTTAACTTATTTACTACCATTTTATGGCTCAGTCTGACAAAAGTCTTTGACAGATCTAGTGCTACACTATCAATTTGGCATCCCTTGTCTGTTTCATCTGAAATATCTTGCATATATCCCACTAACTGAGATTCGCATGAATATCCTTGTCTAAAGCCATGTTGCCTACTTGAAAACCACTTATGTTCCTCACATATATTTCTGATCTGGTTGCATATTAATCTTTCCATTAATTTACCTACTACTGATGTCAAACTGATTGGGTTAATTTTCAACTATATTTCTCACCCCTCCTTTATGTACTGGCACTACTATTGAACTTTCCCAGTCCTGTGGTAAGCAGCAAGTACCTGGACCCAATTTAAATAATATTTCAAGATATGGTACAAGTTATCTGTAGTAATATTATCTACACCAGCCCATTTATGTTTTTTCAGCTTTCTTATTCCTTTATGATTTCCTCAGGATATTTTAAACGTTTGGTATCTTCATTTCTAATTGTGTTGTTAAGCTCGTTCTCTGAATTAGACCCTCCCGTTTCTGATTCATTGTCCCTAATGCTCTCACTAAACCAGTTACTTAAAATCTCTGCCTTTACAAATCCTCAGTAACTTCTTCTCCATCCTTATCTATAAGTGTCTCTACACCCTCCCTTCCCCTCAGTTTTCTAACATAGCTATAAAAATTTCTAGATGCATCAGTCAATGGTTCTCCTGCATGACAATACTCTTCCTAAACCCATCTTTAGCCACTTTCTTTGCTATTATTAAGTCCTTGTTTAGTTGTTTTAAATATTCCCTACTACCCTGCTGTCTCTTAACTCTTTATGTTCTCTTCTTACCAACCTCTTTAACCTCCTCATTTTCCTATTCCTACTTCTTTTATTTTCTGCTTTGGAAATAAATTTTTCTTCCCCCCATCTTATTAACTCCTTGAACTCTTCTCACCTTGACTCTACTGTACTTGTGCTTCCCTCCATTTGCTGAATCGTTCTCTGAAATATCTCTTTAAATTTGAAATCTGTGCCTTTTTATAATTGTACCTATTTCCCC
Source organism: Vandiemenella viatica (assembly GCA_031002005.1). Taxonomy (NCBI): domain Eukaryota; kingdom Metazoa; phylum Arthropoda; class Insecta; order Orthoptera; family Morabidae; genus Vandiemenella; species Vandiemenella viatica. Next base: position 241,296,233 of record JARYHS010008074.1, on the reverse strand, counting down.
CTTCAATTTTTGGCTGCTGTTCACTGAATCCCTTAATATCCATCATAACTGCTTCATGATCACTTAGTCCTTCAGTTACGTGACACCCCCAGAAGGTTAATCATTGGGCTTCATTAGAGAATATATCCAAAAATATTTTGTCCCCTGGTGTTTTGCTCTACCACTTGTGTAGCATCTTCCTTACCTTATTAAAGTATTTGCAAATCTCTGTTCCCTTGTTTGTTATCTTATTTCCTACCCAGTTTACACCTGGTAAATTCAAATCACCACCATAATGACAATTCTATTCTCACCTCTGAAATCTAAGTATGAATTTAATTTCTCCCCAGATCCTTATCTTCATCTGCAATTTTCCACTGCGGTAAGCAGCCAGCACCCTGATTTTTTTTTTTATTACCCCAGAAATGTACCCCAAGTAACTCATGGTCTTGATCTATGAACACCAGTGAACTGTGGTAGTTTTTTGCTAACTAGTATGAAAACTCCTACACCAATTCCTCCTCTATATCTTGTGGTACACTCTGTAACCATCAGGAAAACCTCACTGTCTAGTATTTCTTCTTTTAACCAACACGCTACCCCAATTATTACTTGTGGTTCGCGATCTCTATTAAGTTTGAAAATTCAGTTTACTTTGTTCATATATACTAATTATTATTTAGTAAATACGCCAATACAACTGTTGTTGGATATTCTTTATTTTTCAGACATGTTTCGCCTCTCATCGAGGTATCTTCAGCATAAAATGTTTTCTGTAATATGTGATTAGTTATAATTTGAAAAAAAAAATGTTTTTGTTTTGTTTACATATAACAAAATTATTCTGAAGTTATATTATGCATTCTATAGATAGAATAATTTCGTTATATGTAAACAAAACAAAAAACATTTTTTCAAATTATAACTAATCGCATATTACAGAAAACATTGTACGCTGAAGATACCTCAACGAGATGTGAAACGTGTCCAAAAAATAAAGAATATCCAACAACAGTTGTATTGGCATATTTACTAAATAATAATTAGTTTAATAAGCAACTGTGGAAGAAATGGCCTTCAATGATGACATATTGTTCATTATACTTCTACACGTTCACCATTAACGCCTTTATTACTGGCTTTATATTCTCAGCACTAACCTCCTCTTTCCCAGTTTTTACTTGAGTCAGTTATTGTTTCAGCAGCTCCATCTATTTCTTTAAAATCTATGATTTTGTCCATTGTGGATCTGTAATCAGTGTCATTTTTATCATCTATTTTCCGTACCTTCACCAACAGCCCCTAACCTAAAAAAGGCACAGTCCTGACCCCATCATCACTGAAATGGGCTCCCTTACTACATTATCTAATAACTCAGAAAACACCCCCCTTGCCCCTTCTATTTAGGGGTGGGCCATGCATGGTGAAAACCGCAACCTACCAGATGGTGTTTACAGGCACAAACCCCCAACACAAAAACTAATGCCTTTTCCAATTACCACTTCCTTTCCACATTTACCCGCCTCTTCAGCATCGTTCAATTGGTAGCCAGTCATGGCAACTTAGGACCTGCATGAACTCCCACCCTGGTATGCTGTGCCTCCTTCACCACCTTCCTCCAGGTTCACACCTTTCTATACTATAACTGGGCATTTCTATCAATACCATTCCCTGCACCACCCACTATCACTAGTAGCACTGACGCCCCTTGAAACTGAAAAGTAATTCTTTCAACTTATCTAAAACAATCTAACTTACTGCTGGATGGTTTCCTTCCTACTCTAATTAATGGGATACGTTAACTCTTGATAATGTGGTAACAGCACATGTTGGTTTTAGTGTATCTCCATGTAAAATGCTTCATGCATGAATTACAATGAGTGAAAAGTATATTCATGTGCAATGAAGTCTTCACAGGTGCATTGCCGGGCATACGCCAGGAAAGTCTCTGTTCTTACAACAGTATATTCATGTGTCCATTGTACAAAACATATTAGTAAAATGTGAAGATGTTAAACCAGCACTTTTTTCACATATTAGTGTGCATAATTTGGCACTCATACATTTTTTAAAGCCACAAACAGATAGCAGAAGTTCTTTTATGAAGGCATAAAAGCACTTATAATCCTGCACAGCTTCCAGTTTGTGGCGGAGTCTTCCAGGAACACAGTCCTCTCCAGCATCTTCTGTCCTTCCAACCCTTCTTCCTCTTTCGCTACTGTCCATCTCACTCCTCTCTGTTGTACAGTCTTTTTTTTATTCTCCTTAACCCATATATCCCACAATCTTCCTGAATACCTTTTTTCCGTCCAGTTTAGAATTATACATTTTCTTTGGCATCCTTTCATCACTCATCCTCTATCTTGCCCACACCACTAGTCTTGATCTTTCATTTGTATCCTGCACTGGTTCCTGGTATCTCTTTGATTGCTTTATTTGCATGCCTCATTATGTAACTTTTCTTTCTAGCTGCTCCAATCCCACTCCTCTAAAACTGCATCTCAGTAGCCTAAATTCTGTTAATATACCTTTCTTTCCATCAATTTGTTTGTGAACACATGTCAGTATTGGCACCAAGTAAGTCTTGTAAATAATGCCTTTGCAATTCTGTGGTGCCCTCTGGTCTATGTCAGTCCCCGTCACACATGTAGAATTCTTTGCTCTATTGCATCTTTTCTGTTTCTCTCAATCTCTTCTGTCACACTCCCCAAATACTTAAACTTTTATACAACCTTAAGTTTTTTACCTCAGCATTTGTTATCTAGATTAACCCCATAATTTTGCCGAGATATAATTACTGCTTCATTCAATTTTGCACAAAAATACATTCAAGACATAGAGTAATGCTATTTGGGATTAAGTACTTTGGGGAGCTATTGTATTTTGGCTGTGATAGCCCTATAGGAATCCCCGAAGAAAGAGAGAGAGAGAGAGAGAGAGAGAAAAAGAATCAATGGCTGACAGGGCCCTGGCAAAGTTACAATTGCCACAGCAAGCCAATAGTTAATCAGATGATCACTTTCAATTAGCTTTTTGAAAGGTGAAAATATGTTTGTCCACTGGAAAGGTTTTCATGATCTTTTCTGGGAGACTAAAAGTATTGCACTTGTAGCTTCTCTGCCTGAATGACAAATTGTCACTAGAAAATTCTGTAGTGAATTTCGACAAGAGTAGAGAAGTTCAAAATAAACAAGATTCCAGTTTGCACATCCTGATTCTGTTTGTTAATGCTTGGCCCATGCTGCTGCTATGCAAGTGAAATTGAAAAACTACACTATTCTCCTTTGGATCACCTCCCCCTCCCGTCCCCTCACCATCTCTTAATTTCCAAAAATAGAGAGAAGTTTTTGATATTTGATTGACCCTCATATTACAATTATTTTTATATTTGAATGCTTGTATATCAGTACTAGTAGCTATACTGTGTGTATTTTACACCAAAAACAGAAGAATTCACTAACTGAATTTTCGAAGAAAATAATGATTTAAAAATTGTTCAGCCTTTCTTTTAGTTTTTATACACTTTTCCACAGTTAGCTTTCAATAATTGGTATGTAATTTGTACATTTATAGGATAGTGCTACAATTTTTCTTCCAGGTTCATCAACTTCTTCTGGTCGTATGAGCACAGTTAGTGGTTGTAGTGGTACTAGTATGGGAGACAGTGGCACACATTCAGATACTGAAGAAAGGAAGGTGAGTCTCTGATGAATAAAAAAACACTTTATATTTTATTGCTTTGAAATGTATAAATCAGATTCCAGGAAGTGTGGCGTAAAATAAAAAGATGGATTTTTGTAGGTAATTAAAGACCAAAACCTAAGTTTAATTCACAGTTTTGATTGTTATTTAGGAAAATCGTTTCCAGTCATCATTTTGCAAAACTGTTCCTCCTGTATAATTAAAGAAATTGACTGTCATGGGAATCATCTGGTAAAAAGTCCATGGGAGGGGGGGGGGGGGGTAGTTCGAGTAATAGTACTCATTGGCTTATTCTGGTAAGAAATTAAAATACAACTATTTATGTATTTTCGTGTATGGAGATGTGTGTGCCTTCTTATTTCTAATTCCGTACTCTTGGTAACAATGGAGCAAGAAGAAGTGATTTTAATATGGAATGGAAATGTAGACTGACCCATAACTATTCAAAACTGGTGAAAGGGTTACAGTGGGGGAAAAAACACTGTTTTTGTCTGTGACCTTCCTCATGAAAATAGAAGATGTAATATTTAGCTAAGCTCACACAAGCATTGTTTGTTAAGCCAGCCTTGTAAATATTTTCTATTGCATGTGGAGGGACAGAGTCTGAAACATTGTATTTTTTGTGTTTGTGCAGTGTTTTGTTGCAGTTAGTCTTATTTTCTCATGTTTGGTAAGTGATGGGTCTAATTTATCTTTTCTTTCCATATTAATTCTCTACTCTAATAGCTTTGATGTCAATGACTAATGCAAAGAAAGTGAGGTCCCAGGAGTGCCTGATGTCTTTTTATATGTGTTACTTTACTCTTGCAATTTATTGCATTAGTAGCTACAATAATGTAAGCTATAAATTATAAATTATTTTGCAAGGTTTATTGTTAGTTAGCAATATTATTCATATATATATGCATGGAAGCAGTAATGTATTTAACAATATCAATTTGTTAGTGTAACATTATATCTTTACTGCACGGCTTTTTTGTTAGAAATAGCTAAAAGCTGGATTTGTTACTTTAATAACTAAATTTTGTAATGCCAGAGAACAGTTTAACACATGTAAATTAACAGTTTGGTGCCTGATTGTTGTAGTTGGTTACACATATAGTAAACATTATTTGGTTGGAAACAGCTTATTTTATTTTTTAGGTATTCTGAAATATTAACTTAAGTAACATCACTACTGTATGTGAAAGTTATATTGTTTTTAAATAACTTATTAGTGTATTCCTTTTCTATTATTTAAAGTATGTTTGTAAAGTTAATTTTGAAATACAAAGAGTGTGAATAATTTTTAATAGGATTTTGTTAATACTTTTTTATGTGTTGCTTCTAGTAAGATGTTAAGTAAAAATTTCACAACTAATGCTATAAAAGTAGCAAACAAAGTAAAATATATTTTAAAAAATTTTGGAATTCTATGATACTATTTGTATTAAAGTTAAGGACTATAGAGTTTCCTGCATCAGATTCATTTAAAAGGTATCAGAAGCTAATCAAATTTAATGAATATATCTGCTTCCTGAAGTTGCAAATATGAGACATCATAAGTATCTACTTTTTAACTACTGTTCTATTTGAAATAGTGGGAATAATCACATGACAAAGGATGTGAGAAAAAGTTGTAGTAGGGGTGAGGGATGGGGAGAATTTATTAGGGAGGGAGAAGTGTTTGTGAATGGGGTGTGCCCAAGGCTTTATTTATTTTTTATTTTTTAAAGACTAGAAAGTTGTAGAGATCTGAAGGAAATGATCTGAGCACTTCAGGCCCAACTGATTGAGGCAAAAAGGAAACATGGAGAAAAATTTGATTGAGAGTTGGTGACAGGTGATAGAGGAATTAAAGTAAAAAGAGTGAAGGTAATCAGACACTGTAAATTGTGGATAGTAATAGGCTTGAGCCATTTCAGAGTTGGAAGAAAAAAAAAAATTGTCCTAGATTGTATAATGCAGGTCCTCCATCACCATAATAGACCTCAATGTGATCCATATAATGATGTAGATAAATCTGGAATTGGAGCCACTAATTGGAATAGGTATGTATGGTGTCTTTCATTGGTGTTTGGATGTGCATGTGAACACCATTGGTATTGATGCACTATGCAGGGGCGGATCCAGGATTTTGCTTTGGGAGGGGCTTGAGCAGACTTCGGTTTGGGGTGGAGGCTTGGCTAGAGTAGATTTGGGTTGGGGGGGGGGGCTTGCCTTCAGTAGATTTTGGCTTTGGGGGGAGGCTCGAGTCGGGCAACAAAAGGGAGTATTTATAGTGCCCTCGGGCCTTGAATCCGTAGAGCTATATCTTATATATAAAAATCAATGTTTGTGGGTTTGTTCGTCTTCTATGCATTCCTATATCATTTATCAGATTGCAATGAAACTTGGGAGAGTTTTCGAGTGTGCGTCTGCGAAGGTTCCTGTGAAAGCATGTAGCTCTTGATGCGGCCCCTTTAAAGCCCAAATGTTTTTATAGATTTGTTGGCGACACATTCCTCATGTGGCCTCATGGGATACCAGCCCTATATGAATTTGTGAACTATCTCAACGGCGTTCACCCCAATATCAAGTTCACGATGGAAATCGAAAAAGATGGCGCACTTCCTTTTCTGGATGTATTGGTACGTCGAAAGCTGAACGGAAGGTTGGGGCACAGTGTTTATAGAAAACCCACACACACTGATCGTTATCTAAACGCCCTTAGTTTTCATCACCCATCTCAGAAGCGCGGCGTACTGAATACGTAGGTCCACAGGGCAAAGGCGGTATCCGACAATCAGCATCTACAAGAAGAGCTGCGACACTTAGAACGCGTGTTTAGGGCCAATGGTTATAGTTCCAAAGAAATTCGACATGCGATTATCTGAAGAAGAAACAAAAACAAAACGGATGACAGGGAACGAGAAACCCCACGTGCCTGTTTGCCCTTCTGCGGAGCGGTGACATCAAAAATAGCCAGGCTGCTCAACAAGCAAGGCATCCGCTCCATCTTTCGGCCCCCGCCTAAGATCCGTCAGTTATTACGAACCCCAAAAGATTGTATAAATCTCCGGGCCCCTGGAGTGTATAAAATTCCTTGTGAGTGTGGCTCTTCCTATACAGGACAGACTTTGAGAACGATCGATGAAAGGCGCAAAGAGCATATAAGGTACTTTAAGTTGGGGCAGAAAGAAAAATCGGCTATAGTAGAGCACGCCCTTGAAAACTGTCATGAGCCGTGCTTTGACAAGACGACACGCCTCTGCCATGCTAATAATTTTTGGGATAGTGTCGTGAAAGAGGCGATTGAAATCAGAGTTAATAACAATGTGATAAATCGGGATCAAGGACTTAACATAAGTCAAACATGGAGGCCAGTTATTAGACAATTATGAAACACACGGGAACGGACCATATTTGGGCATAACAACAACCGGAACATGACGTCACCAAGCAGACCCGCCCTCCGCGCGAGTTCCCCTCCTCTCCCGTCCAGTAGCCCTATATAAGAGACTACCGCTAGGCAGTTTTAGTTAGTTAAGCAGGGCTTGACAATGGGAGCAGTGCCGGCTCTCGAAACATCGCCAGTCGACTTTTATTTGACGCGGCTAGAATCCCGAGAGTGTTATCTACAGTGCTGCCGCCGCGAAAACGTTCACAGTTATTTGACTAAAGATACATACAATAAGAAGAATCTCTCTAGGACACCTAAAATCAAGCACTACAGCACATTAATCAAGTGGTCTTTTTCGCCTCAGAATGTTTGTTCTCTATGAAAACTGGAGAAATAGAAAAGATAGAGAAAAGGGAAAGGAAAATCTTGAAGAAAATTTGGGGACTCCTTAAAATTGAAAAATGTGAGATTAGGCACCAGAGAAATACAGATCTATACAAAGGAGAAGAAACTGAAAATATGTCAGACATGATCGGAAAGAGGACAATCGGTTTTTTGGTCACATAATGAGAATGGACAACACCAGACTTACAAAAAGAATTTTCAACCATATTTACAAGAGTAAGATGCGCAACCAGTTGATCCAAGGAGTAAAGAAAGATATGATTGAGATCATAATTACAGAAGATATAATACGAGATAGAGCAACTTTCAGGAGATTGATCCAAAATTTCAAAAGGTTTCCAGGAGAAGGAGAAGAAGAAATGTAAGAAAGGAGGAAACAGCAAAGTGAAAGGACAAAGAACTATTGGAAGTCAAGAAAAGAAGCATCAAAATGAATTCATAGGATTACTTTTCATGGTCCTTAGAACGCGGAAATCGAAGAGAAAAAGAAGAATAGAAGTTTATGAAACAATGAAAGGGGTACTGCATTAAGGGAGATGAAGATTATTGTTGAGAAAAGATAGTGCCAGTCACCGAGTAGTAACCTTTTGGCTTTGCGTTCGGGAGGATATTGGTTTGAACCTCTGCCTGGCCATTGAGGTTTCAGTTTTCCATGGTTTCCCAAAATTACTCCAGGTGAATGCTGATATGGTTCCTTCAAAAAAAGACCATAGCTGAATTCCATTTGGTTCCTTGCCCCCAGTCCTTTCTGTCTATAATGACACGGACAAGGTGTGAAGACACAAGAAGCCAAAGCTAATTATTGGGCTGTTGTTAGTGAGCTACAGAATTATAATGAAAAACATAATAGAATTTGTTAACTTAGTTGATACCCACAAATCACAGATAGGTAAAGGGATCTTCGTTAAGGGAAGAAGGATTATGGTGTGTACCACATGTCAAGTATCTATTAAATTTTGTAACTGCGTGACTAAATTTTATTCTCAGAACTGTGAGTTAGATTGGATAGTGTTGTATTTTATTTCTATAGTTAGTTTCTATGATAATTCAAGCTTGAAAGCAGATGTTTACAGTTGTAGAGATAGTATTTTGCATTGCATAAGTTTTGAACATTCGCCTGGAGTAGAATTCAGAAAGTTCGTATCTAAATTATTTATTTTTGGTTAAACTATTAAAATTACGAAATTTTTTATAATAACTAAAGTTAATGTTTGCTATAAGATCTAGCAATTTGCAAAGTTTCAGAGAGATAGAATTATTTTATAGTCAAAGTCAAAATTGGATGACGAAATTTTCAGACATGTGATTTGATATATGATTAGCCTTCCAGAAGCTACCCATGTGAAACAGAAGTTTGGGATTTTTCCCACGGTCCTTGAGTACCAGAACTTTCCTTGTTCGCAGCAGCAGCGAGTGTAGTCAGTCGCCCGGGGTCTTCGATAAGCAGTGCACACGACAAGATGTAGTCTCACGCAGTAGCAGTTAGTTAGTCTTTGAGAGACCATAGGCTCATCTACAGGTGGCTTAGCTTGTACAATTGTATCACAATGTTGCCGTAAGATATTATTACGCCATGTGGAGCCTCGGGATTACTTAAGTGTCAGTCGATTTCTAACCTAGCATAACAGTAGAAGCGCGTGATGAACTTTTACATACTTTCAAGTAATAATCATTTATACTTTAAACTTTGGGGTGTGGTCTGGCTCGAATGGTTAATCGAACTTGCAAACTTTCCTTCTGTTACTTTGTCTGATTTCCTATTCAGTTATTGAGAATATAGTGATTTCAACAAAAACGGACTTTTAAACATCATTTATTTATTACCATTCCTTAGCTTTTGGTTAAAATAAAGCTAAGTGGTGACCTGGTATTATAAAGTCATAACTGTACATATCCAAGGCTTACACTTGGTCAGACTTAAGACAAAGCCTTTATACCTAATCCCAGCATAAGCTTTTCGTCTTACACATAGAAATAAGGAGGGAGTGGAGGGGTAGCAGTTAACAACGGATACTATAGTTCACTTGTGTCCTTAGTAATGAGTTGTTAGGGACATAGTAGTGGGGTAAACTGAGAACTAGGACTACCATACAGTAGAAGAATGAATCATCAAATAAGACATTTGAGGAAAAACACAAGCTATATTTGAAGTTAAAAAGGGGGAATAGCATGCTCAATAGTGGCAGAAACTTAAATATACTGCGTCTGGACTGAGAAGGAAATAGGATTAATGATGTGAGTAAACAGATCTTTGAAGATATGAAATTGAAGGAAAGATGCTTTATCCAAGTGGCAGAGTCAACCACAAGAGAGTTAATATGTTGAATATTTTTTTATAAAGACAGATTATAACTACCTCGGGTCTTGGGTTATGGGAGGAATTAATGATCACAAAGTAGTTCTGATAGATATAAGAGGGTTCATTAAAATTAAAGGTGGTTGTAGATATAATTGTAAAGAAAATATGGGTACAAGAAATGAAGAGAGATTTTAAGGTATGGTACAGTATGGAGAAGTAGGGCATCACTATAGTAGAGAATAATAGGGAACAATTCTAAGAGATGATGAAAGAAGTGATTATTCCAAAACTCCTCAAAAATAATAATGAAATAACAGCATTAAATCTGCTTACTGTCCTAGGAAGGTAAGGAGGTTAAAGCAGTTGGTAAGAATGGAACACATTAAAGTAATAAAATAGAAAGGCAATAGGGAACACATGAAACAGCTAAGGAAGAAACAGTTAACAGTAAAGAACCTAAAGATGCCAACACAAGTATGTTATGACTGGTGAATTGCACCAAATGATCATCTAGAAACTTCCAGTGATATGTTGTACAAATTAAGAGCTGAGAATATACACTCCTGGAAATTGAAATAAGAACACATTGACGCCGGTGTGTAAGACCCACCATACTTGCTCCGGACACTACGAGAGGGCTGTACAAGCAATGATCAAACGCACGGCACAGCGGACACACCAGGAACAGCAGTGTTGGCTGTCGAAGGGCGCTAGCTGCGCAGCGGTTGGGCAACGCCGCAGTCAGTGTCAGCCAGTTTGCCGTGGCATACGGAGCTCCATCTCAGTCTTTAACACTGGTAGCATGCCGCGACCGCGTGTACGTGAACCATATGTGCAGTTGACGGACTTTGAGCGAGGGCGTATAGTGGGCATGTGGGAGGCCGGGTGGACGTACCGCGGAATTGCTCAACATGTGGGGCGCGTGGTCTCCACAGTACATCGATGTTGTCGCCAGTGGTCGGCGGAAGGTGCACGTGCCCGTCGACCTAGGTCCGGACAGCAGCGACGCACGCCAAGACCGTCGCATCCTACGCAGTGCCGTAGGGGACCGCACCACCACTTCCCGGCAAATTAGGGACACTGTTGCTCCTGGGGTATCAGAGAGGACCATTCGCAACCGTCTCCATGAAGCTGGGCTACGGTCCTGCGCACCGTTAGGTCGTCTTCCGCTCACGCCCCAACATTGTGCAGCCCGCCTCCAGTGGTGTCACGACAGGCGTGTATGGAGGGACGAATAGAGACATGTCGTCTTCAGTGATGAGAGTCGTTTCTGACTTGGTGCCAATGATGGTCGTATGCATGTTTGGCGCCGTGCAGGTGAGCGCCACAATCAGGACTGCATACGACCGAGGCACACAGGGCCAACACCCGGCATCATGGTGTGGGGAGCGATCTCCTACACTGGCCGTACACCTCTGGTGATCGTCGAGGGGACACTGAACAGTGCACGGTACATTCAAACCGTCATCGAACCTATCGTTCTACCATTCCTAGACCGGCAAGGGAACATGCTGTTCCAACAGGACAATGCACGTCCACATGTATCCCGTGCCACCCAACGTGCTCTAGAAGGTGTAAGTCAACTACCCTGGCCAGCGAGATCTCCGGATCTGTCCCCCATTGAGCATGTTTGGGACTGGATGAAACGTCGTCTCACGCGGTCTGCACGTCCAGCACGAACGCTGGTCCAGCTGAGGCACCAGGTGGAAATGGCTTGGCATGCCGTTCCACAGGACTACATCCAGCACCTCTACGATCGTCTCCATGGGAGAATTGCAGCCTGCATTGCTGCGAAAGGAGGATATACACGGTACTAGTACCGACATTGTGCATGCTCTGTTGCCTGTGTCTATGTGCCTATGGTTCTGTCTGTGTGACCCCAGGAATGTGTATATAAAGTTTTCCATTCCTGGGACAATGAATTCACGGTGTTCTTATTTCAATTTCCAGGAGTGTATTTGCACAAATACGGATGGGAAAGAATCTGCTAAGGACACGAAGAAGACAAAAACATTAAGCAACTGGTCTAATGATACCAGTAAGAACTGTGGTGCTAGATTTGTAGTACCAGATGAGAAAATTAGAAATAAATATTATGGGGGAATTAAGTTGGTTAAAAGCATTAAAGGGACTTATAGGGATAGTAATTTTAAAGATGGGTGGAAACACCATTGTACCACATCTAAAAAATATTATTTAGACTAGAGTTCGCCCAGTGGTCAAAATTCGACCGTAATTCATTAAGTTAATTAGTTTTTTTTTTTGTAAAAGAGTCATAATTATTGCAAATAGTTTTTTGAACTTGTTCTATTGCATTTGTTGCGAGCATAGATATATTATATACTGTATACATTAACGTTGTTGGCTGCGAGGGTGTTTATCTTGTGTTGTTTTTAAAATTTAATGTGACAGTAAAACAGCACAATTTACAGCTATTATTTGCATTTATTTTTTGACACAATTATTTGTCACTTATATTATTTTAAATTATTATTGGATCAAATAAAAACTAATAAAAGAAATAAATTGTTTTTTTCATTCAACATCAAATAGTTTGAAATGTAATGATTCCAAACTTCTGTGTAAATGATGTTTTTTTGTTTAAACTCTTTCATAATTTGCTAAATGCCATTGACCATTATATTCTGAAATATAAAATCTCAAACAATCGAAGGATCGAACTCCACTTGCTGCAATGTACAGTTGACCATGTGTAAAGACTGGCTGCCTCAATAAAATTCCTACTTTTTCTTAGGCTTGTCCTTGAGACTTATTTATTGTCATCGCAAATGCAGGTATAATTGGAAATTGAGTTTGTTGAAACTTAAATGGTAAAATAGTACCAGAAAAAGTTAAAATTATACGTGGAATCAAAATTCTCTTATTGCGAGCAGTTCCAGTTAAAATTTCACAATTAATAGCATTATGATGCGTACACTTGACACGCATTCTTGATCCATTGATTAATGCTTCCTTTGTATTTAAGTTTCTGAAATTAAGCTTCAATACTACCAGATTTCGTTCAAATGGTGGCTTACCATCATATTACAGCTACATCAATTTGAATTGCATCATTGTAACATCATATATCTAAATTACAATTTGGTTTAATGAACATACAAATTTCTTTATTTTGATTTTCAACTCTCTGACAATGATCTTTCATTACAATGAATGACTGAACAAAAGGATTAATGCATTCTGAAGATGCTCCTTTTAGAAATGTTGCTTCTTGTTTCTATAACTGTTTTGTTTCACCAAAGACCACAAAGTATCTTAATGCTGAAAATACACATCATAGTTGGCTCCGATCCGATTTCACGCACACACACAAGTAATGTATGTATTTGTAAGACATATCTATATAATAAAAATGAATCACCAAATGTGTTGCTAACCGCAAAACTCGAGAACGGCTACACCAATTTGGCTAATTCTTTTTTTTATATTTTCGTTACGGCACAAGGAAAGTTCTTATGGAGAGAAAAAACGTAAAAATTGGAAGGAATCAAAACAAAACAAAGGCACATTACGATTATCTTTGGTATGCTTTCAAGTTGATTAGGCTCTATGGATATTAATCTATGCCTGCGTGTGATCAGCGAAAATAATATCACTGACGCACATGTTGTCATAACTTCATCCGTAAGTTCCATTTTCTTGGTTGCTTTTAAATTTTCGCTTCTCTCGAAAACCAATTGTATGTTTATTTGTTCAGTGTGGTTACATTTAGACCCATGCCGCCTACAAGATGCGGGCGCAACAATTTGTGCCGAAGAACTCAAAACGCTACAAACCAAGCTAAATTCAATCTAATCGGGCTGCGAAATGAAATTGAAAGGATTAGGATATTACAATTGTGTTTCGCGAGCGTCTTTCATTTACGATTTTTCAGTTAACTACTGTTCCTACCAATGCGTTACTATTGGATCTAGGACTCTGTTTGCCCACATTATAAGGTGTTGGAATACAAAAATGAAGCATTCGAGAGGACAGCGGTTCAAATCCCCTTCCGGGCATCCAGATTTGGGTTTTCCATGGTTTCCCAAATCACTCCAGGCAAATGCCGGGATGCTTCCTTCAAAAGGCCATGGCCGAATTCCTTCCCATTCCTTGCCCCCCATCCTTTCCCGTCTCTAAAGACCTCGTTGTTAGACGGACGTTAAGCAGATGATTAAAAAAAAAAATAAAAATTTTTTTAAAAAATGCAAAAATGAAGCAAATGGATTGAGTTGCGCAAATGGTAAAGTGAAATTAGAGCCATTGGTCTCACCACCGGAGCCATTATACTCATTGGTTTCAGGAACTGGAAAGGTTTTTATGGAAAGAAAAAAAGTAAAAATTGCGAGGAAAATAGTAAAAACACTTTTATTTCCCCATACAAACCAGTCAATCAAAACAAAACAAAGGCGCGTTAGGATTATCTTAGGAATTGCAAAATGATCAATCTGGAGAAATATTTTCAAAACAACTCATTGAAATTGGTAACGGCAAAATCCCTGTAGACGTTTTGCTGGCTGCATTACATTTCCTGTCAATTTTTGTCAGTTTTCTTAATGAAAAACCGAGCTCATACAAAAGGGGTTCCCAAATGTCACTCAGAATTACAGAGATAATTTTTGGTTGAGAGAATGAGCTATATTAGCTGCCAAAAACACGGATGAAAATGAAATTGCCAGTGAGTTAAGGACATTGGCACGCATTGGTAGGAACAGTAGTCAATTGAAACATTGTAACTGAAAGCCGCTCGCGAAATCAGTTGATTGCGCAATTAACCAAGATGATGTTGTCAACTACTCTCCAGAATTTTTGAACTCACTGGATTTGCCAGGATTGCTGCCTCATAACCTTCAATTAAAAGTAGGCTCGGTGGTCATAATGTTGCGAAATATCAACCAACCGTGTCTTTGTAATGGCACACGGCTAGCAGTGAAAAAATTACTGAACAATGTGATCGAAGCAACCATTCTAAAGGGAAAGTATAAGGGAGATGTGTTGATACCTTGCATCCCAATGGTACCAACTGACATACCATTTGAATTTAAATGACTGCAATATCCAGTGCGGTTTACTTTCACTATAACCATAAATACATCCCAGAGTCAGTTGTTGAGAGTTTTCAGCATTAATCTTGAAAAACCATGCTTTTCCATGGACAGTTGTATGTTGCTTGCTTCCGCATTAGAAAACCGTCAGCTTTATTTGTTTACGTGCCAGGTAATCAAACAAAAAATATCGTGTACCATAAAGCATTATAATAAATAGAAAACTTAGTTTTGTAAGTAATCGTTGTTTATTATTGAGACATTAAATCAAAAAATAAAGCGATCACCGTGAAATACGTTTAATTATTTATTTTTTCTGTTGGTCTATGACTCGCCAATAACTTTTGACAGAAAGAAGTCTGTTGGAGCAGCTAGTTATATATAATTTTAGCTTTCTGCATTTCTTCTTCATATATACATAAAAAGTTCCTCCATTTGTGCAATATTCTGACCGCTTGCTGCGCCATCCGTCGTTGGTTGGCTCAACCAGCGCCAGAACTGAGCAATAGGTAGAGTGCTCTGGCAGCATCTGAGCAAACTACGTAGTGGAGCGAGTGTTTTATTTTATTTAATTTAATGTATTTCTATTACAAATTATATATAGATTTTAGCTTTCTGCACATCTTCTCCATATAAACTTTAACTATGCCAAATCTCACACTTCTCCGTGCATGCAATATTCTTGAAAAGGGATCCGAATTTTTTTCTTAGCATATTAATATATAGATTAAGTCAGGAAACTTGCTGCATGCCAGGGGTCTGTAAAAGTGCCCTATTACTACTGGTTCATAGAAGAGGGGAAACAAATAGATATTTGAATTACAGGCTGAGTTGTTTGACGTTGGTGGGGGGTAAGTTAATGGATCGCTTTCTACACAACCACATCAGAAATGATTGTGACAGTATATTAGATCATTCATGCAAAGCTATTTGTCAATGTCCAAGGCATTTCAGATGAAATCTACAAGGGAAACCAACCAACTTGATAGCATGGCACTCTACAGAGTGAAATATTAAATGATGGGTTGCGAACCATACTGGTACAAGTGAAAAATATGAGAAATGTGATATAAGTTAGGCAAAACACAGACTCTGTGCTTATATTTAGTGTGCCAAACCAATACAAGCTATTTTATATACCATGGTTTAACTGTGCATCTCTATCTTGTCCCGACCATAGAGGCACAAGTGACAAAATGGCAAAGCAAAGTGCTAACAGAATATTAAAAATTAACAAGAAATAATTAGTTTCATGGAAGAAAGTGCTGTTTCTGTAGAAGTTAGTTTTGTCTGTAAATATTAGCATAGTATTTTCATAAAAACATTGGCTAAAAAGTTGTTAGTTTATTAAAAAAAAAAAAATACACAACCCTATCATACTATTTGTATGAAATTTTGGTGTTGACTTTTTGTGTGTGACAAAAATGATTAAAAAATGATCTCCTATAGATTTTTTTTATTTTGTCTTATTCTGATGTATTTTAATATATACTAACCATTACTAGCATGCAATATGTTTTTAAATTGTGCTCAATCTAATTTTGTTTAAACATTAGTTGTACCACTTGTATTCACAAAAATATGTTTAACACAAATAATTTATTTTGGCACTTGTACCACTATGTTCAAAACCCTTCAAATGGTGATAAATAAGACTAAATTCACTGGGTTGAATCAAAGGATGATTTATTGAATGGAAGTATTCATAAGATATGGGGAGGAAGGAGTAATGGCAGGAAATGCAGTGTCAAAAAACAAATAAGTGAAAGGAGGAGTGTCATAGTTATTTTATTTGGATCTTTGGTAATTATTATTCCAATGTGGGATTTTGTTGTTGGTTTACATTCAGTAGTTAGCTTGTTGACAAATAATATAATGTATCATGGGATTATAATTGGATAGGATCGTGAACAGCTACAAAGGAATCTCGATGTATTATCTAGTTTGATCAGTTAAAATGTAATTAAGTTAAATGACAAAAAGATTTGGCTTACAGGGTACACACAAAGAAAAATAAATATTACTGTATTAAATTTGGGGAAAAACCCTTGGGATGGATGAAAAATGACTTGTTGGGTAGAGGAATTCCTAAAAGGTAGAAAGCAAAGTTTTACGGTAGGAAATGCAGTATCAAAAGAAGTGGAAATGTAAATGGGGGTGCCACAAGGTAGTGTATTGTGACCATTGCTACTGGTTATTCTCATGAATGATTGTGTTGATGGTTTACTGTCAGAAGTTTGGCTGTTTGCAGATAACATAATGTTATATAATATGATCAAACTGTAGAAGGCTGCGAACACGTACAGCATGATCTCGACAGGGTATCTAGGTAGGACAAAATGGGATGAAGATAAATGCAAAGAAGAGTCATGGATAAAGATTGTTTACGACTATTGAGTGAGGAAAGGAATTGCTTGTTGATTACTTGAAATGTCATTTCCTGACATAAAATTTGACAAGAAATTCAACTGGGTTGGATACATTGGACAGGCAGTGGGAAAAGGTTTCAAATTCCTTCATTTATTGGATATAATAATGAGGGGACGTATCAGAGAAGTCAGGGAATTGTGTTACAAACTTTGATTGGACCATTGCTTGAATATGGTGATGTAGTATGGAATCCACATTTTGGATATCGAATACAGGAGTTGGATGGGGGCGAAGAAGGGCTGCTAGATTTGTCTCCGAAAATTACATCAGATCTTGTTCAGTAACTGATATGATAAAGGAACTTCCTTCATTTATTGGATATAATGATGAGGGGACGTATCAGAGAAGTCAGGGAATTGTGTTACAAACTTTGATTGGACCATTGCTTGAATATGGTGATGTAGTATGGAATCCACATTTTGGATATCGAATACAGGAGTTGGATGGGGGCGAAGAAGGGCTGCTAGATTTGTCTCCGAAAATTACATCAGATCTTGTTCAGTAACTGATATGATAAAGGAACTGGAATGGGATTCAATGGAAGACAGGAAAAACATGAACTGAGTGCTGGGCATATACAAGGAGTATATTGGTGATGAGGCATGGAAAGACATGGTTGGGAGAATCAAGAGAGCTGCATGGTAGGGATCGGATGGCCATGACCACAAGCTGGCACTCGATTTCAGGCATAAGAGTGTGCGAAAATCTTCTTTCTTAGGTAAGGCTATCAGTGATTGAAATAAATTATCAAGTGAAGTCATGAATAATTTACCAACAGCCCTGAAATAATTTTAAATTTATATTTGTAGAGGGAAAAGCAGGCCGGTATAAGAAAGAGTAAAACTGGGTGTATGGGAAGAATTTTCCACTGGAGTGTGTGTCAGCAATTAAATTAAATTAATTAATCAGAATCTCTTGTTTGTACTCCTTTTTGTTAGAAGCAAGATTTAAATACCTGAGAAGCCAAAAGCTGTAAAATCAATCATTTTAATTTTATTTTTAATGTTATTTCTCAAGTAACAAGTGTGATTTGTATGTAACTTTCTTTTCCAGCATATTTGTGACTTCAGTAGATTAAATGGGAAGACAGGTCTGCAAAACTATGAAATTCCACCAGCCCCTCGGCCTTTTCAAGGGAAGTGGTCTCCTATCCACTTGCCAACATGCATAGAGGTAAGCAGGATGTGTATCAGGCATGATACCTGCATAATTAAGGCTTTTTTTCTACCAGGAAGTTAAATAAGATTTAGGAAAAACTGAGTGATTTTTTTAGTATACTTTACAATTACATTTAGTCCAGTGATGACTAAAGTGTAGAAAGTTACTAACCATTTCTTGTATCATATTTACATAGTATAATATATACAGTTGACAATTGTATTTACTAATGTGCAATATGCCTTACTCTTCTATCGAAAATGCAGAATAAAGAAGATCATTACTAAGTGAACACCCTCCCCCCCCCCCTCCCCAAAGAAAGAAGGTTAGGTGGGAGATGGAATGGTAATTAGTCATTCATGTAAAGGGTATTGCTTTCAGTCACAAAAGCTGCAAATAGCCACACATTGTAGGCGATTATAAAATTTCAAAGCTTAGAAACGTTCAAGTTAGAAATTATTCAGTTTCATAGCTGTGTAATTTCCTTTTGTGTGGAAAACTAAGGATGCTAGGACTGCACATTAATGCTGATTTCTTCTTACAAAGAGAGAAACATACATGTTAAGAATGGTTTTCAGTCTCCTGCATATATGTTGAATGGTATACACCCCATATATCAATGGTACTGTCATTTCTTCATATGTGCCCTAGTTTCTGAGATATTAAGAAATAAAATTTAAAAAATCTCAATGTTCATTATATACTAGAACAATTCCACAATATTAAAATGACCACATGATCTAGGCAGTAAGGTGTCTGCTCTGTAACTTTTGGACTCTACTTCAAAAACCCGTAGTAAGTGTTTGTCACTTGTCCATTCATTTCTTCACTGAGCTCCATTTCACAGACATTATTTCATTTTCAATCATTTACATACCATAACTACATAAAATTTAAAAACATATTGATTGTAGAATATAGAAAAAAATGATCTCCTCAATGTTATATATTTCATCTTGATTAGACAGGAGTATAGAAATGTCGAAGATGAAATAAATTTAAAAAAATAATACCTATTTTATTCGAAAATGTGTCAAAATAATAAATGTATTAATAAAAAGTGAAAAAATACTATTAGAATGGAAACTTTCCTGGCTTCAACACAATCCGGCTGTAGATCTTGGAAGATTTTCTGGAAAAAATTACTCTTTCTGTATGTAAATAAGAAAAGAAAGGGAAATTAACCCACCAAATACCAAAGAGGACGGATGCGATGAGAGAACACTAATGCCGACAAACAACTACACAATATTTCGGCATCTGCCTTGCTCACAAATAGAAAAACGGGCCATTAGGCTCGGAACGTGTGCGCACACCGAACGTTACCTAATGGCCCGTTTTTCTATTTGTGAGCAAGGCAGATGCCGAAATATTGTGTAGTTGTTTGTCGGCATTAGTGTTATCTCATCGCATCCGTCCTCTTTGGTATGTAGTGGGTTAATTTCCCTTTCTTTTCTTATTTATATCGCCTAGAAGCCGCTTCCATTTTCCTTAGTTGCATCTTTCTGTATGTAATGTGATATGTTTTAAATATTATTACACATAATAAAAGTATGCAAATGAAGTAGAAATCAAATTAAAATAAACATTCTCTACAATATCTGAAAACAAAAAATAAATAAATAAAAATACTTGATATTAATAGGAATGGATCTGCGTCCAAAAATTATGGAGCAGACACCCTTACTACCTACACCACACTGCCACTTGAAAATACAGCATAATTATTCGGGTACATAAAAACATTGAGATTTTTTGCATGTGGAAATATCAAAAACTATGGCGCATTTGAAGATATGACAGTACTGCAGACATATGGGGTATATACCCTTCAACATAGAAGCAGGAAATTGAAATCTGTTCTTAACATATCTGATGGTCCTCTTGTTAGCTAGACATTTATAAGAAGTAGAAACACACAAAAAGTACTATTACTGATATTACAGATGTCAGTTTCTACTATGAGTTCTTATGGTGATTAGTTCAAAAGTTTTATCTCTTACAATATCTGCACTTAAAACTTCCTCTTTTTGTTCTTATAGGATAGGCCTCCACAACCAGTGCCTCGCCCAGAAGTAGATACTAATTTCCCTGGGTCTGATGAATATGACAGCTACATTTCTCCTGGCTTACAGGTTCCACCTAACAAGACAGGTAACTACTGTTCCTTCTTTTGGTTAGTTTTATATGTCTGAATCATGTTGTTGGATAGAAAGTATATAAAAGGAAATTCATGTTAATTTGTTTATTGTTGTAACAATTAATGTTAAAAATAGTTGACAATAACAAAATTGAAAATGCTTTTAAGGAAACAAAAAAACAGACTAATTTAGCAAAATTAAACCAACCACTTTAAAATTGGAGGCAGGAGGGCATTTATGAACATTCCTGCAAACCCCCCCCTTCTCCCCTCCCACATACACATACATAAAAACTGATGTAAATGCACTAAACGGATTAGTCATGTGGGAGGATATTGTTCGTGTGCACTTGTACTTCTTTTCCTCTTATATTAAAGGGGTAACGTAAAATCTTTTGTGTTTATATTAGTTTTCTTTTTATACCTCTGCTCTCACCCTTGCCATTAACTTTGAAAATGAATTGGTAGTTTAGATGTTTAGTATTAAGGATGTATGACTGTACTATTATTCATTCAAATCTTCTATGTGTAATACATCACTAAACACCCTGCAAAATGAAGCAAGGTGCTACTGTGCAAGCATTATACATTTTACTATACATAAAATACTATTATACTTCATCATAATATTCAATTGGGATTGATTTAATGCATTGTGAAAATTTCCCTTCGTATCTGCTTTATGCACACTTTTATCTCTTCTACTGCTCAAGATAAATCAGTAAGCCACTCCCTGGTGACTTATTCCACTACCTTAATATCCCCCCAACAGATGAAAACTCTTCTGCATGCTACTCCAAATTTTTCACTCAATATCCATCCAGACCTAATTGCCAAAATATGCCTTAAACATAATCACCATTCACTTCATCTCCCTTTTGACTTTCAATGTCTTCCAACTTAGCTCCTTTAACATGTCTCTTATCACTTGTGTTCTGTGTTAAGCCACTCATCATCAGTATGCAGCTGCCGGTCAGGTCTGCCAGGTAATGCATATAAATAAAAAATTAAATGCTGTTCATTGGTAAGCACACGAGGCGTAAAGCCCAAGAAAAAAAATGGTAAGCGCATCACTTGAAAACGACTGGATCGATTTTGCTAGCTTTTTTTCCATTTAAAATGTTCATAATGGTCCAAATAAGGTTTTTAGAGAAAGAAAAATTGGAAAAGTTGCCAAAAAATTGGAAAATTGAAAATGCTTTTCCTAAGGTCCAATTTGGCCTTTTTTTAAAAAAATTTCATAATACAGTAGAACTCCAATTATCCGAACTCCGACCATCTGAATCACTGAATATCCAAATCGCTTTTTAGGTATAGGAGAGTGGGTAGTGTATGATTCGTCAGACCCTGGGTATGAAATTATATATGATGATTAACGTATTGAAAGTGTGAGAGAAGAAAGTGCCGAGGAAGAAGATGGCCTTAATGTCGAAGTTGAAGCACAAATGGGACCATCAGTCAAGCATTTGCTGCCTTTGAAACTGCATTGAAGTGGTTGGAGCGTCAGCCCAAGTGTGACCACATGCAACTTCTCACTTTCGAGCGATGCGTGACTTGGCTCCCCGAAATGAATGGATACAGTCAAACAGTTTACTTTGACTGAGATAATAGGCAAGCAATGACTTTTATTTAGCGTACGGTACATACATACTGTACTAATGTACAGCACTTGTAAGTACACTTAACATGTAAAAGTGTTGCGTTTTCATTTAATTAATTAAAAGCTCTTTTTAAAAAAAAAAAAATTATTTTTTTTCTCCAATTTTCAGCATACATAATTAAAATAAACGTTTTTTTTTGGAAAAATCCAATTATCCGAATTTTTGATCATCCGAATCGGGTCCGGTCTCAATTGGTTCGGATAATTGGAGTTCTACTGTAGTCTGAATAATGTTTGTAGGGTAAGAAAAATTGGAAAAGTTGCCCATGAAGTTGGAAAATTTGGGAAAACAAAGTGATTTTTTTTCTATGGATTGATTTAGCTAATATATATATATATGTTTGTAATAGTTGGGAAAACTTTTTTTTTTCATTGGATTTTTGTATGAACTCAAGACCATGACTCATGATTCGAATGAAGGATATGAGCAATTCCTTTTTGTTTTGTTCCTTATGCTTCAAAGATGGAAATAACTTAAATCATTGTTTTCTATTGTTTGCCCGGGGGGGTGGAGGGGGGGAGGGGAACAAGCTAGATCTGGAAAAAAATCTGGAAAAATGCATTCCAGCCTAAATTGAAATAAAATTACCCTTGTTTTTATTTTTGTCTTGTTTTGCGATTTGTCCAACAAATATAGTTACTTTAGTTGATTCTTGGCTGTCCAGGTGGCGCCGCGTCATGTTCATGAATGAGAATGAGGGTCGAAACGTCGGCTACGATGAAGATTACGCGGCGCCACCCGGACAGCCAAGAATCAACTGACTCTGGCCGCGGAAGCCTACGATTACATAGTTACTTTATTTTTATTCAATTGATATTAATTCAGTACATGTGCTGGATGATATCGAACAAGGTATTACCTCAATTAAGCAAAACAGCACCCAATCATCCGATGCACAACACAATTAATCAAGAGTTAGAACATGAAAAACAACATGATTGAGACACATTGAGAGAATCAGCAACAAAAATATGTTCACGATATTCTCAAGAAAGTTGTGAATGATGAAACTAAAGAGATTTTCTTCTTGGTCACTCCCAGTGGAAATGGAAAAAAGTTTGAACTCATTGATTTTAGCAACTATTTGCTCACAGAATGAAACTGCACTTGCACTTGCTTCATCAGGAATAGCAGCTACATTGTTGGAAGATGGCCAAACAGCTCATTCAGCATTCAGGCTGCCATTGAATATGCAAATCAATAAAACTGCAACGTGTAACCTTTCGAAGAACTGTGCAATGGCCAGGGTTTTGCAGCAATGTAAACTGATCATTTGCAATGAATGTACGGTGACACATAAAACGTCTTTGGAGACATGGGACCGAATGATGCAAGATCTACAAAACAATCGAAACTGGTTTGATGGTGTGATGATCGAAATGTAAATAAAACACTTTGCGTTTCATTGAGATTTCAAATTTAATGGCCAAAATAAATTATTTGGTAACATGAAATTCTGACTTAATTCAATTGTGTAAGAGACGAAACTGCTATCAGGTTAGGATATCAGTTCATCACCTCGACACTTGCTTCTATCTTGAACAAAGTTTTATAAAAGCTAAACCATGAAAATTATACCTTGGATGAAATCAACCGTAATCATTTAATGTTGGTTGCCACTTCCTTAATTTGACCTCAAGAAAGAAAAGGTTAGGTTGTAACTACGAAAAAAAAAAATCTTTGTTCAAATTTAAAAATCACTATACTCTTGAAATAAAAAAGATTCCTGGCCTGACTGACTAAAATGGCATGTCAGCTGCTTATATGATCTTCGTACTTTTGCCAAGGTAGCTCCGAAAAATAGTCCTATAAAATTTATAAAAATAGAAGTGGAGGAAAGTCTGAGTGAATATTATATAGCTTATATTAATTATATCTTTTGTTTAATGCTTAATAAGACTTATTTACTTATTAGGTTTAGAAGTCCGCCAAAACCCATACTCTCGTCTACCAAGAACTTGTTTATGTATCCTTACACGGTACAAAATTGTGCAAGAATACTGTATTTTAGATTTTAAAACTAACTCCATTGGATTCTCCAGCCTCTCTACTTTCCAACAAACCCTCAATCTCATCTCTAGCTACTGTATTTCTGTTGCAATCAAATTTCTAAAAATCTGTACTTCCTTCGGGCCGGTGCCATCTTTTAAAAAGTAGTATTTCAGGTGATTATTATGAAAGTACTGACTGTTATGCAAAATGGTTTAAGGAATAACTTTCTGTGATTTCTCATACATGTTCCAAAGGTATTTTCTTTTACTGACTTTAATTAATTTACTCATAATTTTTGAAATTGTATTACAGCCTAATGACTTAACTGCTTGTATTTTTAAAATAATCTCTGGCTTGCCTGAACTGTATAGAACAACTTAAAATTTTAGTATGAGTTACAGGAAGAAGTTAAGTTTTTATTACGTTATCAGCTGATTTCGAATACTGCTTAAACATTGTGGTTTCACGAAGTTTTAGAGTGCCAGTTTGTGTGACGTGGTATAAAACTGGTGTCTTCTTTTTTTAACCTACTTTAAACTGTTGATTATGGTTGGTTCATGGCAACATTTTTTTTGGATTTAAAACTGATTTTTATTGTGAGAAACTATTAGAACGTCGAAAAGTGTTGTATTGCGGTGATATTACTTCATGACAAATCCTTGTGTTTATTACGATGGATAAGTCACTATTACGGCTAATTATGTAAGTTTAAAGTCTTGTTATTTAAAGATTGTTTATAATCTGAATTATCTGTTTTGTTAACTTTGTGGCTCCAATTCACTGTGTGTATGGCTCTAGTCTTTGGTATCGGTTCCTGCATTATGCCCGTTCCCTATTTCCCAGAGTGAAAAATTTTAATTTAAAGAAATAGCAAGGTAGTTTACAACTGTGACTTAAATTTTGGAACAAAACCTCATGGTTCCAAGTCAGTCACATTCCAGGCATATCACAAAGCGGTGTACTGCCAATAGAATTCATCTCGCTTGTAAAATTTCCCATTGGCATACTTCTGAATGTGCTCTTCCTAAAATTGAATAACTATGGACACATTCCTTAATAAATAAAATGATCACTCAGAAATACATTTTCTCATTTTTACTTTGTTTACCCACCTCCAAATTCACAAAACAATCACAAACAAATTTATTGAAATTTGAACAAGACAACATCTGTCAGGTCAGCTAGCTCCATCATAAAAATTTAATACCTCTTTTTGATCTTCTTCATATTTTTAATGTAATTCCGATACATCTGACCATACTCAAGCAAGGGACTGACCAAAGGTTCATAGTTAAATGTCCCTACTTCCCTAAAATATATCTGATTTTGATATATTCCAGTAAACCTTTCTTCTTTTGAATTTTTTTATTTGACATTTGGTGTGTACACCAAAGAACAATGGACAAAGTTTTTACCCTTTGTTTAAACAATTAGAGCCAACAGAATTTGGTTTTCTAACAAAAATAATTAGAAACACTTCAGAAATAGCCTTTCTCAGTAGGGAGCCTGTAGATAGTGACTTGGTACCTGAAAATTGTTTGTTTGTTTTTCTGAAAAAAAGAAAAGACAGTGAATTAAAGTACGCTTAATTTTTAATATTAAGTTTCGATTGACAGAAATTATTGTCTTTCATTAAAAATAAATACTAAAAATTGTTTTTATTACTTATTAATATTGCCACAAGTCAGTCCATTAAGAAATTGAGTAATTTCATGTATATATATATATTCGAGATTAAAAGACGTAGCACCGTTTGACACATTCATATATTTTTTCACTTGGAAAAGAATTATGAACAAAAAAATTCAAAAAACACCCTCCCTTCCCCTTTACAACCCTAATATATACACAAAACAACATTTTTTTTTATCAGATTTCGATGGAAGTGTGAACAGGTACACTTAAAATATATTTTTTCTTGGAGCACGTTTGTGACCAAAAAAATTAAAAAACCACTCCCCCCTACTGCTTTACAACCCTAATATTTACGCAAAACCACAATTTTTATCCA
Organism: Vandiemenella viatica; assembly: GCA_031002005.1. Taxonomy (NCBI): domain Eukaryota; kingdom Metazoa; phylum Arthropoda; class Insecta; order Orthoptera; family Morabidae; genus Vandiemenella; species Vandiemenella viatica. The sequence continues at coordinate 241,270,050 of JARYHS010008074.1, read as the reverse complement.
GTTTGGATGGAAGTTTTAACATGTAAACTTAAAAAAAGTACTGTAAACATATGGTTTGCAAAAACCCAGCCCCTTTCCTCCTTTCTACCTCCTTAATTTTTGTCAGTTTTCTTCATACAAAGCTACAGTTGACACCATATGACTGATCACAATGAAAGTTAATGAAAAGGTTTCTGACCAAAAAAAATTATAGAAAAACCATCCCCTCTCCCCATTTATAACCCTTAATTTTATACAAACCAACAGTTTTTATCAGATTTCTAGGGAACCTTGCACATGTATACTTTAAAATAAAGAGGAAAATACTGTCAGCATTTGGTTTACAAACACCTAACCCCTGTCCCCCTTTTTACCCCTTGTCAATGTTCTTTACACAAAGCTGCAGTCTGACCGATCATCATAAAACTAGACACTTATGTACTTATGAAGAAGGTCTCTGACCAAAAAAAAAAAATTCACTCCCTATTCTCCATTATAACTCTTAATTTTTATACAAACCCACAATTTTTATCCAATTTCGATGGAACTTTGCAGATGTGTACTTTAAAAGAAATATAAAAATAAGTGAATGTTATTCTTGCAAAAACCCACTCTCTCTCCTTCTTTTCACCCCCTTAATTATTGCAAATGTTCTTCATATAAATCTTCAGTTTCTATCCAATTTCGAAATATACTTTAAAACAAACAGAAAATTACTGTACACATTTCATTTACAGAAACCCAACCTTTTTCCCCCTTTCCACCCCTTTAATTTTTGTCCTCTTCTTTACACAAAGCTAAAGTTCCTTCCCGTTTTTGAAGGACACATACACTTTAGAATAAAGAGAAAAATACTGTCCTTAGTTTTACAAAAACCAAACTACGGTCTTACTTTACTCTCCCTTTATTTTCTCCAATGTTCTTTATACATGCCTACAATTTTTTTCCAATATCTATGGAACCTTCCACATGTATACTTTAAATCACACAGAATAATATTGTCTACATTTGATTTACAAAAGCCCAATCCCTTTAACCATTTACCCCCATCCCTTTTAATTCCCAATGGTTTTTATAGAAACCTACAGCTTTAAATGCCATCAAAATCAATACAGCAGTTATTAAAATATGCCAGAATATTCATAAAATAAATATGTCCTAGTGTCTCAACATGTACGTCCGATTTTAACTTGGACCCCATGACCCATTAAAATCTGTATTTTCTGCATGATGCCGGAACAAACAGATATATTCCAGGTACAGATTTATGTATGTGGTATGTATTAATGCATGGGTTTGATTATCGAGCAGCAACTTTAACAGATATTGTGTTTAGGTTGACCTAAATATAAACTGACATTAAGTATCACAGCATCCAATTCGCTCCGTTCTCGGAATTGTTCTGGTTTATCAATGTTTAGTTTACTTCTGTAAATGAATGGTGCCAAATTAATAATACTTGGTACATATCAGAAATATAAAAATAGTGTACAGATAAATCAGTCCCAATTAGACCGGGCAATGCCAGGTACGCTGCTAGTATTTATATAGATAAGAAATTACAATTTCAATGACATTTACAAATAAATATTTCAATGCATTTCTTGTTGTTATTGAGAAGCTGTGCTGAAGATATACTTGTGTCATGCAGGCATTTATTTAAAAAAAAAAAAAATCATACCAGTATCGGTCATTCCAGGAACTTTTTCTCGGACATAAAGCGTGTTCCAGAAATGATTGTGACATTTCTAAAATAATATCTCTTCTTGAGTACGGCTAAGTAAAAAGAACTATGTTACAGTTTTAGCACTGTAAATTTCTAAAACCAAGAAATTATGGAGGGATATAAACAAATGCTAAAAATTACAAACACAAGTGTTACAATTTGAGAGTTAAAAATTCAATTAGCAAAATAAATTCCATTACTAAAGAAAGATTTATAGGGTATTTACTACTACAGTAAAGAAACAAGAACTCTTAAAGAAAGATTAAACCAAAATGAATTTTAGAAACTCATTATTCTGAAAATTATGAGTATTATTTTTTAAGATATGTAGATAAAACAGATCCAAATCTCTTAAACTTGAGTCAAAGATATTTGATACATTTTATTTGAAAATATAATTCAAATTATACCCACATCATTACTAAAAAATGAAAAAACTGTCAGTAATAGGGCATTATTTTGAGATAATATTAGCATTTTTTGAAAAATCGTAATTTGTGTTATAAAAACCCAACCTTCATGTATTTTATTTTATTTGATATTGCTAAATGCAGTAAATATTTTAAAATGTAACAATACACTTTAAAAAAATTAAAATACATCCCCAAACATAATGCATATTTTAGATGAAAGAAACTTTTATGTCATAAATATGTAATTTTTCAGTAAAAATGACTATTGTTATTGCCATATCTTAAATGCGTGAAGTATTTTAGATAATTGTGATAGTTTTAGTTTAGCTTATACTCAAAATACACAGTTATCGAAATTAAAAGCAATTTCTTTCATTAATAAATTTTTATTCAGGTTTTGAAAACGTTCCCGAAATGATGGTATCTATGATATTTTCGATATATTCAAAATGTTGTGCGTGATACTTGTCAATAATTTTTAATCACTAAGATAGATATCTGAACCACATTTTTGAAATCAAAGCATAAAAGTATTTTTATAAAAAAATTGACCTTGGAATTTCCCACCTTGATGATTCTGTGCTATATCTGTGATTTTGGGGAATGCAAATAATTTTGTTATTGATCTGTAGTAAAAGTACTGATATGCCTGTAATACAAATAGTTAATCTGTCCAATCATTAAATTAAAGATAAGGCATTAAATTGTTTACTCTCATGGACAATCAAATTCTTGAAGATATATCGGTATATAGGAATTACAAATTAGTATAGGGAAATGAGCCACCACTTACCTTTAGCTGATGGATGTGGGGCGTGAACACACAGAAAAGAACACACATGATATAGTAATTTTCAGGTTCAGCCCTTGATCAACAGGAAAACATTAGGGGGGTGGATGTGGGAGACTGCCTCACAGAAAGACTGTTGCCCAGGAAATGATGAGTGTAAATTCAAACTGAGGACAGGTACCCGAGCATAGATGAATATTCAAACTGGTATCTGGTGGGTGAGAAGAACAAAATAATATTATAAAATCTAAATTTAAATAAGAATATATATGTATTCTCTTCTGAATTACGAAGATCCCATTTTCCTATGGGACACTATTTTTAATTGGATTTTCATTAAACTTTTATATGTTATAGTCAGATTTATTTAGAATCTTTTAGATTATGACAATTTTTCTCATAATTAAACCTGTTTACGAGTTATTACTTTTTAAAAGTCATACATGGCCATGTCATCCAGCTTCAATACTAAAATTCCAGTTTCTTCCCTTTAAATCTCAAATTACTGTAAAACAGTTATGTTATTATTATTATTAAATGAATTTTTCTCTCTCATTTAAGCCTACTTTTATTTCCAGAATTCAAATTCTTTATTTTACTAAAAATCTTATTTATAATTTATCTACAGACTCTGTTTTTAGTCATAATGGTTTTCTTAATGTTGGTAAAATTTGAGTTATCTCTTTTTATTAATTAATGATGTTATATTTAAGACTTTTTCCTTTGTTCATTCCCATACACATGGAGAAATACCACTTGAAATTGTAATATCTCTTTGAATAAAATTTTTAGGCCATACAAAATACACCTCAAAATAATCGTATCTTTAAACTTTATTCATGGAAATGAATGTAGTAAAATCCCTTAACATTAGAATTTCAACTTTCTAAAACTTGTTTTTCCTTATGAAAATGGTTACAGTCTGAGTTGAAATGTGCTTTATTCTTAAGAAAATGGGTATAAAATTTATTTACTAGATAAATGGTAGGTGATAGGCCCCCTTCTAAATAGGTTTTCGGAGATTATGGATATACGACTTTGCCCATCGGAGATCAGTTTTGATATTTATCTATGATCGGGTATTAGCTCTGAAACACTGCCCTTCTACTAGTCCTCAGTGTGAATTTACTCCCACCAATTTCCTGGCCAAAAGTCTTTCTGTGAGGTAGTCTCTCACAACACCCACCCCCCATAATTTTCTGCTGTTTGAGAAATGGCTGGACCTGTAAATTGCTATATCACGTGTCTTTGGCTTTTCTGTGTGTTCATGCCCCACATCCACCATCTAAAGATAAATGGTTCACTTTCATAAAAATAAATATATAAATATATATATATTTTGTTTGACCACTCACTATGGTTGGAAATGAAATGAAGTGACACGTTCACCCACACAAAAGCCTGTACAATGGAAAAGGAAATGGCATCTACCTCTTCTCTAACTACTGTATATTCCACTACTCAACCTGGCAGCACTGCGTTAGTATGCACACAAACAGGCAACGTATCTATGTGCACCACCAAAGGCCAGTAGGGGCAATTAAGAATGGCTCAATTCCCATGGCTCGTTGGTGTGAGCTGAACCAGCATGGTATGCAAAATCATGGGCAATGAGGAGCCACCTTGAGATGTCCTAAACTGTATGAATGGAGTTTTTCCCAGCATACTGCTGTAATGTAGAATTCACAATTGTTCAGCCAGATAATTTTTGTCTGAACACAACATTTTGACATGATGAAGTAATTGACACTGTGGCGTAGCTAGGTTAACAACAGCCCTGGTGCAAAAAAATATTTTGGGCCCTGAGGCCAGATGGGTGACCTTTTTTTTTTTTTTTTAAGCTCTACTAAGTCTTGTGAGGTTTGCTGGCAGGGGATTCAGGGGGCCCCCTGAGCTTGGGGGCCTTGGTGCATGGCACCACCTAGACCTCTGATAGCTATCTATGTCCCTGTATTGACACATAGCGAGCACTGTGATAATAAGATGACATCTATCATGTTTGCTTCTGTTATGCACTTAAATATACAGACATATGTCCATGGAAGCATGTCAGGTCAGGCCTACCAAAGATGTTCATCTATTGGGCTACCCTGTCCATTTTTCCATATAAACAGTCTGTAAAGCTTGGTCTACTCCTGCCAGCCCTGTAGCCTTGGCTTCATATGTGGCCAGGTACAAAAGCTGTGCTGTGTCAGACCTACTGATTTTCATGTATGCCATGCTGCTGAAGATCATGGATGCTTCACTCAGAAAGAGGGCTCTCCCCTGGTTAAGGTGTTACTCAATCTCTCACTTTACTAAATCCCAGAAAAAATAAGCCCTGGCCAAAAGTCGTAAAGTGGAACAGAATCACAGTGCAGTGGACAATATGAGTGACATTGGCAGTAAATTGTAACAATTCTTATTTTTCATCATGCCCTTTCCAATAGCTGGTCAAAGCAAATTACTTGATATTTAAATTTTATGTCTTCAGCCAGCTATTCCACATCCACTGTATAATAGTAGAAAATCCATGTTTTCTGTATCTTTTTTTATCTAACATTAACCCAATTTGACATTTGTATTCACTCCATGTTGGGCTACACTACTGAATATCCTGTGTCAGTCGTCCTGTAATTGTTAATAATCCTCTGTCTCTATGCAGTCATATAAAACATATCACCACATGTAAATACCCTAATTACTGGCTAAAGCAGAACAAAACTGAGATTTGATGAATTTTATGGTCAATTCTTATATATTTTGACGAGACAGATTGAAAATGAATAATAATTTTTTTTTTTTTTTTGATATCTCGCTTAGTTCTTGAGATCTACTGTTTTAAAAGGGAAGTAGATAGGTTAAATGTGGCCTGGACTAGAAGAAAAATTTCCTCCAAAGCCAATTTAATCATAGATCTTATGTAACTTGACGAAACAAATCAAAAATGTAGAGTGAAATTTTTTGGTATCTCACTTCTTAAGATCTCAAAATTAAGGTGATGTTAAGGTGCAGCTTGGACAAAAAAAAAAAAAAAAAAAAATCAGAAAAGCCACAAGGAACTACACATTGGAAATGCACTACCATTTGTGGTTATGTTATAATGTGGCATGGACCATAAGAAAATCATAGCAAAAGGCACAACAAACTGTGCCTATAATTAATTTTTGGCAGTTGATATCTCAAGAACTGCGCAAGATATCTAAAATTTTTATTCTTTACCTTTGATTTTTCTCATCGAGATATATAAGAATTAACCATTAAATTCCTCACATTTCAGTGGCTCAGAAATCATAGTATTGCTGTAGTATGTGGAAAAGAATGGCATTAGAAATCTATTCTAGAAATAATGGAGTGTGAAAGTTTTTTTAAATTTTTTTGGTTGTACGTAAGGGTGTCTGAGATAAGAATAAGTTACTTGGGAAAGTTCTGAGCAATATACCTAAAAGAGAATTAATTTATCGTAAAAATGGCAAGTAGAAAGTTAATCACTATTGCAGCATAAAAATCATCTTAATTAAAAAGTCTGCAAAAATTTGAAGGCATGATTTAACTATTATGTTATCGATTTTCGACTTACCTAGCTATTTTCACCAGCTACAACCAGTACATAATGCAACCATACCTACAAATTCAATAAACTCAATGAAATTCCTTTATTGATGAAAATTTCTCAATATGATTTTTGTTTCACAGATCCTCCACTTATTCTGAAATCTCCCATTAACAAAAGAAGAGGAAATTTGAAGGGAATTACTGTAGAAATGGAATACCTGGAACTGGAGGCACATGAAAATAATGTTAATAATACAACTGTGCCATCAACACCAATTTCTCCTGGACCTGATTATATGAATGTACATGTTGGTGTAGATAATTTCCCAGAGTATATGAATGTTGAACTTTCTAATAAAACTATACCTGCTCCTCCAGTACCTCCAAGAGGTAAACTCAATGGTGTGATGATGTAATTTTAAGTGAATGTGTAACTGAAACTGTTACACCAAACTGACTTTCAAAAGCTCTCAAAAAAATCAGTTGCTTTAATGATTCACTTTGCTTCAGCAAAAGTTAGTAAACAAAAGTTATCCTTTTGTATCAGAGTTTGGAAGCATTCAAATTTATGACTATATTTTTTAAAAAGTTTGTGTTTTTTTACAGTTACTGAACAGACAGTGTTGACTACGGATTTGATTGTTCGAAACGACTGATATTGCAAATGAATTCCATTTTATACTAGTTTGCATTTTTATAATTTATTTTGGGTACATGTATACCTGTGAAAAGCTTTGTACTTGGTTCCCACTATACGTTCCCACGAATCAAATACAAAAGTTGTGAAATGTCCGTTGCTCATGAATGTGCATTGATGTATATATTGTTGTATACTGTAAAATTTTTGTCTTCCTATTATTATTTTTTTGTACATTTTTAATAAGTCTCATACTGTATAAATTTAAATATGAATTTTAACAATATAAGTATCAATGAATTTTAATGTGTTAATATCCAGATAAAATTATCTCAGTTTATATTATAAATAAAAATGAGTAGTAAGCCAAGTGTCATTTGCATGATATATTGCAATAAATGATTGTATTAACTTTTTCGTTCTCATTTTCACTGACACGGCAAAAAGTAATTAAGACTGGTTATAATGTATTAATATTGTTATTATTATTATTTAACAGGAAGAGGGGGTAAAATGAATGTGAACAAAATATACCAAACAATTTTGATATTTCATGAAGAACCCTTCTATGATTTTATGAATGTCCTAAAGTGACACATATGAATGTTTCAATGCTTACAACAGAACTATGTACATATATAACAGAATCCTATTGTTGAAAAGTACTCAAAAACATGCTGGCTAAAGAAACGGTGTAAAGATTAAATTTATGGTTGTCTCATAAACTGTTTTATTGTGCAGTGTTAATGTTCATGGGTATTTGTGCCAGTGGATGCCATTTTAAATTACATAATGGTTCCATTGAAAATAGTTCCTCTATGGCATCTTCAAAAGTGTTTAATTTTTTTTAATGTACATTTATATTAAAATTTTAATAATGTTTACTCTGTCAATAAATACTTAAAGATAATGGTTTACATTTTATACTTATCTTCTTGACACAGTTATACATAAAAAAAGAAATTCTCTGTCTAACATTACATGCTTGGGAGCCAAAGGCTGATATGGTCTCAAGGATCCTGACATCACTATATCGTCAGTCTTTTTCAGTTCGATCAGCGCGGTGTGGACTTACTTGTGGACATATCTGGTAGACCTCTTCTCGCAGATGGGGGCGTTTGTCAGTTACTGGACCGCCGTTAGACTGCTGCCTGCTTGCTTTGAATAATTGTTATCTCTTACACCATGCCCTGAGGTGAGCAAACAGGAGATGGGTACTTTGCCTACTGAATTATGAAATAAATTTGTAGACAGTCTACCCCAGGTTTATTGGCTGCAGACATTTGTGATACTCAGCAATTAATCGTCGAAAGCCACAGTTCACCCCAATGTTGATGAACAGAAGAAGCACTTAGCAATCAGGCGACGAGTGAGTAGCTGGTTAGGTTGGCAAGGCTATGTCCGAGGCTCATGCGATCCATTCTGGTCTTCAAGTGCCCACTCCTTACTTCATTACTTAAAACAAAGGCTCGATTGACCTGCTTAGCAGGGTGGCAACAACCTGGCGGACACCGCTCCTACCACCAAGCAAATTGCACATTCCTGAAGTGGCGATGCTTGCTCGGCCCCATGGTGAAATCACCTTTGTCATCAGGTCAGCGCCTGGCCTGGCGACACTTGTCACTTGAACAAATTCCTGTACTAAACAATAATTACCATAATTCATTACATCCCTGACATACCCCCACTGACCAAAGAAGTGTTACTCTGCTAATCCGCCATTCAGCCTGTGACAATAATTCCTACTTTAAAAGTTCCAGAAATAGACTATGTCTTCCTGCTTACAATTTTAATGCAACAACAACATCATAATAATTTTATATGGACAGGACAGGTAAAATACCCCCAACACTCACCAAAGATGAAGGGAGGAGGGCAGCAGCAACACAAAACAACACAGAAAAAAAAACAATATTTCAGGTAAACACCCTTTTTCAAGTCAGCAGAAGTACATGACTGAGCTTGCGTAAGCCCTATGTTCGAAGCAGCCACTCATAGAATGAAAATGCCCATCAGAGGTTGGAGGGGAGCAATGATAATATAACCGAAAATATAAATCACAAGAAGATTAAAATGCAAACAAATTATAACAATCATTAAATATATATATATATATATATATTATGGGTCATGCCACTTGTACAACAACCCATCTCTTATACCAGCTTACCTGCCTCCACTGTCAAAGCTCCAACATTGGCCTTACCTCAAACTCCTTATCCATCAGAGTGAATGGTCGCAGACAAACTGTTTCCTCCCAAAACCTAGAACTCCCCGTTGCTCACCACACCACACCACAACACCCATGACCTTAATAACTGCTTCACAGTCAGAGCCATTATAGTACTTCCAAAAACCACCTACCAATCTGAATTCCAAAGGTGGGAATTGGTATATCAACACATCCTGCAGACTAGTCATCCCCCAGGCGTTCTCTTCCATCCTTGCCCTGTACATCCATCACTGTCCAGCACAATAAATTCATATATATTTATAGACCTTATTTCAAAAATTTTCAAAATATTATTATTTTTATTTATTTTATAATTATTTTTAATGATTATTATTATTGTGTCCCATTTTAATCTTCTTGCGATTTATACTTTCGGTTATATTATCGTTGCTCACCGCACCACCTCCGACAGGCATTTTCATTCTATGAGTGGCTGCGTCGAACGCAGGGCTTGTGCAAGCTCAGCCATGTACTTCTGCTAACTTGAAAAAGGGTGTTTACTTGAAATATTGTTTTTTCTGTGTTTGTGTGTTGTTTTTTGTTGCTGCTGCCCTCCTCCCTTTAGTTTTGGTGAGTGTTGGGTGTATTTTATCTGTCCTGCCCATATAAATATTGCCTCACAGCAGTTCTTTCCTTCCATTGTTACTCATAATAATTTTAGTCATTCCTGTGGTGCAAAGCGTCTAACCCTGGAGGCACAAAACAATTATTAGGAATTTTACATTATAAAGACAGAGAAATACAACAAGGAATTTTTCAGCTACAAAATAAATGTATATAGGCTACTGAGTGTTGAGTGTCGCGAATGTAGCTGCCTGCAGAACCTGAGATGAGCCAGTTACGTCAACAATAATCTGAGCCGTGATTGGTATCACTGTCTCTGCGTTAAGCTGTGCTGCATGTCTGGTGTAGCGTTTGTACAGATACAGTATAAGAACAACTATTGTGGCTGCTCTCAAAATGCCAGTTGGTTCAATAGTTTTGTGTCTACTCTGTGTATGAATTTGTGTTTCCATAGCCATTAGGACATGATTGTGTTTAATAGAATCTTGTGCCTCCTTCAAGTGTTTAGTTATTTCAAGATTAAGTATATGCGAATCTGTTTTATTTAGCTCAACAAGTTTTTGCCTATGGTAGATGCTTCTATTGAATTTTGGAAGATGATACTATGGGAAATCAATAGATGATCTACGCAGGTCAAGGATCGAAAAATACTTACAATCACCAAGATAGTCCACGGTCTCTGCAATGGATGGTATAGGATAGACATCCAGCATAGTTACACTGTTCAACCCCCTATAGTCCACGTCAAATCGATACTGCGTCTCGCCACCCTCACACTGTTTTGGCACCAAAATTACGGGGGCACCCAGGGGGATTGAGAGAGCTGTATAATATCCTTCCTTAACTGTTGGTCTATAAAATCATCAATTATCTTCCTTTGATATACCGGGACTCTATAGACGTTCTTCCACACAGGTGCCATGTTCTGGTTTCAATGCGATGCTCGACCAGGTCAGTGGCTGGTAATGCTTGATTTGGTGTGAACAGAATCCTATAATCTTCTAACAATTTCTCTGTTGATCTGTGGATAAATGTATCAATTTTTTGCAAAAGTCAACTTCAGGCTCTATGTTATTTACCCTAATTTGTTTTGTTTCACCATTAATTTTATTGTCATCAGCGTAATCATAGATATGATTAAAATCCTGATCATTGAAAACTGACACAAGCGCTATCTGACTACCACATGGAATTTCCACGCTGCTATTGCTAAAATTTTCTACCAATACAGGTACACATTTTTGACCACTTGTTTCTCTAACCAGAAATATGCTTCTTTTAATATACACTCTTTTATGATCTAAAAAATCAGAATCATGTGGGTACTCAACTAATAAAACTGACTCTCGAACAATTGCGAAATTATCCGCCAAGGGAGCATAGATGACTTTACCCAAACTTCTGGGGACAATTTGTAGAAGTGACCACATCATTCACATAACTGGTTTCGACGTGCCGGACTTTACCCTCGAATGCGTATCTGGCCCTTGATGCTCGATTAACATATATCCCCCGGAAAGGTTTCGTAAACTAACTGTGTGCTTTGCAAAGTCCATAATTGCAGCATGCCTCCTCAGAAACTCAACACCGATTATTTCATCAAACCCTAAGCTTAAAGAAGAAACTACATATGCTGACATATCAAATGTCCCTCCGCGTATGGAAATATTTACATTCTTTACTCCTAGCACTGGAATCTCCCTACTTACATCTAAACCAGTAATTCTACAATTTGGGGGGCACAACCCTTTACTCCCACAAATACTTACTGTCAACAATGATGCTGCTACACCAGAATCCACCAATAATCAACATGACTTACCTTGTACTCTGGCCATCATCACTAATTCTGAATCAACTACCCCAGTACTACCCTGTCTTTGTGTCACAGGGTAGTCCATTGGAGCCACCTCTACCCATCCTCAGTATAAATCATTATTGTTATACCTTAAAGAACACTCACTCTGAGCTGCTCCCACATTGCCACTCCCATGAGACTTATTATTACCTCCCCGTTGTCCAAAATCTCCTGAACATTTGTTACTCTCAACTTGATTCACAGCACCCCCATCTCATTAACATAACTATCTCTCTTAGCCCCATCATTGGCCTGATTACCTCCCACAAATTCTCTGTGACACAATGAACAATTACTTCCATTAAATCCACCTCTACTCCGTGAATCCCTTCCATCTGCATTACCTCCATGAATATTCTTACCTCCTGGATTATCCCTGGATTGCGGAAACAATCCCTCTGTACATAACCAGTCCGACTGCATCCATAGCTTCAATCATCTTCCTTGTATGAAATACATACTTAACTCTAAACTTACCTTCGGATGCTGTCTTCTGCAGCCATACCTACCCCCCACCCTCATCTCCGAGTCCTGATAACAGGACATCTGAATTCCTTTGATCAACTTCGAACTTGATTGTTGAATCATGTGTCTCTTCCCCCATTAACTCATGTGTACGAGTGCTCAATGCCCTGACCCTATCGGAAAATTTTTCAATCGGCCCCGCCATCAAACGTTTAAATTCCTTAACCTCTCCCTATACTATCTCAAGCTCGCTTTGTCTTTATAACGCTTCTGAAGCTCGTATTTCAATCCATAGACCGAGACAATTTTTAAAATCCATATATTAACAGGCGAAACGCTTCTCCATGAAGTCTACATTTCAGAACCCCTAATCTTTCCTCAGATGACAAATTGGAAAGCTTTAATATTGTCTCTAAACACACAAAAAATTCATTCATGTCCTCCCCTGAATTTGCACTGAAAGTCACATCTATATCTATAAAACGAAAACTGGGTATATTTGTACCAGGAAAACTCAAAAACTGCTGCGCAGATTTTGATGTGGTTTTCACCATTTTAAAGATTAGAATCTCAATTAAATTGTTTGGTTTGTTTTATGTTCAAAACCTTCTTCATCATGTCAATGGGAGGGTGCAAATCCGTCATTTTCCACGGGAACAGCTTCTTGACACCTGTACTGTGGAATAGAGACAAGCTGGTGACAGCTCAATTATGATCTGGGGAACATTCACATGGGCATCCATGGGTCCAGTGGAGCTCATGCAAGGCACCATGATGGCCAACACACTGGTTGAAGACCACATACACCACTTCGTGACAACCATGTTTCCCAATGTCAGTAGCATTTTTCAACAAGATATTGCACCATGTTACAAGGCCAGGAGTGTGATGGAGCTGTTTGAGGAACACAGTGGCGAGTTGAAATTGATGTTCTGGCCCCCAAACTCGCCAGATCTACGAGGGTTGTTTTTTAAGTAAGGGCCGTTCGCGCGTTTAGTCCCGTAGTTCGCGCGGACGCCGCAACAATCCACCGTGCCACTTGCCGGCATCCTTCCCATTCACACTGATGCCAGTTGCAGCTCTGTAGCTGACGTGTACGCATCGCTGTGCTACTTTATAATGTTTACGATTATTGAATCGCCCGCCGCGTGTGAGATACGGTCAGTGATACGTTTTTTTGACCTCGAGAAGCCTATCAGCTGCAGAAATTCATCGTCAGTTAACAGAAGTTTATGGCTTGAATGCAATGAGTGAAGGTAAAGTGCATCAATGGGTTAGAGAGTTTAAAAATGGCTGTCAAAACGTCCATGATGAAGAACGCTCAGGCCGGCCCTCTGTGATCACTGATGATTTGGTGGCTGCAGTCGAAACAAAGATTCGTGAGGACAGAAGATTCACAATTTCCACTCTTTCTTTGGAATTTCCACAAGTTTCAAGATCAGTTTTGTACAAAATTGTGTCTGAAAACCTAAAGTTTAAGAAACTGTGTTCTCGGTGGGTACCCACACTCCTCACAGAGGGCCACAAAGGGAAGAGATTTGCCACTTCATTGGACTTTTTGATTCGTTACGAGGAAGAATGGGATGATGACATGTTGAGTCAAATTGTCACTGGAGATGAAACATGGGTATCCCATATCACTCCTGAAAGCAAGCGACAATTGATGAAATGGCGACACACAACCTCACCCATCAAGGTCAAAGCCAAACAGACGCTGTCAAAGCGCAAGATTATGGCAACTGTGTTCTGGGACCGGCGCGGTGTTTTGCTAGTGGACTTTATGCCACGAGGAATGACAATCAACTCAGATGCTTACTGTGCAACTCTAAAGAAGCTCCGCAGAGCAATTCAAAACAAAAGGCGCGGCATGCTGACAAAAGGAGTTTTGCTCCTGCACGATAACGCTAGGCCTCACACCTCTCAAAAGACTCTGGATTTGATTGATTCTTTTGGCTGGGAAGTTTTGGACCATCCACCATACAGCCCCAACCTTGCTCCTAGCGATTTTCACCTTTTCCGGTACCTGAAACACCATCTTGGCGGGCAGCGCTTCAATGACGACGATGAAGTGAAAGCGGCCATGAACTCTTGGCTGTCGGAGCAGGCGGCCGAATTCTTTGAAGAGGGAATTAAAAACTTAGTTGTTACGGTATGACAAGTGCTTAAATAAAAGAGGCAACTATGTAGAAAAATAGGTAAAAGTGTGTAGAATCAGAAAATAAAAGTTTTTTTACAAAAGTATTTGTATCTTAAAAAAAAAAAAAAAAAAAAACGGCCCTTACTTAAAAAACAACCCTTGTAAACCTGATCGAACACATCTGGGATCTGATTGAACATGGCGTCAGAGCTCATCACCGGCCTCCTCAGAATTTATGGGAATTAGGTGACTTGTGCGTACAGATGTGGTGCCAGTTCCCTCCAGTGGCCTAAAAAGGCCTCATTGCTTCCATGCCAAGATGCGTTACCGCTGTTGTCCATGCCAAAGGCGGACATACTAGCTATTAGGCAGATCGTCATAAAGTTCTGGCTAATCAGTGTATAAACTTATCCAGTAATAGAAACTTTTAACAATGTGTTACCGGAATTATTCAAAGTGTAAAACAGTTCTTGTAAACTCACTCTAAATGGAGTTGCAGTTCAATTCAAGGTTGCAATAGTTAATGCTTTTATATCAGTGTATATGCGACTTGAAGAATAAATCTGCAGTCTTAGTCCAGTCAAGTATTCAACTACTGCTGCAAAAATGTGTGATATGATACCAGTTAAACTTCTAATCTTTCAAAGAATATATAGATTAACTTCATCTGTGACTTTTCATTTAAATGTTACACCATTATATGTTGCAGTAGAATCAATTCAACATTTTGATGACTGAATTTTAGTATACAAACTTGTATATACTTTCATTTAGGTATCAGACATAATGAACATTTTCACCATCCATATCTTGCAATAACCCCAAGAAAGAAGTAGTTCAACAAATATTTTACACTGCAAGCAAACACTTTCAGCCAGACAGATATTTGATCCTACTATTAGTTATCAAATTGACAATCTTTTATGGCCAGAATAAAATAAAAAATTGTCTCCAGGATGTTGAATAAATAATTCCATGCAAATACATACAAAATTGTTTTCACTGTCATTATCAATTGCATTGCAATTATTATACTGCATCCAATCTGTACTCCTTTCTCCTGATGTTTTGACCAAGATCTCATCTTCAAGAGTCAAGCCATTTGCTGAGTCTACTGGAGAATCTCATTGGCGTAAACTATGAAGGGGAGACTACAGTTACTTATCAAAACTGGAATCATATTCTGTAAATGGTAGATGTTAATAAAAATAAATAACTAAGGATAAGGAAATTGACTCATCACTCACCAAAGTTTAAGGCTGCAACGAGTGAAAAATATATGTGACGAACCAAAACATATACAATATTTCAGTTCTACACCTTATTCATGTGACAGGAAATGAGCCATATGGTTCAGGAGGTGTGCACAAGCCAAAGTTTAACCTCATGACTGGCTCTTATAACTAAGATGACATATATAATTATATATATTGCAGGTGGTGATAAAATTAATATATATATGAAAAACGGGTACAGAGTGATAAGCAAATAATAAATAAATAAATTTGGAAGAAATGTGTTAAAATTATTACTAGTTAAATGATAATGATGATGATATGAAAAATAATGAGCGATGGGTCAAAAGGTGGAATTTTATTGGTGGTTGAGGCCGGGCAGGTGTCTGGTATCCAGGATATTTTGGTATGCATGTTCCCATCGCTGACGTTCTGAAGCAGCAGTGGTTTTGGGGAAATCCAAAATATTGTATATGTTCATCACATATGTTTTTCAATTGTCGAGCCTCCAATTTTGGTGAGTTTCTTATCCTTTGTTATTCATATTGGCTAAAAGCTGTTTCCTTTTTCCTTAATATTATTGAATGGTAGATGTGTTATACGTACAGAGAAAATGCATCGTGAATGCTCTGTCTCCACAAACATTTAAATCTCATGCTAGCAAATAAATAAATCTTTCTTTGAAACAATTATTTTGCTTTAATGGTTTATATTTAAATATATATCATCATATGTTGTAAGAATTAGTTGCAATTTTTTTCAGTTTTTGTAGCGTTCAATTGGGTGCAGTGAAATAAGATATGAACAACTGCAATAAGTAAATTATATTTAAAAAATAAAATTGACATAAAAGACTTTCTCATATAACAAAGCAAAAAGTAAGAAAGTAAACTGTTAAAAAAGCTGCATAGTTCAGAAAAAAATGATAACTTCTCCAAGTAAACACCTAAATATCATATAAAATCAATAGAGTTCACTTCGCACAGTTAGAATTCTGTCATTGTTATACTACCACTCAAAATCTTGTTCTCCAGGAGACTGTAAGGAGGTATGAAGATTTGTTGATCATCATTTCCAAATATTATTACTGTGCCCTGAAAAAGTTGAAAGAGATGAAAGCAGTAATTAAAAATGAACTATATTGTTTAAGAAGAGAGTCAAGAAAAATAACTTTAACTCAGTAGATAAAGAAAGATTATGGATTGATGGGACATGTTGTAGATGCTTAATGTTCCAAGGAGACTTCTCAGTAGTTGGTAACTGCTAATATGTTAATGATAAAATATAGAGCTTGCTGAAAATGGCAATGAATTGTAAATGTTCTGAAAGCATAAGTAAACTTAGTGTACCTGATTTAGGTAAATATATAATCAGCTTTAGTGTCAATAACTACCATGTGCTGGAAAAACTGTCTTAAAGTTTTGAAAATTGTTAATTCCTTTTTTAAGCTCCCTGTTTTCCAGGAAAAGTTTCAGTTTGCAAAATGAGGGCATGAGTACAGAAGAGGAAGTGAGAATAGTTTGAAAAATAATGTGGTGAGAATTGTTTACTGAAAAAGAAACCCAATGGCTGGAAGGTATATTGCATATTGGACGTACGAGGCGTATTTTTTAAGTAAGTACAGTTTTGTCACACCGTGGCTGTAGCGCTACGGCCGGCATTCCGTGCATGCGCACTGGGTACCTGCATCTCTTGCCTACGCACTGACGCCATTACAGTCTAATTCTTCCTTGTTTACGTTGTTCACTGAATGTTTAAGATGCCTCCGATAATCGTGAGTACCGCCGACTCTGAAGTAGGGCTGTTTTATGATTTCTTTGTGCTAAAGGCCTAAAACCGATCGATATTCATCGTGAGAGCTGTGCAGTTTACGGACAAAACATTAGGAGTGATGGAATGGTGAGAAAGTGGGTGAGAGCATTTAAAGATGGCCGCACAAATGTGCATGATGAACAATGGAGTAGGCGTCCTTCGGTCGTTAATGAAAGTTTGGTGCAGAAAGTGGACAATAAGGTGAGAGAAAACAGACGCTTTATGTTTTCCTCCTTGTATGATGACTTTCCAAATGTTTCTCGTAGTGTTTTGTATGGCACTTGAATTACCGAAAATTGTGCTCACATTGGATACCGAAAATGTTGACAGATGTGCACAAAACCAAACGTTTAGGCAGTGCATTGACTATCCTTGAGCGGTACCACAACGATGGTGATAATTTCTTAAGCCAAATTGTTACGGGCGATGAGACATGGGTGGCCTAAGTCACACCTGAATCAAAACAACAGTCCATGGAATGGCGGCATTCAGATTCACCCAAAAAAGTGAAGTTCAAGCAAACGATTTCTGCCTGTAAAATCATGTGCACAGTTTTTTGGGACAGAAAAGGAGTATTGCTTATGGAATCTCTGCCTCGTAATGAGACAATCAATGCAGCAGCTTATTGTGAGACATTGAACAATCTGCGCCGTTCAATCCAGAACAAAAGACGTGGCAAGTTGAGCAAGGGCATCGTTTTGCTGCATGATAATGCCCGTCTACATGTGGCTAATCAGACTTTTATCACATCTTTTCGATGGGAAACTCTAGATCATCCTCCGTACAGCCCTGATCTGGCGCCCAGTGACTACCATCTGTTCCTGCACTTGAAGAAACACCTGGGCGGTCAGCGTCTTGAAGACGATAAGGAAGTCAAAACAGTTGTGATGCAGTGGTTAACAAGTCAGGCGGCAGACTTCTATGAGGAGGGTTTTCAAAAACTGGTACTACGTTATGACAAGTGCCTCAATATTGAAGGGAATTGTGTAGAAAAGTAGAGTAAGGTACAGGCTTTCATGTAAAAATAAAATTGTTGAGATATATTTGCAAGTCTTTTTTTTAATTTCAAAACGGTACTTACTTAAAAAAACATGCCTCATATATCATTGCATACACTGTATTGAATATGGAGCTCTCACCCATAGGTTCTTTTATTATTGAGTTTAATGTGTAATCATTTGAATACAAACTTTAGGATAATATGCTTTACAGTGTTGTTAGAGCCGTCTTTCAGTCATGTGGAGCAGGCATTGTTAGAGTGTATTAGAGTGCAGACTTGGGTGGTAAAATTGGGTTAGGGCAGGAATTCTCGAGACCAGGACCCTGGGTAATTGTTTTTAGGGCCCACTCTCCCGACAAATTTTTTTACTTTAAACTTTGTTTTTATATATATAAAGCCCAGGGTACCCCAATGCCAGTTCTGGGTTATGGTAGGAGTTGTGCTACTCTGAGCCAGATAGTATTCATTTTGAATGTCTTATTGGAAGTATGACAGCATTAAACTATAAGATTTCTTTGACCAAGTGGTAAGGAAATTAAAAAAAAAAGCATTTAATATTTTTTCTTATTCATATCTAAGAGGTTTGTTCAAAAAGAAAGGTGACTTTTTGAATTTCGCCGGATATGTGCAGTCTTTTTTTGTTTTTTTTTGTTTTTCTAATTTTAGTACACTTGTCCCACACATAACTTCACAGTTTCAACTATATACCATTCTTGAGCATTGTTTGTGAGAGGCATAATTGTAGAATCGTTTTGTGTGCACAGCGATTTTCTGCTGTTGAAACAAAAAATGGATAATAGAGTTTGCATCAAATTTTGTGTAAAAAATGGAATTAAGTACTCCAAAACACTTGAAAGGTTGACAGTGGCATATGGTGAATCTGCTTTGAGTAAAAAAATGTTTATAAATGGTGCAAGTTCTTCCAAGGTGGCTGAGAAGATGTCAATGACGAACCTCACTCTGGACACCCCAGCACATCAACAACTGATGAAAACATTGAAGAAGCAAAGAAAATGATGTTGAAGAACCATTAGAGAAGTTTCTGATGAAGTTGGTATCTTGGTTGGCACGTGCTATACACTATTTTCGGATATTTTTGGCATGAGCCATGTATCCATGAAGTTTGTTCCGAAACTACTGAAGTTTGGCTAGAAAACCATCGTATGAGCATCGCCCAGGAGCTGTTGAGTGACATCAAAGATAATCTAGATTTGTTCAAAAGGGTCATAACTGGTGACGAATAATGGGTGTATGGTTATGACATCAAAACCAAGGCCCAATTGTTTCAATACAAGAGCCCAGAAGAACCAAGACTAAAAAAAAAGCACACCATGTTTGATCCAGTGTCAAGGTTTGGTCAATGTTTTCTTCCACTACTGTGGCGTAGTGCATCAGAAGTTTTTTTGTTTAGTCAATAAGAACCTTGAAGTTATGCGCCATCTGCGAGAAGCAATTAAAAAAAAAAAAAAAAGAGATTCCTCAGACTTCCGCAGCCATCTTTGTTCATGATAATTGACTTTCGGGTTACGCTGCGTTGTTTATTTCATTACCTGAGCTTTCAGCTGGTATCCTCCAGCCTTTGTCAGAGATACTGTTTATGTTGACATAGCAACGAGCGCCAAGCATCGCAGAGTAAAAGGCCGCTATCTTCGTTGATGTTGTTGGTATTTTTTATAATTTCTGCTGCCTCTTTCACCCGTCGGGGCCACCACTGGTCTTCTCTCCACAGTAGCCTCGTTTCTTGAAATTTTATTTCATGCCCGGTATTAATTGCATGGCGGACTACGGCGGATTTGTCACTGTTGTTATATTTGTAGTGGCGGATATGTTCTTTAAGTCTCTCCACTACAGTGCGACCTGTCTCACCGATATAAACACTGCCACAGCTGCAGGGAATTTCATAAACACCCATAAGCTGGTGTGGGTGTAATCTGTCTTTTACCTTTGTCAGTGACTGACCAAGTTTCCAGTTAGCCTTATATACTATTCGCACCTCCACCTGCTTTTAACAGTTTCCCAATCCGGTCTGTGATACCCTGTATGTATGGGAGACAGGCGAATTTTGTTGGCACATTAATATCATGGGATAAGTTGACGTCTCCCATAGGTTTATTGGGTCTTAAAACCCTTCTGATGTCGGATTCACTATTGCCGTCGGCTCGGAATATTTTTGTAAGTGTCTCCATTTCTTCATTCAGACTTTCCGAGTCACATACTGTCTTTGCTCTTAAGTTGAGTGATGTTAATATGCCTCTCTTCATTGCCGGATGATGGTGTGACATGGCGTGTAGATACATATTAGTGTGGGTCGCCTTGTGATACACAGTATGACCCAAATGTCCATCGCCTCGCTTGTGAACAAGGACATCGAGAAATGGCAGTTGTCCATTTTCTTCCACAACCATAGTGAACTGAATTCTTGGGTGGGCACTATTCAGGTGGTTTAAGAACTCTTGCAAACGCTCCTCACCGTGAGGCCAGATGACAAATATGTCATCAACGTTACGGATCCACTTTGTAGGTTTTAGGCGCGCGTTGTTAAGCACCTTCATCTCGAATGATTCCATAAAATAATATGTTGGCAGCTACAGGTGAAAGTGGTGAGTCCATTGCTGCACCTTCAACTTGAGCATAAAGTTGACCACCGTACTGGAACACAGTTGACTTAAGGCAGAACTCTGTCAGGTCAGCCCACTCAGTAGACTTTCCTTGTGCAAGAAGTTTAGCACGTATTACAGCAACTGCTTTGTCTACCGGCACATTAGTGAATAATGAGACATCATTGAAACTCACCATGACATCAGTCTTCTCTAGCGTCAGATCATCAATAATTTGTATAAAGTGAGCTGAGTTCTTTACAGCTGTGAGATGTTTCAGTTTATTGGCAACATACCGCGCAAGTGGATGAGTAGGTGAGTTGACCGCGCTCACAATCGGACGTAAGGGAACCTCTTTTTTGTGCACTTTGGGCAATCATGAAAAAAAAAAGTCCAGAATTGTGGGAAAAGAATTCATGGCTCTTGCATCATGACAATGCTCACTCATCATTGCTTGTGAGTGATTTTTTGACCAAAAACAACTCCAAAATTTGCTATCATATTCACCAGATTTAGCCCCCTTGTGACTTTTTCCTGTTAAGATACCAATGAAATGACAAATATTTGCAACGATTGAGAAGATAAAGACTGTATTGCTGAAAGAGCTCAAGGACATACACCTGTTGCTGTATAGAAAATCTGATGTCACTGTTTTAGACTTGTGTGTGTTAGTGTATCCATGCTTATTAAAAATACTTGGCTAAGTGCCATCTTCAAAATTCTAATTTCAAAATGGATATAGTGAATTGCTTTGAAAACAAAGCCTATCTTAAGAAATGATTTTTAGCATATTATTCTACAGTTTCCATTACATCTTTTGAAAGTATTTTTAATCCTTGACTTTGATTGGTTTAACTGTGATAATTTATGTAAGCCGGCAGTGTACCAAATTAGACGCAATTAACTTTAGAAATTCATTCCAGACTTGATTAACTGTACAGAACTGCTTGAGATTTCAGTATAAGGTACAGGAAGAATTTAAGTTTTAATTACAATGTTGGCTAATATCAGAAATGCTTCAAATATATTATTATTAATGTTTGAAACTACCGGTTTGTTTGACTGGATGTAAAAACTTATGTTTTCTTATTTTTAACTGCCTGAAACTATTAATCGTATGTTATTTACTACAAAATTGAGTTTCTCCTATTTGATTATTTTTAAAAATGCTTTTTATGGCGTCAAAAGTGTTGTAAAATGACGATGTTGTCTCGTAACAAAAATTAAGTGCTTACAAGCTGGATTAATGTTGGTTGCAGTGATTTACATGAGTTTAAAGGCTACTTTTTATCACTGAAGTTCTATTTAA
This sequence comes from Vandiemenella viatica, assembly GCA_031002005.1. NCBI lineage: Eukaryota > Metazoa > Arthropoda > Insecta > Orthoptera > Morabidae > Vandiemenella > Vandiemenella viatica. The sequence continues at coordinate 241,247,761 of JARYHS010008074.1, read as the reverse complement.
GGCTGTTATTATGTGTTTATTTAGTTTTTATATTTTAAATCGCCCTGTATCTGGCTATAAGCTGCAGTATTGACTTCCCTAAGATGCCCGTTTCCCATGTCTCGTAGCAAAAAGGTTAAAATTTAACAAATTCTAAGGTAGCTTACGAGGGACACACATCTTTGGTAGAAAAATGAGAATGCCCTTCATCAATCAATTTCAACCACCTGCACTAGGTAGTTTTAGCTGCAGAGGGAAGTATAGGAACACACATTTCTATTTTTACATCGGGTCAACCAATTTCAACCACCATATCTACCACAACCCCACCGCTACCGACATGCAGTCACCATACTGCACGATGGTAGACTTGAGGCCACTACCACACACAAACACCAGTGGTCTGCGCTAATAGTGGTTGCTGCAGGGTGAAATATAGGGTCATACACATCTATTTTTATCTATATATATAACACAATAAGTGACTGATATGACAAAGGAGTTGGGTATGGAATAATGTCATTTTGATGGGAGTAATTTGAAGACAGGAGAAGTTGGAAGCATATTGTAAGAATTTATAAGGCTCCCATTGGTGATGAAACTTGGATGTATACTGTGAGATGAATTGGGAGTAGAATGTGGAAGGGAAAATTGGCCAAGAATATAAACCATCACTTTGATTTCGGGCAAAAGTGGTTAGAAAAATTTTCATTTATTAGTACATATTCAATGACTGGAATAGCGGTTTGGATGATATTCTGAAAAGTTATTTGAAATACTGAAAAAATATATGTGAAATTTCATGTAATTCAATAGTAGGTGTGTTGGGAAATTTGTACTGGGGCATAAGCTCTATTGGTTAATTAATAAACAATATACTATTTAGCAGGTTACATCAAATTATAATACTAAATCAGATCAGAAGCAGGTACAATATTTCAAGCACATGTGTTCAAGCATGGTGGATTTAACATACACATAGTGAGATGGTGAAGTTATATGTTTCCTGTGCAGAGGACACAAATCAGTTGCCCTTTGCTGCAGAAATTTAACCTTGTGTCTAGACGTTGAAATTATAACAGTAAACTAAGGCTTCAACTGTATAATTATAAATATATCAGAAATCCAGATACTACAGCAAAAGTATTCATTTCATATCCATATTGCATTTATTTCTATACTTTAGTAGTGTGGTGCGGTTGGTTGATAAATATTTATAACACCGTAATCCTACAAAATTGCAGTTGACTTAATAGCTAGAATAACAAATCACTGATGATCATATGGATGTTGAAATATAACCTTTGAGTAGAAGTATTTAAATACTTGAAAATCACTACACGTCATAAATATCTTAATCTGATAATAGATCTCTAAGGTGCAATAAATTTTATCTGGAGGAATGTAAGATAATAAAGTATAACAGAAAAATTACACGTAGGTAACCTAGAAAATACTGATGATTTTGGATTATCTCTGAAAGAGAAAAATGCAAGTGCATCATAAATAAAAAAAAGTAAAGGATTTTTAGAATGTGGAAAAGATGTTCATGGGCACAAAAATTAGAAATAATTTCAACGTCAAAATAAATAAATCGAAAGGCACTTGAGTCAAGAATTGTACAAAGATACATCTGAGGGTACTGTGATAATTTGATACCAAAATAAAGCAAATATGTAAAATTCATAAAGAACTGAAGAACTTGTATTCTTCTTTGTAAATTAGTTTAATTTCTTAAATTATCTACCACATTTAAATTGTGATAACAAGTTTAACATTTTGGTAAAGCAGTTAAGTCAATATTTTCAATAAACAGGGGTTGGAAAGAATAATGTTTAAACATATATACCTTTAAAGATACTCCTTTTGGAAAATATACATTCCCTGAAACTGTTAAGAAATCCAAGTCAAGAAGATCTGGAATACTAGTAAATCTTGAGAGAAAATCTTTCACCTAGAAAAGATATTGTCATTGTTGTTAGGTTAAAATGAAGTGGGTAAAGTAATTAAATTAATAATTGTATACATTACAACTATAATGAGATTTAAATGACTTTAGACAGTGTAAATAAAGAAGAATAACAAAAGTAAAAGCATCACTTACCACAGGTCAAGGCAGAAGGGTTGGGGTGAACACGTAAACACCAACACTTTTTACAATATTTTGATATCACACCTCACTGATGTGTAGGGTTGAGACACATGGCAAAGGGAACAGATGTGTACACATTAAGGCTTACAATATGGCTGAAGCCAGACTTGCAGATTGTTAAATTATAGACCAATCACAATTAAACTATTATTTTAAAGAACCAGTTGCAGCATCCATCATATTTACAAGCTACCCCCACAGAAGTCAGAGTTATGCAACTACCAGGATCCACCTCTAATGACCTTAGCCATCAATGAGGCATAGAGCTGAGCCACACCAGTATTTTTTTTTTAAATAAACCACCTGTGATACCCAAGCTGGAAACATGTGAGTGCTGAAAGTTTCCCACACCATAAACTCCTTGCATGCTTCAATGAATACCATATGTAAGGTACCTTTTAGTTCACCAAAAGCACTCCCACTAGCTATCCCCAGTAGTAAAATATTCTATAGATCAATTGTAAAGTTGCTTATGCTGGACTTAGAAATTTCGAGAAGAGTAATTGTCAACTTGAAGGAATTTTCCTGTAATCTTTCCCACAGTGAGAACTCATCATCAGAATCATTTTAAAATGTATTTATTATATCGGGAAACGTTTATTTTAAGAGATATTCCAGTTTGTTCACGTTTTGAAACACGCGATCGGAAAAGTAAAAAGCTAAGATTTGAAATATCTTTGAACCTAGTAAAGCTATAGCTGAACTTTTATCACCAGCTATAGTCAGCATTGTCCCTGATATTTTGGTAGTAAAATTAACTAATTTGGCAAAGTTTAGTTAGCAGTTTTAATTAAGAGAAAAAAATGAACTTTTTAATTAAAAGGAACATTAATTTGAAATTTATATCAGTAGATAGCCCAAATTGAGACGGTTACGAATATATAATGGTTTCGGTAAAAAGTTTAAGCATTTGTCTGGTAATTAAGTTTTTGAAGATAGATTGTCGTTGATCGTTGATGGAGTGCGTAAAAATTCCGCCTAGTTGGTCATGTGATGACTTCAATTTTAAGATTATAGAAACCCTTTTGAATGTCAAATTAAATTAAAATAAATAGAACATGGTGATAGAAAGTCCCTGAAAATATTTCAAGTTAAACTATTTAGTACTTTTGGAGAAAAATTTGCTAACGTCATAGGCTCTGAGAAGTCTATAAAAGATCTTGCAGCAAGCACAAATTGTCTCATTCTTTCGCCGGAAAGTGATCGTGCAACTCTGCGCTAGTTACCGGAGCAAATTGTTCCATGTGGTAGCGGTTTAGGCAAATTCCAACATGCCGTAGTATTCACTAATGTTTGGGGACTTTGTGCGTTTTTGTCTTCTCATAGAATTGTACTTAATCTGAAATCTTCAAAGAAACTTTTGTACAATGCTTTATTCACGTATCTGGTACCAACAATGTACGAGTGAACTATTATCAAGACTATAAGTATTTTGTTATTCTCAAACTGTGTTAAGTGGCTTTATTTAAATTACCCTTCGCATTTGGGGGTTTAATACGAATGCGTGGCGACCAGGTTATTTAATATCATAGGTACCAGAAGGTTACACATGGTCATGAACTTAATTGTTCACAGTTCAGGTGAAGGTGTTGCATAATCCCCCATGCAGCCTTGTGGCCTCACACATAGAACATAATGATGAAACATTGTGTCTCTAGGAGAGTGGGGATTTTGGCTTCAACACCCAGATCATGAGGATGATACAAATGTAGTGGGGGCTCCACATCACTCAACCATATTGTCCTCCATATTTGTGGGACCAAAATTAAGGAAAAAACAAACAAATTCCACTACCTACGGTACGGGTGGGCCTCATATGCTGTTGAGGGCCTTCAGAATATATGAGGAAATATTTAAGGAACAGATTATTATATTGATAATGCTTTCATTATAATGTCAAAGAAGGAGGAATCATTTGGGAAGGTCTCTCCATTATATATACAGAAAGGAATACATGATCTAACAGGGACACAGAAGTGAAAAAGTTAAGGAATGGGATAGTGCTGTTTGAAATCACTACTAGCAAGCAGGCAACACTACTTTTTAAATCTGAAGTCTCAATGAGTTCGTAGTGAAGTGCGAGCTCCACAAGTCTCTAAATAGAAGTATAGGTGTGGTTGAGGTTTGTCAGATAACATGGAGGGTAATTTTTTCCCAAACCCATTAAAACAAGTTAAATTAACTTGAAAGTTTGCATGTATGTTCCAGATCTGTTGTATTTACCCTCTGCCACCCACAATTTTGTGAATTGCAGAGCATATATGTAGATGTAGATTGTTTTCAATGGCAAAGTTTAGGACATACATCGGCATCCTACAAGGACAACATCACCTTTGATAAGTGTGGCAAGGGTGCACCCTCCCAAAGGCATGTATCTTCTGCTCTGGATAGCACCCCATCTGGAATGTCAAATGTATCTCAAAGAGAAGAAGATAGAGGAACTGAGAACAAGAGCACAAATCATATTGCGAGGCAAAGAAGTAGTTTAGGGCACTTGCCCCACCTATCTTTACAACCAGCTTCACAAAACCATTGGAAGCTCATGTCCAAAAATAAAGTGTTGCTATTCAGACCTCCATTTCAGAAATAAGCATGAGAACAATGTGCTATTGTGATTGTAAATGCAGTGCAAAATTCACCGAGGTCAAAAAACCCCAAAACACGGATATTGGGTGCAACACATCTGCATCCCTGACCATTACAGTGGCAGTCAAGGCTTCACCAGCATCTTCATCTGTTGCAACTGCTATGACTGATGTACCTACAGCAGCAGTTAAAGAACCAGCTGCAGCAACAACAACAACAGCCGTAAGACCTATAAGTGGTGGAGAGATTAAAGAAAAAGGTTCGACGTTCTGAGAGACGGACCAAAGAATAAGATACATCCTTGCAAGGCCTCTGTCAAGGCAGAAATGTCTATAGGTATTTTTGACCCAGATGACACTGAAATGCTACTGGAGCCAAAACCACCCCTGTCTGAGTTTGATTGATCGTACCATTACAACCATCAATCCTAGTGCTGTGTTCCTTGTTGTTTGTTTTTACAGGAAGTCAGACATTTTGTTGTCTTACTTAACATTTATTTAATCTGATTGGCCTTTTTACAACCAATCAGTGATTGTTAGTAATATTTTATATTTTTATGGCCTGTTTAAAGCCAATGTTTCAGAATTTTGCAGTATTGTCCTGTCTGTATAACCAACCTCTTACAGTAGGCCATTCAGACAGTAATTTAGATCCATTTTAAGTCATGCCCTCATACCATTTTGTTGTTAGGGCATTAATAACAACGTAGATGTCATGCTATAAATCCAGAACAACAATTATGACAACAACCTATAAAATATTGGGCAGATCAGCACTAGTTAGTATTGCTTTTACCATTTGATGTTTTAAATTATTTTTTTATAAGACTGCTTCTTTGTACATCTGACTGGCCTTTTACAGCCAGCCAGAAATTTTATTGTTTTAAAGTTTGTTTAATCTGGTTGGCCTTTTAGAGGCAACCATTTATTGTTTACACTTTTAAAATTCTTGTGGCCTCTTTACAGGCATCATTTTAGTATTTTACATTATTTTTCTGTCTGTGTGGCTGCCGACCTCTTTAGAGCTACCCATTCAGACAGTATTTCAGTCTCTTCATAGGTATGTTTTCATATTAGTTTATTGTAAGAGTGCTAATGATCATGCCATCAACATGCTCTAATGCCCATCCCCCACAAAAAAACAACAAAATATACAATCTGATTTTTACAATTTAGATATTTAATTTGGTAATCTTGTTCTGTCAATGTAAAATGTTAAATTAAAAGATTTATTAAGAAGAAGGGTATTCAAATTTGATATTATTCTGATAAAAATGCACTGTCTTTTAATAATATCAAATTAAAGGACTAGAACTAGTGTCCACACACAGGACTGATAACAGTGTTTCCAGTCGTTCGCTTTCATTTTACCATTTCCTCCAGTATTGTTTTCACTTTTAAGCACAATGAAGCCACAAATATCAGCCATAAATTGTTTACACATAATGTTATTTTCATGTGTTTCAATCAGGAATAAAATAGATTTTGGCTGAAATTAGAGGTCTAGTCACGACTTATAGAAAAATATGTTTAACTGTAATAGTTTCAAAACAAACTTTAAGCAATTTGTCATTAAGCTGTAATAAAGGCCACAAATATATATTTTTTTCATTACAGATAACAAATGCTGAGTAACATACCTTTTTGTAATGTTGATCAGAAAGATGAATAAGCGGTATCGTTGGATATTTGCGGAGAGGATTCATGATAAGTGAACCATGTTTTACAGTATAAATATTGCTCATCACTAAAAGAAGATCTGAAGTTTTTTTGACTGGTAAGAATCGGCTACGTGGAACATTTACCCCTGAAAGCAATATAAAAAATACAGTTAAGATTTTATAAGTCAGTTATAGTGTAAAAACATGTTTTATATTTAAATTGATGACTATTTCTATATAAAACTTATTATTAGGATTTGACCATGAAGGTATTTGTACCTAGCAATATTTGTTTACATACTGTTCAGAATTTAAACTGGAAATATATGTGAGATTGCGAGTAGTAAAGTACCAGTCACCAAGCAAATGCCATAGAACAAAGGTTCCCAATTATTGGAACATGTACCCCCAGGAGAATGTGAGGTTGTTTCAAGGGGTACGTGTGGTAATCTCTTGGATAAAGTAATCACTAATATAACAGAAAAACAAACACACAAACAAGTATTACTATTGCCAAATATATTTTAAGACAATCAAACTGTATGTGTGAGAGAGAGAGAGCTTGGTAGTGAACACGAGACCATGTCGTTACATGCTGTCTGTGTCCAGTTGAAGAGTTGTTTCAATAATATTTGTGATGAGACATAAAACTGTATTGTTCTGTGTAGAGCAAATGCATCATGAGTACCAACAGATGCTGATTAACCCTTTATGGTTGTAAAAATATGCTTGCCTGTCAACTGTTTACTAATAAAATAAAAAAATAAAAAATAAATAAAAAATAAAAAAAAATAAACAGCTTGAATGAGCTGAATTTTTTATTTCAAGGTCAGGATGAAACCATATCTATAATGCGGTTGAAAAGTTGAATCAAATATTAAAAAAATGTCTCTCTGAACGTCATTGGTTAAAAAATATAAGTATAAACAGATTCTGCATATGAATTTTTTTAACGACTTTTTGGACTTTAAATTAAGATATAATATCAGTCTACAGAATTACGCTGCTCTTTTCCAGAAATATCACTGCAAAGTGACTGAAAAAACTATCATTTCGCATACCATTCCACTGAATATCTGCCTATCTGTGGTAAAGAGAAGCTAGTAGACACTTCATGCAACAATAGACTCAAGAGTTGTTTTATAGATCAATCACTGGTAAATTTTTGGGCTTGACTAAAAGACGTTTATCACAATAGCAAAGAATAAATAACATTTTTACTGCCTTCAGGAGAGCATATTTTCTTTCATGATAAACATTGCCAATAAATTCAACTTGAAAATGATTTAAGAATGAAGGTCAGTACTAAAAATAAAAAAATCTCAGATATAAACAAACAATTACAAATACCATTACAACTGTTATAATAACAGTTTTGGACTTTTATGTGTTTGTTATTGGATTAAAATTTCATAAATCTCTGAAAACTGATTTAATTGTTTATTTATTATTTCAGCTATAAGGGCTACGTGAGGCTGAGCTCGTTCTTGAAACTATTTGGGAAACCACTGCCATAGGAAGAAAACGATGGTAACTTACATTAATCTTGGAACAATTTTTAACTAAAGTATTGCTTAAGTTAGGTCTTGTGCCATGTTGTCAATTCCTGTAGACATATATTGTCTGGCAGCCAGACGATGTAAGTCTCGTATGAATTTATTGACAAATATATGAATATTTTCTGTCAGTTACAAGTGTGATGGAATTCTTCATTCACTATCCTATTTAGATCACAATAGCATGAGAGATAAGCTTAGATAAATAAGATGCAGTGCTAATGCTTTTATATATTCTTTCTTCCCATACATTATTCAGGATTGGAATGCACAGAATTAGTTTTGGTGCAAAGCATCTGCAGTCACCCCCATTACTTGTAGAGTATGGATGTAGATATCCTTATGTATTATGCAAATTTTTAATTTAAACATTTTCAGTGTTATGGCATCTTTGTGTCCATATATAACTTAATTTACATCCTAACAATTAAATTTTAGCATTCTTAATTTGGTTATGACTCAAACCTCTCAACAATTTATATACTGGTACCAAAGTTTCTAATAATATTAGAAAGATAATACTCTGGCAGAAATTAAAAATACTAAGTTGTCATTCTTCACCCCCCCCCCCCCCAAGTTCTGTTGACCAAGTATGCAAAAGCAAAGAGTGACAACCCTCCATACCCAAATGTCTAACTGTGAGAGAGGTAGGAAAATTGGAGTGTTTGAAATGGGTGCATTACATCATGAAATCTCCCGAGGGATGTAGATGTGTTACACAGTTGCAGTTTTAATTTACACATATAGAAGGACAACTGCATGGGAAGAACAACAAATTATGTGGATGGCTGTTACTGGCAGACAGGTGACTGCCACCAAATCCAAGAAGTAGCTACAGAGAGAGTCACCCATGGATCAATTGTAAACCAATTGCTTGAAGCTGTGTTACACTCTCTGTTCCCTAAGCAATGTGTTCCATTAACCTGATTTCATTGCCAGCATTGTCTAACCTGGTGTAATGAAAAATGCAAATGGGCACTGAATGGTGTACATTTGTGTTTAGAGACGATTGGCAAATTGATAATCGCCAACACGTACACAGGCATACTGGAAAATGGCTTACCCTGCTGTGATTTCAGAACATCAAGCAGGTCCAGCCACTGGTTTCATGGTTTGGGGGCAATCAGTTTCGACAGAAGGACTGAGTTGGTTGTTATTGAAGGCACAATGACAGACAACAACTATGTGGATAGTGTGCTGTACCCTTTTGTGATACCCTTCATGTCCACTATCCAAATTGTATCTTCCAACAATATAATGCCCGTCTTCATACTGTGGTAATCAAAACACAAGCCTTTCAAGGGGTTACAATCACAATTTTGACTGCACATTCCCCAGCAGAGCATGTCTGGGATTCCAGGAGTAGACATATTAGATCACATGATCACCCAACATAAACTGTGCAACAACTGACTGCACAAGACATGCAGGCATAGAGAGACATACCCCAAGAAGACATCTGAACACTTATTGATTCAATGCCGGCAAGGATCCAAGAATGTATAGGTGTTCAAGGTGCATGCTCTATTTACTGACCGAGTGTGGTGGGTGAATGGTTAATGTTCTGGCCTCGCATTCGGGAAGACGGTAGTTCGAATCCCCGTGCGGACATTCAGATTTGGGTTTTCCATGGTTTCCCCAAATTACTCCAGGCGAATGCTGGATGGTTCCATCAAAAGGCCATGGCCAAATCCCTTCCCGTTCCTTGTCCCAAGTCCCATCCCACCTCTAATGACCTCAACGCCGACAAGGTGTAAAGTGATAAGTAAAAAAAAAAAAATCTGTTACTGACAACTGTATCTAAAGGTAATAAAGTTAGCCTGATCTCTTTCAATATGTTATCATTTCTTCTGGGTAGGACCCTGGATATATCTACAAAGTTTCCTGAAATTCCACCCTTCCTCCTGGGTGTTGCACTTTTAAATTATGCTAGCAGATGACGCAATCAAATAAAAGAATATCCAGTTTTAAATTAGTCGAAATAGGTTTTAAAGAAGAGCATTAAAAAGTATTAAGATGGGTGGTAGTTTCAGTTTATAAATTCAAAAGCAAAGTATTTCATGTTTAATTTCAAAGTTTCCTTAGGCATCAATCAATATGACTAGTGGCTGAGTAAAGGGTCATTACTTGATACTGAATGCTTAAGGGTTTGTACAGGAGACTAATGGGTATCAAAAAGAAACTGCAAACAATAAGTACTCTTTCAGTAACTAAAATTTGAATGGGAAAGTTTTTATTTAATCTGGTTTAGTGTATTTTAATGAATATTCATGGGTAAACAAAGGCATATTTAAAGAAAGCTATACTAACAGAAAGTGTTTATAGTATTCTTCTGATCTATGATATATCAAAATTTCAGTTTGTTTTGTAAAGTTTTGAGAAATAGAAGTTTCTGTATGGTAGTTTTGGTCAAAAACCCCAATCTAAGGTTAGCAATTCCTGGAGAAACAGGGCTGTCCAGGTGGAGATTATAAAAGCGGTAGCAGGGATTCCTCAGAGTGACTTACTCATCACTCTACTCACCCAGAGAGAGCCGAGCCTACCTTCTGGACAGACGCTGCTACCTGCTGCCACCAACCAGTCAGCCAACCTTTGTTCTCACTTGCCTGTCATCCAGTGGCGGCCCTAGCAAGTTTTTCAGGTGGTGCGAGATTTCATCGTGGCGCCCCTAATGTACATTCGCTTATTCGTGATTAAGCTGTCCATGAAAACTGAATATTACATTTTTTTACGTCCTACTATAATTAAAAATGTAACATTTTGTTTGTTTGCATATTGCCACTGTTTCACGCAGAAACGACTGAACGGCTTAGGATAAAATTTCAAATAACATATAGGACCTATGTTAATCCCTATCGAAGAACTAGTTCAGTGGGATTCGAATACGTATATGAATGCGTTAAGAAATCCAAGCGAGCAAAGCAGCGAGCAGCAGATAGTCTTCATATATTAATAACACAGACCACTGAAAACTAGCAGTGGTATAGGTCGTAATAATGAGAAACAACAGTAAAGTATATTTGTAAAGATTTATTTATGACGCACACAACGCTCACATCACATGTAAGTCATGTCTACTTAGTTTAAAATAAACAAATGTGGAAATAAAATCATAAATAAAAGGCCTAGATTGCCACCTTCCTCGCTTTCGCGCTTGCAAATTTCTTTATTAAATCAGAATGATTCAAGTCTTGGGCAATGTCATTTTCTATAGATAAAATAGCAAGATCGGACAGTCTATCTTGAGACATAGTTGACCTGTAAATAAGTTTTGATAAGTTTTAATTTACTGAAACTTCGTTCTCCTTTAGCAACAGTTACAGGTATGGTTAGCAAAATTCGAAGTGCTGTCCACACATTCGGAAATATATCCTGCCAGCCGTTTTGTTTCATAAGTTGAAGAACTTTTATTGGTTCTGCTGATTCAAGTTCCTTTAACAATGGTTTCAGGCTTGAAAGTTCCTCAACCAATTCACAACCAGATAAGTCACATTTTTCTTCATCAGTTAAACTTGTTTCTAAATCTGCACAGGCTTTTTCCAAATCGGACTTTTCTGGAATTGTTTTGATATTGTATAAAAAGGACCATGTATTATTAAATTTGGATAGCTGAGTAAATCGAGTGACCAACGCATTTTCAATGGTATCGATCATAGGGTAAAAAACATTCCTTTTAAACAATTCTTCAGGATCTGTTGCTGTCTCATCTACCGCCTCATACTGAAATAATCTCTTCTTTCTTCGGAATCGGACTAGATTAAAACTAGGATCTATCCCAGTCTGAGAAGCAATTTCTCTAGCTGTTAATATAGCAGACGAATAACACCTGTACTCTTTCACAAATTCCGAACAGTTTTTCAGCAGTTGTGAAGCGTTTGGTAAATCCATAGTTTCAGACTGCATAGCCTTGCTTACAATATTTACTTGGAACAATATATCGTACCAAGCCACCATTGTAACTATGAATTCAAATTTCTCCATGATCTGGCTTAGGGACAAGGCCTCTGATGATGCAACTGAAGTCATTCGTTTCCTCATGAAATTCCAGAAGGGCGTCACGAACTGAAGAGTAGTGATAACGCACTACAGATAGGCTAGAAACTCTACTCTCCCAACGAGTATCACAAACTTTTTTTAGCGATAGTCCTTCTATGTGCTTGGATATCACTTCCCATCGCTTTGTTGATCCAGAGAATAGAACAAACAATCTTTGAAGAAATCCAAACAAGGAAACTGATTTAACTGATGTTTTAGCCGCATCTGCTATTACCAAATTTAAGCTATGACAGCCACAAGGATTAAAAAAAGCTCTTGGATATTGATTTAGAATTCTGCTCTGGACACCTTTATTTACTCCTACCATATTGGATCCATTGTCATATCCTTGGCCTCGACAATCGTTCATATCCAAATTGAACTCTTGCACAATATCATCAAAAAAGATGCCAGTGAGTCCAGCTCCCGAAGAGTCACTTACCGGCTTGTAAGCAACGAAACACTCACGCACTTGGACTTCATCTTCAATAGTCTCAACAAAACGCAATGTTAAAGATAATTGTTCGACGTGACTGACATCAGGTGTGCAATCCAGTATGATGGAAAAGTATTTAGATGACTTTACCATATTCAAAATTTTGCTGCGAACTTCACTTCCAAGTAAGCTGATTAACTCGTTTTGAATACGTTTTCCAAAGTAATGTACATTAGTCTCCTTATCAGAAATACGGCGGAGGTGTTCCATCATCACAGGGTCAAATTTTCCTAGCAGTTGTACTATACCCAGGAAGTTACCATTATTAGGAGTATACAGTGTTTCAGATCCTGAGCTTCCTCTGAACGACAAGTTATTGCCCGCTAAAAAGAATACTATGGCCATCATTCGTTCGAGGATAGCAGTCCATCGTGATTTCTCGTCTTCAATCTGTTTTTGCAAACGCTTGTCTATTCCAGTGAAGTTCTTTAATCGAATAGACGCTTCTATCCAACTGTGCATGGCGTGCTGGTGATTTGAGGAAGTTTCATGAGTTTTGAGACGCACTGATAAATGCCTCCAGTCGTCAAATCCTTCTTTCCCCAAATTGGAATGAGACGTTCTGTTGAATAAAGAGCAGCAAAAACAATATACTTTATCTGTAGCTTTACAGTAAACAAGCCATCTTCTTTTATAACTTTCTCCATTTGGCATTACTCTTTGAAAATGTGTATTTGAAAAATGACGTCCATCATTTTTTCTTGGATATTTTTCGTTGCTCATTTCATTACTTACAGGACCTCGAATAATTATTTCATCTCTGATTGCAGAATCAATGAGCGGCCATTTTGAAATATCATCCAAATTTGTATTTTGAAAAAGCGGTGGTGGTGGTGGTGGTGGTAGTGTATTCTGTTTCGTAATATTTTTAACTGCAGACGACATTTCAGTTACAGGCAAATCTTCTAGAACATGCTGCTCTTTATCATCATGTTCTTGGTCTGAAGATCTTATATCAGATAAGTTTTCTTTCGTTGCGTCTTCAACTAGTTCTGATGAAGATTCAGATGACTTTTCAACTCTTAAAAATTTTGCCAGCAGTTTTGAAGCTTTCTCAATTTCACCTTGCTTCTTCTGTTTTCTTTTTAAGTTTTGTGCCCCAGATAGTTTTTTTGGAGGTAGCGACATGTCTTGTCTGTAAAAGACACATTATACTTTGTAAATATTTACGATACCTACGTTAAGTGTAATCACCTAATGTCTAACATAGTAGAAACAGATAAGTAGGTTGACCCTCGCCCCGTTCGGGACATAATACATACACTTTGTCGGATACAAAGGGTTCTTCTCATATCTTTACTTTTACACTATAGTTTTATGAATATAGTTTTCGGGTTTGTTAACAAATACTTATATTCTACTGTATAATCAATGTTCGCTGCGAGTGCCAAACTATGACTCGGTAACAGAATAATTCTAATTAAAACATCTTCAGATCTTTAAATTGTCATAAACTCCAGTTGACTAAAATAAATAAAGGCCAAGTGTATGAGCTCATATTAATTAGTATCTACTTATTTATAATTCAAAAAATCTAAATAAGCGGTCGGGGCGGTGTGTGTGTGTTAAGTCTTGTTTCCACGGAATGTGGCTTGGCGATACAGTTCTAAACTTTACCAAAAACGCTGAATGAATTTAAAATTAAAATTCGTAAATCACATATGCAGACGGGATGTGGAATTTTGCAGTAAAAGTCTATAATGGAATAAAAAATAACAATAGAAAGGGGGTAAGTATATGACTAGGGGAACTGCCACCGGAGCATGTGCTCCATCATAATTACAGTAAATTAATAATAATAATAAAGCGAGCATGGTAGGTGAGTGGTTAGCGCTCTGGCCTCGCATTCGGGAGGACACCGGTTCGAATCCCTGTCCGGGTATCCAGATTTTGGTTTTCCATGGTTTCCCCCAATCACTCCAGGCGAATTCCAGGATTCTTCCTTCAAAAGGCCATGGCAGAATTCCTTCCCGTTCGTTCTCCCCAGTCCCATCCCGCCTCTAATGACGTCGATGAGGCGTAAAGCCACAACTAACAAAAAAAAAGTTTCTCTCGCGCCGTGGAAATGGTCTGATGCCGCGTTTCCACTTTCGCGCGAGCTTCCGCGAGGTGAGGCGACACAGCACGAACACGAGGCGCAAATTGAGACGCGTATAGCGCGTGTTACATGACGTGACACGAGCGGCATGATGCGAGCGTGAGAGTCGCGTAGCGTGGTGGTCCGCATATTGAGACGCAGTTTCCAATGGCGCGCGTACCACTCGCGTCTGAAAATACACAACACGCGATGAAAACATTTGTCATTATTTAGAGTCAGATGATGCTTTATTCCTTGCTGAGTAAGAAATGATGAGTATATTTTCTCGAAAAGCAGTGTATGAGGATTACAAATTCATCACCGTTGATATTGGAGCTATGGGCAAATTCATCAATGGAAATGTATTTGCTAGTAGTGCATCGGGCATGAAAATGATGAAACACATGTTACTACTTCTGTCTCCTGAAATTATACCTACGATTGCTAAGCCGATGCCACACGCTTTTTTTTTAGGGGGAGGCGTATACAGTCTTTCTTTTAACAGAAAATATAATGGGACCATATAATAATAACCTACTAAACACTTTATCTCGGACTTTCGCTATGTTTAGCAGAATAACTCCTTTTTTAAATCTGTCTTTTTATTTACACTTTGCATATGAAGTTTGGTGAAATTATATTTTATTATCTAATTTATTAATCAGATTCCTAAGGCTAATTCTGCTAAAATAAAAACTTGGTACCTAGATCATTTTTCGTAAGGAACAAACGAGGGTCACCACTTTCGGAAATATTCAGGCGGGGTCTTTCTTTGGCGATAATACGATTAACAGCACTAAAGCCTTATTAGATGAGATATGAAATGGGAAGAGGCTTCATTAAAATGAAAAAATCAGTTGCCATAAATTTAAATATGACAAGCCTTTTTTTCATTTTGCCACAGTCTTACATATCCATCACTATCGAATTTACGTTTACTTTCTTCATCATATCTGATTTCTGACAATTCTTCCTGTCAAGCTGTATCAGCGTTTACAATATTTGCGGTACAAGAATTTTTCATCCAGTCATACACCTCGAATTTCAAAATATCTTCAAATCGTTTTTCCATGTCTAAAGTTTACTGAACCTGTCAGTATACTCTGGAGTTTTTTATCGTTTATAGATAATAATTCAGGAAACTGATGAAATTCTGTTTTCAAAATATTATAAAGCAGTAGTTGAAATTTGTCAATAAATAAAGACACTGACGACCTATTGAAGTTTTATTAGCTGCCTGAAGCTACATATTGACATCATTAAATCTCTTTTAAAAAAATTAAAAAATCAATTAAATTTTTTAAAAAGAAAGTGCTTCAGTATAAGACAAATCCCCTACCACCTACCACGAAATCTTAAACGCCCACTAGTCATCCGTGAATGAATTCTTGCGAGAGTTTAAACGGCAGTTCGTGTCAGCTTTCGTGCACGAAGCGCGAGGCGAGTGTGTAAATGCGGCATCACATCAAAGGATTGCGACTCGACTGTTGACAAGCCTTCGGCTTGCCCACATGTTTACACAGCTTGTTGTAGATTGTTGATTTTGCAACAGAAAATATATTGTGTATTGAATTTTTCAGCAGAAATTATTGAATGGAGTAATGAGGTAATGTATAAGCCAGCCTCTTTTGAATGGGGATAAGTTTTCTCATGTTTGTATTTCATCTCTATATTTGTTCAAAATAAATTGCTGACATTCTGCAAATGTTTTCAAATCTGCCAGATGGTTCTTTTCTCGTCACTTAGCATGCAAACAAATAAACCAGATATAGTTTGTTTAATCGGCCCAATTTAAATTTTATATTGATTGAATTAGTTTCAGTATTATTATAAATTACGTTTTTAGACTTTTATTTGGTGTCAACATCCACCAATGCCTTTTGATTTTCACTATTTTCCTCTGCAAAACTAACTACAGAATCGTTCATAATCCGACGCGGCACATGCTAATTCCTCTTTACAGTCAGATTCATAAACGTCGAACATTTTTACTAAAAAATATTTCTATTACCGATAGCCAAAAAAAATTAAGAATTTAACAACTAAAACACTGAAGAAGAACTTATTACGAGAAACGGGCTACTTGAGGCTACTCGTAATTCGACAATCCACGCGCAGAGAGAACTGCGCAGGACTCGAATTCATCCGACAAGTTAAAAGGACGAACCTCCAGTACAGGGGCGTAGCTACCATGGGGCTAGGCGGTGCAGTGCACCGGGGCCCCTACACTCAGGGGGCACCAAAGCGCAGTTCAGAGGCCCACGAGCCTTCATGGCAAACTGGCGAACTTATTTTTTAGCTCTACAGTCGTCTAAGGGGGTCCCTGAAACACAGGAAGCCCCTCACTAAGGGCCCTCTCACTGCTCAGGGGGGCCCCCAACCACTGCTCAGGGGGCCCTTACCAGCAACACAAAGCAAAAAAAAAGATCGTCCATCTGGCCTGAGGGCCCAAAATAATTTTTTTGCACCGGGGCCCTTGTTGACCTAGCTACGCCAGTGCTCCAGTAACGTGAGTTTTGCCATACCACACAGCATGGGGACAAATTATTTACTTCGCGCAGTCCTGTCACCTTGAGATATTCTCGATGTGTGCGTGTGTACAGGGGGCACACACACAAACCACGCACGGTATCTTTGTATCAAGGTAACCTACTATTCTGTTTCTGCTATGATTCTATGCCCTAAAATATTGTCACTCAGAAATTTTTACTATGGAAGCAACGAATACAATCTTTAGACCAGGTTAGGTATATTGTTATCTATGCAAAAACAAATAGGTTTGTTTATTTTAGTTCTCCGGGTAGAGCCGCGTCGATTTATTAAAACCTAACGTTTCTGCTATCGTGCTGTGGCTTCATGGGCGCACTTGCACCCCCCTGCTATGAAACAAAGTACGCAGAAAAAGATTAAGAAACAAAATTTTTATTATTAAATTCACTGCCATTGAAATGAATACCAAAGCTAACTGCAAAATTCTGGCACAATACTTTGAAAATCTCCTCAACTGCGAGAAACCGACGGGAAAATTGACCCTAACAGAAACTACACCAAATCCGGACTCTACACCACCCACAGTCGAAGAGATAAAGGAGATCATAAAACAACTGAAAAACAACAGAGCACCAGGAGAAGATGGCATTATTGCCGAGTTCTGGAAGCTTGGAGACGAAAATCTCACAAAGAAAATTCATAAAATTATTACAGATATTTGGGCCACAGAGAAAATTCCACAAGAATGGAAATGTGCACTAATACATCCCTTACATAAAAAGGGTGACAAGACGGATCCCAAAAATTACAGAGGTATCTCCTTGCTGCCAGTCATTTATAAAATCCTCTCCAAAGCCCTACTGAACAGGCTAGAACCTCAGGTAGATCCACAAATAGGTGAATACCAGGCAGGCTTTAGAAAAGGAAGATCATGCATAGAACAAATCTGGAATCTGAGAACACTCCTGAAGATAAGACAAACAAACAATACCGTAGTAACATTTGTGGATTTCAGGAAGGCATATGATTCCATAGACAGACAGACGCTCTTTGACATAATGAGAGAATACGGCATAGACAAGAAGACAAGGGCTCTGATACAACAAACACTCATGGATACCACGTCTAAAGTGAAATTTATGGGAGAAACATCAGAACCATTCAAAATTGGCACAGGTGTCAGGCAAGGAGATGGATTATCACCAATTTTATTCAACATGGTATTGGACAAAGTTATAAAACAATGGGAAACGCAGGTCAAAGGAATACAGCTAGGAAGAACACGACATACCAAAACAATCATCAGATGCCTGGCATTTGCGGATGACCTGGCAATTCTCAGCAACAATAGGCAGGAAGCACAAGATGCATTGGAACAGCTACATCAAATTGCCACCAAAACAGGGCTACAAATTTCGTATGAGAAAACGCAGTACATGGAGAAACAAAACAACAATGTACAAACAATATACACAAAATTTGGAAACATAAAAAGAGTTGAGAAATTCAAATATCTAGGGGAAAACATACAAGTAGGAGGATCTAACAAGCTATCAAATTCAGAAAGATCAGAAAAGCTTCAGAAGGCTTATAGACTCACATGGTCATATTATAACAAAAGAAATATATCAAGACAGGCCAAACTCAGACATTACAAAACAGTGGTACTGCCAGAAGCATTATATGCATCAGAAACAACAACGATTGGGGCTTCAGGCATAACAGAAGCGGAAAAAGTTGAACGCAAAATCCTTAGAAAAATTTTTGGAGCAGTATATAAAGACGGTATATGGATGAAAAGACCAACGAAAGAACTATACGAACATACAGATAGATTGACAGACATGATCAGAAGACGTAGATTACAATTCTATGGACATTTACAGCGAATGAACAGCACTAGTCTCACAAAGAGGATCTTTGATGTGGTAAATGGTTCACTCAGGAAAACCAATTGGTTCCAGGAAATAGAAGAGGACTTGAATCACGCAGGGATCAGCAAGGAAATGACACAGGAAAGGGGACAATTCAGGAACAAAATTATGAACTCAAAATTTAAAATACAGAAGAAAACAGGAACAAAATGGACAGAGCAAAGGAAACAGGAACACAGTGAGCGTATGAAGAGGTTTTGGGAAGAGAAGAAGAAGAAGACAAATACAAACAAAAACTGAATAATCATGAATAATTTGAGTTTAAACACTGTCCTCAAGGGCAATAATGATTAATAATAATAATAAATTCACTGCTTGAATAATAACTTAAGGCGCCTATATTGTTGTCCAAATTTGTTCACACTGTCAATAAATTCAGTATCCTTAGATAATAAGTGTTATATAGAATGTATAAAAAAGATACAGATGCACCCCCCTTAAAGTAATACTGCCGGCGCCCTTGTGTGGCTTTCATCAGAGGACTGAATTTTTTTTTTTTTTAACTGCTTTACGTCTCTCTAACAGCGAGGTCTTTAGAGACGGGAAAGGATGGGGGCAAGGAATGGGAAGGAATTCGGCCATGGTCTTTTGAAGGAAGCATCCCGGCATTCACCTGGAGTGATTTTGGGAAACCATGGAAAACCCAAATCTGGATGCCCGGACGGGGATTCGAACCGCCGTCCTCCCAAATGCGAGGCCAGAACGTTAGCCGTTACACCACCACGCTCGGTCAGAGGACTGAAGCCACAGCACGATAGCAGAAACGTAAGGTTTTAATAAATCGACGCGGTTCCACACGGAGAACCAAAATAATACATACACTGACCGCAGAAGCTTTCGGAATTATTTAAATAGGTATGTTACTAACATCATGTTACTTAATATCTAACATTACATAACATTCAGAATACTCACAGAATATCTGCTACAACAGTAATAACGTTTCACCAAGAAATAACGTTTCGATTTTGCTTGGAGCTCGTAACACAATGCACTTGCTACCGCATACAAATAAACGCCAAGACTACAGCCGACAATGCACCAAACAGGCGCCAGATGCGCGGCGCGGCAACAGAGAGTACCAACAATGTGACAACTTTTCATTTTCTTTATTCCAATAACTCCAGTTCACTCAATTCTGTGGCGACATTTGACTAAGCATAAAGCTGAAGCTTTTACGTTTATAAGCTTTTCTGGATGATGAATGACTCGAAATAAAATGTAAACAGCATAGTGCATTACAGAATTTACATTCTGGGAAGACGATCTCTCGCAGCGTTTTCGGCGCCCCCTCTATGACGGCGCCCGGTGCGGTCGCACCGCTCGCACCGCCCTAGGGCCGCCCCTGCTGTCATCCATCAACCAGATGCTGGCCTACCTGCTTTTGACCTTCAAGCAGACTGACACACTGGGAAGAATAGAAGATTGACGTGATGATACCAACATGTGGCTTTGCCAAAACCAACATCTGTTGGTTCTCTAAGAAAAGCAATTATTGTTCGTCATCTGAAAAAGCAAATGCTCATCTATCTTTATGTTAGACAGATACTGCTAGGGATTACCAATGAAGTGACAGGGATTTACCGGTCCATGGCCCACCGCCTAGGTGGAAACCTTAAGCATGAGGAGTAGGGTTGCACTGTCTTGATACCCTATGGTTACAATGAAGGTTCAGTGCAACACACCCTGTCATTAGAGATTTAGGTTAGGTGTAGGATAGAAAAAGCCATTTCACATACTATCTTAAGTATGAGCTACCTAGGTCATGACCTCCCAAAAGCCCCCTGCCCATTCTAGAGATCTGTGTACGCTCGACATGGAGGCTGAGGATTCAAATACTGTGCCAAATGTGCCCACAGGGAATTGTTTCAAGCACCTACAATGCTGCATCGGAACTGGAAACAGACAGTTAAAGGTCCCAACAACCACGTGAACCAAAGGTTCTCCCAATAACTGTCTAAGAGACAGCAGGTTACCTTAAAATTGCCAAGAACTGAGGAAAAATATAACAGGCAACTTGCATTTTGCTTACAAAACATCTAGTATAAAGTATCAAGTATACAACTAGATTGATTTCGTTACACTCATATCATACTTTATAGTGAAGAAAGTGCAATATCACACATACTAATTTTAAGATCATACAAAACCTCTGAAAGTGTTATTAAGCAATTGTCGCTTGATATGGACATGATAGAGATGCATGACACACTTGTCAGTTTGAAATACCCATGAAGCTAACTAAATCTGACAAAGAGAAGGTGCTTATGCCACTGTACATGGTAGCACTTGAAAAATTCTTGCATTTAAAGATAAAAGTAGAATTGCAAAACACCAGATGGACCCTCTCAATGTCACCACTGTCAAAAATTTAGACATGGGCAGACACATTACCAAATAAATTCTCATTGTGTTAAGTGCTCAGGAGAACACCTCAAATGTAATAACACAAAAGATGAACCTAAAAAGTGTTCTAACTGCTTTGGGCAACATCCTGTGAGCAACCACGGATGACCGTAATATAAGAAAATTGTGTAAGCAAGAAATGCCAGGATCAAACAACGGAAGCATGAGAAGAAGAAGGCAGAAGCAAATGTTACAGCAAATGTCTCTGACAAGCAGCCGTTTCTCTCCCTTCCATCCAAGACCAATGAATGGACCAAACAGACCAACATAAATCAGACAAATCTGGAGTACTCAGGTCCAAATTTGTTGACATAGTGTCTTTTCTAGTGCGTTTTGACATCCAAAAGGTGATAAACACAGTGAAAACCATGGTTACCAAATTTTGAGAGGCTGACACTATGTTAGAAAACGGACTTATCTTAGCACAACCGTCAGTGAGTTCTTCAGTGAAAGCAAGACAAAATACATCAACTTTAAACATACTTGCTTGCAAATTATGTGCAAAAAAATGACACTGACATAGCCTTCTCAGGGGAAACAACCTTGAATCCGTGTAATGACTTCAGTATGAGGAACTGCATTGTGGCTCGTTCTGACCAACAGAGACAAGGAGACAGTGCTGCTTTCCTGATCAAAACAGGCTGGTGCACCTTCCTGAGGCACTAACAGGTGACCTAGAGCACACAGCCATCTAACTTGTAGCCAACGGGGAACCTTTACACCTAGTCGCAATCTGCAACCCACCAACTAAGGAAATTATGGAAGAAAATTTGCAAATGTTGTGCTTTTAAAAGTTGTTTAAAAATATGTAGATGCATTAAATATGCATATCAGTGCCCTTAATATAGTCCTTAATGATACAGTAGATTTTGTTGTTATTTGTAATGAGTAGTACTTTAACACTGGCTGGAAATGGCTGTTGTGCTCGCACAAGAGACTTGATGAAAGATGCTCACTGTTGGTAAAAATTAGAGCAGTTGAAGAATAAATAATTGAGGTCTTGTAGTGCCTGTCCATTATGTGTGCAGTAGGATGTGCTTACTGCCTTGGTGTAATAAGGTGACTATTGAAGGTGCCGTGGCTGAATCTCATACGGATGATAGAAGTGATGTATCGTCGTTGAGAGTTCCAACTTGAATACCAAGGTCTTCATGGAGGATACGTCTGTACTAGAGTGTACTGTCAGCCTCTGTGTTGTTTCAATTCATTCCAGCTCCTCGTCCATTCCTGGTGTGTATTGCTGACCATTGTTGCCTGATAATCAATTGTGTTGCTGGGTGTGATTAACCTTCAGCCTGAGCTACATGCCTCCTTGGCTCTTGCAATTTATAAGGGTCTGATTGATGGCATTGGCTTCCACCAAGTGGATTGGTAGATGTGCTGGAAGGCGGAACCTTTGAGTGTTTCATGCTTCGGGGCAGTAGAATTCACAGCCTACCCTACTTGTCGAAGGTATCTTTGACCCATCAGTGTATGTTAGATCTGAATATGGCCATCTAACAAATAAATATTCCTGGCAACAGGTTGGCCAGGTTATGGTTACACTGGTAGGCAGCTTACTGCCAAAGGGGTCACACATTGTTGATAAGGTATGTCATATATAGTTGCTGTTTCCTGTTGCTGATGGTCACTGAGGAGTGTTGACAGGTACTCAAGATTTTTCAGCAATAGATACCTTTGGACAAATAGATGCCATCCTCTTTCTTCCACTAGCTGTTGGAGGTTGGTGAGATGCCGGAGAATTGGAGAACTTTTGGAATAAGTGTGTGTCAATAAAAATTTATTTGAGAGGAGTTGGGAGCGAACACTCAAGGTCATTTCTGCTGCTTCCAAAAGAAGATCATTCAAAGGTGTGGATGCCATACCTCCTAGGCAAATACGACTGCTCTGATATTGAATGTGATCCAGTTTATGTAGTAGACGTTTCCTGCCACTGAAGTAGAATGCACTTCCGTGGTCCAGTTTTGATCTGTGTAGGGTGTGACAGAGTATAAACAATGTAGGTGGATGAGATCCCCACCAAACTTGAGTCAGCGTGCATAGAATATTAAGACCTTGTTCCAATTTTGGGACAAGTTGATGTATGTGAGCTGAACAGGTGAGACGAGAATCATATACCAGTCCAAGGAAATTACAGCAGGGAAAGCTCAGGACATTGCCGACAAGCTAGAAACTCATTTTAAACTGAATCAAAAAGCTGATGATTTAAGTGAATCTCACAAAGAGCATGTTCTGAATGTAGTAAACCACTTGATCCACATTTTACCACAGAACTTTGTGCAAAATCAAATGATGACAAGGTGGAGTCTATTGTAAAAGTCTTGATATCCAGGAAGGCCACAGGGTACGACAAGATTTCCATCTTCCAAGTAAAAAACTTGCCTCCATAAACCATAAAATATCTAACTATTATTTAGAATGTATGTTTGAACTGAAGGTATGTTCCGATGATATGGCAAATAGCTAAAATAAAGATTAGGATACTGCCGCGACCTATCTCATTGCTACCACTCTTAGGTAAAATCATTAAATGGCTTAAACAAATAAAAATAAACAAATTTTTAGAAACTAACAACTTAATAATATCTCAGCAGATTGGTTTCAATAAAATACAAGGCTTGTGGAGCACATCTGCAGAGAAAAACAAGCAGGTAGTGTTACTGCCGCAATATTTATTGATATAAAGAAAGTTTTTGGTAGAGTTTGGCATGACGGTCTACTCTACAACATGCTAGACAATACCATTCACCTACTGCACTCCTGTCTAAGTGACAGAAAATTCTTTGTGGTCCACTGAGAGTGGTGGGTGGCCTTGCATTCCAGAAAATTGGAGTTCGAATTCCTGTTCAGGCATTCAGATTTGAGGTTTCCATGGTTTCCCCAGATCAACCCAGGCCGGTGGCAGGATGCTTATTTCAAAAGGCCATAGCTGAATTCTTTCCCATTCTTTGCCCCTGTCCTTTGCTTCTAATGACGTCGATGAGGTGTAATTGCATAAGAAAAAAAAGCTTTGTGTGCTATGATAAAGGCAACAGCACGCTCAAGATCATAAATGCCAGTGTCCTACAGGGAAGTATGCTTGGACCATCAATGTTTAATATATATGGAAACAATATTCCACAGACAACATCTAGTAAACTGTTCCAATATACAAACGGCACCACAATATATGAAAGCAACAGGAACATGAAATATGCCATTGGTAAAGTGCAAAGTCACCTTGAAAATTAACACAGTGATGTAAATTGTGACAGATCAAGATGAATGATGCTAAATGCCAGTCAATCACACTCTTAAAGCTGAATTAAAATTCCAGACATAAAACTGTATATTAAACATTTAGAATTGAACTGGATGGATCAACTCAAGTACTTGGGATTGTGACTAGACAAAAGGCTAATATGGGGTAAACACATAATCAATGTAAAATCAAATCGGGAGCAAAATTAGCTGGCCTTTACCCCCTGCTGAGAGGTGACAGCCTATTCACTGCGACAAAGCTCCTCCTTTACAGTGTGATTACCCAGCCTACATTCCTGTATTGTTTGGAAATCTGGAGTATGGCAGCTGACTGTCATGTTAAAAAATTGCAGGCACTCGAAAACAAAACGATATGCATTATTTTGCATGCTGTGAGATACACTGATGAACCAAAATACTATGCCATCTTCCAACTGCAAGGTTGAATGTTGTCTAGTAATGTTGTTGGTAGGTCATGCAGTAAGATAACTACATTATTGGAGCAGAGATGCTTGGGGAGTCATTCTAGCGATGATACGTGTGGGAAATACGGGAATATGCTGACATAAGAGACTTTAACAAAAGGCAGATTTTTATGGCCCAGCACATAGGAATGAGCATCTCAGGCTGGTTGACTGTTCATGTGCTACTGTGGTGAGCATCTACAGAAAGTGGTTGAAGAACGGTGAAACCGGAAGTAGGCGAAAATATGGTGGACAACACGCCTCATCACAGAACATGGAAGTTGAAGGCTTGCCCACTCTGAAAAGCAGGATAGGTGGTGATCTGTGACAGATCTGACTGCAGAGTACAATGCTGGTGCAGGCACAAGTGTTTCGGAGCACACTGTATAGCACACATTGCTCAACATGGGGTTCTGCAGCAGATGGCCCCTACAGTTCCCATGATGACCCAACGACATCGTCAATTAGGACTGCAGTGGGAACAGGATCATCGAGACTGGACCGTGGATAAATGGGAATGTGTCTCCTGGTCAATTAAATCACATATTTTGTTATGCCAGGTCGATGAGCATATCCAGATATGTCATCTTCCAGGCAGATGGCTGCTCGAGACATGCACCACGCCACGGATGCAGGATGGTGGGGGCAGTATTATGCTATGGCAGATATTCCGCAAGTGCTTCCATGGGAAGTGGGGCACTGATGACATCTGTTATCAACTAGGTTTCTTCATGCTTCACGTCTTCAACTACAGCGATGGCATATCACAATGCCACAATCATGCTACATTGGTTCTGGAGCTTATAAGTAAACTAATGTTTGCCTGATAGATCAACCTGATAGATCACATCTAGGATGCTATGGGGCCAACCACAAACCACAAGCCCTTAATTTAATGGAGTTGAGTGACCTGTGCATAGGCATCTGGTGCCAGATATCTCTGGAAATCTACCAAGGATTTTCCAGATCCTTTCCACGCCAAACTGCTTTAGTATTGCATTCCTAAGGTTGACCAACAAGCTATCAAGCAGGTGGTAATAATGTTTTGACTCATCAGAGAAGTAAGAAGAGTGCTCTGCTATCCCTCATTGGAAGAGACTAAAATTTAGAAAAAAGGAAATCTGAAATATTCTGTCTCCCTGTATGATTTAATCTTGGAAACAGGAGACAATTCTGAGGAAATGCACAGTGTCAAGTAACCAAAATTAACTCTGTTGAGGCAATACAATGTTTACCTACCCCAACCTCCATAACCCTAAGTCCTCCGTTACCTGCAAATAGGCCCCCAACAGTTATGTGCGGGTCCTAAACGTATATATCGCCAAACACTCAAATAGAATTTAAGTAGGCCACTTCAAATAAATTTTACTCTCCAATAGGTTAAGAAGGTTAAAACCTTTTTTTTAATATAGGTCCCCTTGTAAATATTTCTGTGTAAATAACCCTCCTTTAGTCTTAGAACAAAAAATCATAAAACTTAGAAAAAAACAACACACAGTTAGAATTAGGTGTGTTAAAATATGTAGGAACCCTGGCTTTTCCCAAAAAAGATATCAAATATGGCTAAGCCATGACATAAACAGAAAGTCATGCCAAAAACCTACAACAATGAAAGGAGATATCCTGGGACTGTCAACAACAGCATGGCTATGCTATGCCAGATGACAATCCTGCTGCTCTGGGCGCATTTCGCGCTGGGCAGCTGACAGGAGCAGATCTCTCTACAGCCACCAGCAGAAGCTGCATCGCGGCTACAACCTCGGCAAGCGGAGTCCCTTGCTAAATGGAGGTGAAGTGGTGGAATATCACAGAAAAGCAAACACAGCTACATCCACCACCTTCACCTCCAGCACCAGCAACATTTGTATCCAGGACACCATGAACTTCGGTTCATCGCTGTGATGTGGATATCGGTGCCTGCCTCGGCGTGTACATCAATGAATCTCTGTGGTGTGGGCACTGCCAAAAATATTGTGGTGTGGGTGATAGCAATCCACAGTACACTGAACATTGGCCCCCACCTTGGCATAGAGCTAGCATGTCATTGCACCAATCACCACAACCCGGAAACTGCTGTGGTGTACAGCTGCAGCTGCACCAATTTTCATATTCCTGGATTCAGCTTCAGTGTAACGACCTGTGAGGGGACCTATGAGGTATGTTGGGGTATGGCGCTATGGAAGCAGTAGTATGTTGACTGCAGAAGCTCGTATACCATAGGTTTGCTGTATAATGCTGGCATGAAGCGATAAAAATCCTGTCATGTATGCTGGTGGAATAGCAGTGGCGTGGAAGTCGGCGAAAAGTTCGGTGCATCTGAAAGGTTACTGTGCAGGGGTTGGTAAACTGACACAACCACTCCTTCATTTTTCCAAGCTTGAAACTATGTCCACTATTGTCATTTTTACAGTTACTACACTTCTAACTTCATTCTGGAATCCAATCTGATGGGGAGTCCTATTATTTTGCTGACAAAATGCTAATTACCAAAAAATTTTGTGTTTTGTGTTTTCATTTGTCTTTTTGTATGCCAACACCATTCTGCTACAGACATTTTTTTTTTTTTAAATTGTCCCTTCCTCCTATATTAAGTTTTATTTTGATATCCTAATCGACATTTGTTTCCATCCATTTCAAAATCTAATGAGGCCAATACCTACTATAAACTCACCATAATAAACTAAGTCTCATGGGACCATGATAATCAAATTTTGGCAGGTATAAGAACACCCCAACTTTTACCTATAATGTAAAAAACAATAAAATTTGTTGCCAAAAACTACTGATGGTCACTAATAAATGACTTAGTTTTTATCCTTAGAACAGAAAACAGATAGCGTAATTGGAAGATTTTAATGCTGTGTCGTGTTGTTCACAGTTTTTTGAGTAGGTGTTTATCAAATGTGAAGTACATCAGTGTTCATATGATTCATTATTGTTTTTGATACGTACAAATGATCTACCCTGTATGACAGGTCAAAGATCAAAATTTTTCTTTTTGCAGATGATACAAAAATATGACTTAAAAATATTCCAGATTTCTTTACTAAACATATTTCAAAATATGCCTTCAGTCATGTTAATAATTGATTCACAGATCTTTAAAAGTTAAAAAAAACGCTATATATGCAATTCACTATATTACACAGATTAATACACGACATATAAGAGGGGTAACAAATAAAAATATTTTTTTAGAGCTATATGTTTACAATTTTTTTACAAAACAACCTTATCCCCTTCAAAATACTCTCCATTGCAACTAATACATTTGTACCACCAGTGCTTTAACTGTTCAAAACATTTTCTGTAGTCATCTTAAAATGGCTGACATCTCTCTCATTTTTTTCATGAGCTCTTCAATGTTGTCAAATCGGTCTCCTCTCATGCCCCTTTTCATGCGTGGAAATAAAAAAAAACTCACATGGAGCCAAGTCAGGCAAGTAAGGTTTGTGGGGCAGTGTAACCTTGCCATTTTTAGCCAAAAACTGCCTAACAGAGATGGGTGTGTGTGTGTGTGCTGGTGCATTGTCATAGTGGAAGAACCAATCTTCTGTCTGACGCAAATCGGGTCTTTTTTGACGAACATTAAAACTTCCAAATAAATGGTTTGATTGATGGTCTGATGTGGTGGAACTAACTGAATGAACTTGGAATTAAAAAGCAAATAAGCATTGTTTTGATGTTTGATTTGACTTGATAACATTTTTTTGAATGGGGTGACAGTGACATCTTCCATTGGCTTGACTGTTGCTTTTTTTCTGGTTCATAGCCATACCACCATGAGTCATTACCAGTAATGACCTTTGACAGAAAATCTGGATCAATTTCAAACTGTTGTTTCAAAGCACAACATGTTTCAACTCAGCGTTCCTTTTGATTGTCAGTCGGAGCCTGAGGAACAAACTTGGCAGCAACCCTTTTCATTCCCAAATCTTTGGTTAAAATTCATTGAACTGAGCTCCAACGTAACCCACTAATCTCTGAAAGTTAATCAACTGTTGTCAATGGTCTGAGAGTACAAGTTCTCGAATTTTTCAACATTTTCGTTGATTCAGGCAGTTGACGGATGTCCAGAATGAGGTTTTCAATCAATCGACATGTCTCCATTTTTAGACTGAGTGGACCACTTGTACTCTTGAGTTTTTCCCACAGTGACATCTTTGTAAGCTGGTTTAAATATTGAAACAATTTAAGCAGCATTTTTACTGAGCAGAAAACAAAATTTTACAGCTGCATTTTGTTCACCTAAACTTGCCATCATCAAAACATGAAACAATAAAACAATAACAAAACAGCGCTAACAAAAACAATCACTGCATATTAACAGAACAAGCCAGGTCGAAAACACAGGCAGCACTGAACTGACAATGAGTTGTGCTATAAACGCCTAGCGGCAGAAACGCGTACTATACAAGCTCCACCCACACCAATGTTATTCTTGTTATTTTTGGGTACCCCTTCCCCTTCGTATATATTAGTAACCAGGAAATAATAGGAGCTAAGTAGTGAATAGATTTACAAAAAAAAGGATAGCAAAATGAAACACCACCACTTACCTTAGATGATGGATGAACACATAAAAAAACACAAGAACAGGAAAAACAATGAATATTTTTGAACTTGGCCCTTCGTCAACATGAGAACATCATGGAGGGAGGGTGGTGCAGGATACGGTCTCTCAGAATTCTGTGAGACCATATCCTGCATCACCCTCCCATGATGTTCTCATGTTGACGAAGTGCCAAGTCCCGAAATACTCATTGTTTTTCCTGTTCTTGTGTTTTTTTTTAAATGTGTTCACCCAACGAAACCATTATCTAAGTTATATATATAATTTACTGATGAGCTGATTGTAGAGGTAGGTAGTGAGAAATTTTTAAGTTTGCATATCAATCATAATTTAAATTGAAGGATACATGACTCTGATTCAGATACAGTTGCTGTTCATATAATTTCAGCCAAAAATGATATCAGTATGAATGAAATACTTTGTTTGGTTTCACTCCTTAATGTCATATGCAACACTCTTACAGGGGTAATTCAACTAACAGAGACGAAGTGTTCAGAGCCCAGAATTGAGTAATAAGAGCTAGAGTGGGGTTAGCAATAAAACTTTCTGTGGAGTGCGGAGATCAGTTAAAGAAGTTAGGATTTTTAAAAATGGTAGCCAAGTATATATACACATTAACGTCATTTGTAGCCACCAATTATACTCTATTTGAAAGAAACAGTAAAATTCAGAAATAAAAACGATGCTCACAAGGATTACAGCTAATTTTAATTTGTTTAAAAAAGGGATCAGATATTTCAGTTAGCTTCTGGAACTATGGGGCTAGGCGGTGCAGTGCACCGGGGCCCTCACGCTCAGGGGGCCCCCAAGCATACCTCAAGGGGCCCCTAAGCGCACCTCTAGGAGCCCTCAAGCGCAGTTTAGAGGGCCCACGAGCCTTCACGGCAAACTGGCGACCTTTTTTTTTAAGCTCTACTGTCGCCTAAGGGGCCCCTAAAGAACAATTCAAGGGCCCCCATCCTCAGTTCAGGGGGCCTCTACCAGCACACAAGGCAAAAAAGGTCATCCGTCTGGCCTGAGGGCCTAAAATAAATTTTTTGCACCTGGGCCCTTGTTGACATAGCTATGCCACTGATCTTAAATATACTGTCTGGCATGGTATAAGACTAAATTCAGGAAAAAATTAAAAGAATTTTTAATTGACATCTGCTACATTGAAGAATTTCTTCCAAAGGTCCTTACAAAATAATTTCCAGTATATTGTATAAATGTAATTGATATGATTAATGTACATATTATTCCATGGTAGTGCTTCTTATGGTGTATAAATTTATTTTTCTATGTAATTATTTTACTGTAAATTGACTCATTTTGACATCCCACAGAGTCAGTATTTTACATTGGGATTTATGGGAAATGAATGTATAGTAATAAAAAACTTCACTTAACTACAACCATTTCTCTGTAGTTTCATGATTAGAAAAGTAAAAAAAAGAAGCAATATGCAAAACTGAATTGATTTCACCATTAAACATAGCAACATATTTATTTCTTCAGAATTATTGATTAAAATTAGAAATTAGGTAAAAAAGCAATAACAACCTTGACTTCTCTCAAATGATTTCATTGCTGCACCCACTGCTGTTTCAAGCTGAATGATGTTCATTCCTTTTGACTTCTTTTTATTGACAATTACCTCCATACTTAATGTTCTCTCAGTAACACATCTCGCAATAGCTGGAAAATAATTATTATGAAATGAGAAGCATCAAAAAAACATATGCTTCACAATTTTTAATTCAAAATTAGGCCCCTCTTACACTATCAGAAACAAAGAAAGAAAGAATGTTCCATGATCTGTAGAATGGTTATTTATTAGAGCTGTAAAAGTAACGATGTGTTTGTTATTGAGTAACGGGTTTGTCACCTGACTCGAAGTACTGAATCGAAACTCACAAATTCATTTCGTTACTCGCATGCAGGGGCGCCGACTCTTTGGGTGCTCGGGGGCTTCAGCACCCACGAGTGGTAAACAGTGGGTGCGGAGCACCCATGAACATTCACACCAACACTATATAGTATTTGACTTTGAGCAATACTGTGTTACCTACCTCACGCGGCACCACATTTCATGATCGCGCTTGCTTATGATGCTAGAATACCCATGGAGAAGATAAACACTACGTTAGATCATACTTAACAATATTTAGTGTGTGGTAAGTAAATGTAGCTGAGATTCGCAATGAGCATTCACAAAAACAAGCTTCAGCCTGCTATACGTCGTGCCTCAACCTCCGCCGTGGCTCACACATTGTCAGTTGAGAGGGAAATAAAGCGTTTGCTTTGAGAGCGCACCGTGTTTATTGTTACTGTGTGTATCTCGGAAAATTTTTAGTTTCGATGAATAAAATTGTAAGGTGACCAAACCTGAAGAACCCTCCAGTAGTAGCTCTTCTCGGCTTAGTACAAATAAAAAAAAATCCAACTAGAAAATTTTATTTTTAAAAATTCAGTTGAAGAGAAGAAAATGGGCAATTTTTAAAAAAAAAAAAAAAAAAAAAAAAAAAAAAAGTGGCAGACAATTTTTCCATGGCATATGATGCAAATGTGAACAAAGTGTTTTGCCAGATTTGTAAAGAAACCATTTCTAGTGGCATTTTTGCGCTGAAAAAATCTTCAAGGGTTGATGAATCCATTAAGGCATTCACTCAAAGTGGTTTTTCATCATGGAATAAAGCTTTAGAAAGGTTTAAATAACACGAAAAGTCTGACGTTCGTTGCTTTTGTGTATTATACAAAGCCATTCAGAAAATAGCATCAATGTACATACACTGCATGTTATCAAAAAGAAAACTTCAAGATATAGAAACAGCTAGAACAGCTTTCTTAAAAATGCTTTCAACTCTTCGTTTTTAAATGACCGGAGGCTTGGCCATCAGGGCACTTGACAAATTCCTGGATTACATAAATAAAGCACATCCCAAAATTAATATCACAAGGACAGCTGCCATTCCTAGATGTGCTAGTAACCAAACGTGACGATGGGAACCTTGGACACTCAGTGTATCGGAAGCTGACACTTACAAACAGATATTTACATGCCAAATAGACAAAATGATGTGTCTTCACCGCCTTGTGTACAAGAGCGACGAAAGTGTGTGATGCAAATAGTTTGACCATGGAGTTGGAGGCACTACAACACACATTCAGGTCCAATGGATACCACAACCATAGTATTAGATGGGCATTGCATGCAGCCACGACAGGGGGAGACGCCGATTCAGCATCTAATCAAGCCACATCTCAGGAAGGCAAAGTAGTTGTTTTACCCTACATAAATGATGTTACAGACAGAATCGGGAAGCTATTTTAAAAAGTCGATGTAAAACCTGTCTAAAAACTCACAGCATGGTCAGTAACCAGCTCGTCAAGGTTAAGGAAAGGTTGCCTCCACTACAGGTTGCTGGGGTCTATGAGATTCCATGTACCTGTGGTCAGATGTACATATGAGAGACGGGGCACACTATAGGGGAAAGGCTGTGTGAGCATATCCGCAACTATAGATATAACAACATTGATAAATCTGCGATTGAATGGCATGCAGCCGAAACTAATCATGCAATAAACTTCGTAAACACCACCCTTATAGTGCACCAGGATAAATCATGGCCAAGGAGAGTCAAGGAGGTGTTGGAAATTGTCAAACGCCCAAACAATATAAACGAAGACAACGGGCTTAAATTACACGATGCCGGGCTCTCGCTAGTGCGGACAGAGCACGTCACGTGTCACCTACCACCAGACCATGCCCCACCAGGCCAACGAAACACGTGACGGTTTGGACCTTATGATTGGCTGAGCAAAACGTACCCTCTAGACAGGCACTGGCTTAGGCTATAAAACAACACTGCACACTGATCGAAGAGGCAGTTCTGCCCTGGAACCAGACCACAGAATGAGGGTCGAAACATAGGCTACAAGAAATATGACACAGCACCACCCAGACAGCCAAGAATCAACTGACTTGAACTGTATTTTATTGAGATGTAGCGCATGCTCCAGTGACAATTTTCCTGGCGATCTAATAATGCCTTTCTTTCTTTTTTTAAATATTATCTTATATACTATGAATGTTAAATTCCTCCACTTATCTGCTTTTGCCATTTACGAATTTTAATTTTAAATTCATTCAGCGTTTATTGTAATTTATTCACCACCTCCCTTGGTAATTTATTCTAATCCATAACCTACTTACCCACAAAAGAAAATTTTCCCACTCCCTTATGCATGAAATCGAATACCAGCTTGTACTTCCTTTCCATGTACTACTCCTACCTCATCGACCAATTCTAGATACGCCTTGTACACCCCCAGCATTGTCTTCAACCTTATGACGTAGCTGCTCTCCTTTGCACATCCTCAAACTCCTGCATTTGATACCCAAAATGTGGGTTCCAAACTGTTATGGAGAATAAAAACTTATTTAAGGAGTACTATGAGTCGGCAAAAACCTAATTATCATATGATATATTTATAAATAGAGCTTTAGATCGACAAAATATGTTTGCAGCTATAGATACACAAAAACTGTTTGAATTGGGGAAAAAATGTGTCATTATATAGATTATAAAATGATCCTTTTTTTTAAAAAAAAAAGTTTTATTAATGTCGATTTGTTGGTCATACTATTTGTGGTACAACTGTATACATAAAGAAAGTACTAATAAATATCTCCTGCTAATAAAAATTGTGCTACACAATGTTAATAATAACAAAATGGTTTCATTATTTATATTTTTATTATTATCATAGGTATTGAAGTGAAAAGCTTCTTTACATGTTTTTTAATTGGTTTTACTTATTATTGCCAATTAAAGATTATATTTTAAATAAATTCACATTTGATTTAGATTTTGATGAGTAGAGTGATTTACAAGATATTTATATAAGTTATACATGTCATAACTTAAAATTTATTGATAAATTTGCATTCAAACGACCCCAGAGGTGGTGCATTTACCATTAATCAAATAAACAAACAAAAATAGTTCGCAAACAAACACCATGCCCTACATTACTGGGTCGAGTCTTTATAGCACAAAAACAAGTAATTTTGAATACACAACAATTGTAAATGCCATACTTCTGAAGTAACAATTTTAAAGGATTGCATAACATTTTCAATGTTAACAAAGGTCTTTGAGACACGATGCAACTGTTAGCCTATCATTTTGCTAGTTAATGGGCGCCAGATACTCAAGACAAAAATTACTCATCTAAAATTCAATTAAAACATGTGCACACGACTTTGATGTCAGGGTCTATGGTTCAGTAGAATATAAGTATCTCATCAGACAAATTTCTTTGTCCAGGGCGTTGTAGGATAATGAAAGTATAGGCACATACACTGAAGAAAGAATGAATAGCAGTATTGTCTTTACCGTTTCTAGAGGTCGCAGCAGGTCACACCCATCACTTGAAAATACATGGCTTGTATCGTCAGCCTATACACACCAGCTATATAACTAAAAAATTACTAAGTTCTACAAATAACTTCTATGTTTAAGATGAAGTTGCGCTTTTTGTTCTTGGAACTTGACCCATCAAGTCCAGAGATGCAGCCAACAATAATCTTTTCTCTTGAAGTTAGCTTTCAAGTCACCTCAGGCCATCATTCAGGAAACGCCCCGGTAATTCAGTAGCCAACCAGAGATGATCTTCATCCCCCGTCTTTCTCGAGAGGTCCCGACATGCGAACGAACATTTGTAAAAGCTAGCAACATTTTTACATAAACTTTATTGGAGGAACTTATAGCAGTTATCACATATCTCACTCCCTCCAGAATTCTTCTTGTCTCTCATTGGGGAGACCATTTGTGACGTCATGTGAAACAGTCATTTCTTTCTATTTTTTGTTTCTCCCTCTTGCACAGATACATTTATTTCAGCGGGTCATATTGAAATATAGAAAGAAGACTCGTCATTAGGATGGTCAACTGTGTTGTTTTAGGTGCACATCCGCAGCCTTGGGAGGGCAAGTGTCTCCGTTTGGTCCCCGCGAAGTCGGCTAGCTTCTAAGCGCAGCGAGGAGTCGGCAGTCCCTCCCATCTATCTCCTGTCAGGAGCCTACACAGATCGTGAAATGAGATCTTGGCCTCACAAGAGGCATTTTAACACATGCAGTAAATTGCATTTCATAATATGTAGAATACGCAATACGTTATACTACAGTATGTTTTCTTTATTGTTCAGTCCAGCATTTCTTACCCCGTCTTTTTTCCCCTTTCCGCTGCATCTCTGTATTAATTATTAGCTATACCCATGACTTCATTAGCCATAGCAATACTTCAGGACACAAATCAAATTCAATAGTAAAAATCTAAGTTTTACTAGGAGTTAAACAATTATTACTTATCGATCCACTATTAGACTATTATAAACTCGAAAATCTGTAAGTTTGTTACTCAATTACGTTGAAAAGGCTGACCACATTTTAATGGAATTTGGTAGGTTTTTGGTTTGGAATAGAATTTTTACAATGCAAAATCTGCCTGTCTATTCGCTTGTGACTTGAAAGCTGCTACACAGATATAGAGTGTATTTTCACGATTATGTAAAAGTAGCTGATGCCCGTTCATATTCATCAAGAATTTTTTTTTTTTTTTTTTTTTTTTGTCGATTATTACTCTCTGACAAACAAGCAACCCACCAGTGAAAGTACCATCAAAATCAGTTCACACTCGTCGCCATTTCTTTTAGAAAGGCTTTTCATCAAATGAGCTTGAGCACCCATGAGGTTTTCTAAAAGCCGGTGCCGCTACTCACGTGTTTCGTTACTCACATGTTTCGTTACATGCATTTGTCATATAGATACGAACACGTTCCAGATCTCGCATTTTGAGAAAGTAAAGAATAATTTTGTCGTTTTTATTTTGTTTAACATTAAAATTTATAGTGAATAATTTTTAAATAGAAAGTTTGTATTGATAATTTGAGATAGTTGCTGTTTTTTCATTGATTGTTCATTAGTGAGGTTTATTGATTTCAAACATTTATGAAATGTGTTTATTTTAAGATCTGATACCTGTTATTTTATTTTATAGTGTAATTTACAATATAAAAGAGCTGTCTAATAGTTTGTGATATACATCTCTGAATTTTTTATGTTCCAATAATATTTAATTGCAATGGAGCACACGCTCCAGTGGCAATTTCCCTACACACTTATCTTCCCCCCTTTCCTGCATCCAACTACATTTGCCCTCTACAAATTTTTACTGTAAATTCTTGCAACATGTTTGGTAAATTATTCATAATTTCTCTTGGTAACTTATTCCAATCCCTGACACCCTTACCTAAAAAAGAGAATCTTCCTACACCCTTGTGTCTGAAATTGAGTGCCAGCCTGTGGTCATGGTTCAGGAAATCAATAAACAAACAACAAGGTACAATAACTTAATTCCTTTTGCCTGGTGTTAGTTATTGTATTATTACCGCAGGATCTATGTGATCAATGTGGTACTGGCTTTGATGTTGAATGTTTGTTGTAACCGCAACGCAACAACAATTCCGAATCTAATTGTATGTTTGTCCTGTACCTTTGTTATGATTTAAAAGTTTTGAATATTGATATTTTTAAAATTAAACAAAGTGGAAGTCAGTAGCACTCTGCCTGCAGGCCTAATTTGAAGGTATGTCCACATTTATTTAACAAATCTATCACAAAAGGATGAAGAATTTGCAAAAATAAATTAAAACAGTAAAGGAAGACAGTGGTGAAACATCCTATTTAAAAACCAAATACTTTGATGAAATTATAATATTTGTCAAATACATGTCCCATTACCATATCAGGCTTCTATGCAGGGTTTTGAGTATGCTACTTTTAAAAATAACAATCATTAGTTATTGTCACTAGATATGTTACAGTCAGGTGAAAGGTCTTTTTTTGTGTCCAAACAGGTGTTTGTTTTGAAAGGAGATTATTCTTTCGTATATAATATTCATAACAGTAAATCAAGTGTACATTCAGAAGTTTTCTGTAAGATTTATGTGTTAATTACTTTAAGTTTTATCCAAATGAACAGCTTACCTAAACTTATTTTACTAAATAAATAATTTACTTAAACTTTACCAAGTATGAATGCGACCCAACTTGATGCGAAAGCGATGCTTCATGCTAGTTAGTATTGTAATGAAACGATACGATAGTAACGAAGTTATCCCGTACATGATGCGACTCGATGTGATGCATCATGCTAGTGTAATGAGTAACAATTCGAAAGTAATGGTGTAAGGACAAAGACCGACACTGGGGTTGGTATCGCCTAAGTACCTTATCTAACTGTCTTGGTAGCACTTCACTGTCCAATGAAAGTTTGTTACATATTTTAATTTAACTTGACCATGTTGCCAGGATACAACAAGAATGCTAACAGGTCGCCACAATATTTAATGACCCAAATATTGAAAAGGTATGGTAACAGCTACAGAAATGAAACAGTTCACTTTCCAAAATTCTTCCAGTTTATTAAAATGAAAATTCAAAGTTCAAACAGCATTCTTAAGTTGCGTAGGCTAATCGAACAATCGATCCAAAAGTTACAGGTTATGGAGAGAGGTAACACCGAACAAACCCCAAGAAAAGTTACAAGTTCATGTCAAACCAAAGCCACGCCCCTTCCATAATGGCTGACTCCAGAAATGCCAACATAACTCCCGCACTCCAACCTAACGTCGGAATAGCCAACACACCAACACACGCTTAGATCATC
Organism: Vandiemenella viatica; assembly: GCA_031002005.1. Taxonomy (NCBI): domain Eukaryota; kingdom Metazoa; phylum Arthropoda; class Insecta; order Orthoptera; family Morabidae; genus Vandiemenella; species Vandiemenella viatica. The sequence continues at coordinate 241,209,399 of JARYHS010008074.1, read as the reverse complement.
TTACTAACAAGACTGCAACCCGGAAAAGACAATAGCGTCACCTCGGCCTCTAATTTATACCTTCGCTGACGTCAGAGCCAGAACGCCGCTTTCTGCCCACACTTTAACGAATTAGATCGGAAATATCTTAGTAACTAAACAGTTATCCAAAACTTTAAGTGTGGCAGTGTTTCGACATATTTAATTGTGAAATAGTGAATATTTAATGAATAATTTTAAGCAACTGGTTTAAAAGTTCCCAGCGTAGAAGTGGACTACTTTCCTACCTGGGGATTTACTATTATGCTGAAAATTTCTACATTTCGTCATTTTATTAATGCCACGATTTATGCAAATTATTTTATTCTCACTATGATCTACAAAAATTCGCGAGTTTATTGGTGTGATTTTTATTAAGATTGGTGCAGGGAAAGATTAACCACGCTGTAACCAAAGTGTGATTTTTGTTTTAATTTTATAACTTTATTTCTAGGACTTTTATTGCAAATATAAAATTACCACGAGATTCTCTGAATTAAATCGCGTATTCTGAAAGTTGTCTCATCTCTGTATCTACTTTAGATCGGTTGGAAAATATTTCTAAACTCCACACGTGGATGCAATTTTAAGATCTCTATAGCATCGGTTCTATTGCTGGTAATTACTTGAAATAATTATACGTGATCTTAGATTTTTGGTTCTTTCCGGAAATCTACCTTTTATTTTGAATGTCCTCTAGGATTTTGAGATAAAAATTATTTAGAGTGAAGTGCAACTGACGAAGCATTAAAAATTGATTTAAGTTATTTAAACGTCCTGAAACTACGAAATTTTAGTGAATTTATCTTTTAATCGCCTGATTACTTCCCTACAATTACTTTATTTGGTTCGAAAGTATGTTAAAACAGTGAAATGCCAAATATTAGAAATTACTTGTGCACTGAACTGGATTATTATGGATTATCATATCAAAGGTTAGTAAAAGGTGTTAATATCACTACAGAAAGTTACTTAGTTGGTTTATTTGCTATTAAGTTACTTTATTGCTCCTAAAATTGGTTTAAAATGACAAAATGTTCCCCAGTTAGCAATTCCTAAGTCCAAGGTAATATTATTACTGATTGTTTAATTTCCAGTTGACTAAAAGTTTGTTTATTATTATTCAGAGTTTATATTCGGCGTTTAGCAACTACTAAAGGTCTTTACTACATTCAAATTGGTTTAGAAACTACGAAGTTAACTTATATCAAAATCTATTATTTGAAATTGAAGTTGTTGGGATTTAATCTCTTTCCTCCCAACCTGATGTCTTCTTTTTTGTTATTAAAGGTTTATTTAGAGCCTTTATTTAATTATGGGTGCATTATTATCCCTAAAAGGTTTTATTTAGTGTGATAGGTTACGGTATCTCTATGCCATACAAAGCCATTACTCTCATAACCTAACCATGAAACGAAACTATCTTACTACTACAGAGTAAACTTTCCCTCTAATGTCTAAAGGTGAGAGGCTAGAATTTAACCAAAATTCTAAGATGCTACATGCCCCCCGAAGATTGAGGTTATTTTCCCAAGAAAACTAACTGAATATCTTGAAAAATAGAAGAGGAAAAAAAATTTAAATTCCCAAATGAAATGAATTACTCCCACAAAATCTAACTATCTCTTGTTGGTTCGGTTCTCTCTCCATCATTCATACTCAAAACAAAATATTATCATTTATAACAATCGTCAAAACTTTAACTTTCTCTCACAAGATTATTACAAAAATTTTCAAACTCATTCACTCTTAAACGATTGACTATTTACTGAGAATTTATGATCAAATAACAAAAATGTAAAAATATAAAAAATGATCACAAAATTATAAGCATGTGTGTTCTCACAAAATTGTCGAACTATCAAACATATTATCAATATAAAACATAAATTGTGTACATGTAAATTACAAAAGTACCTTGACAAATATGTATACAAGAAATATTCGATCTGTTTTAAGAAGAAAAACCTTAAGGTTTAATATTTTATAAGCATAAACATAAGGAACAAAATGGTGTTTTACAAATAATCTTTCTTTACAATTCCATATTGGAAAGTCTTTCGTTCTGTGAACGTCTTTGTTTGCATATTACACTGTTTTATTATGGCCTTACCACTTCCCCTTTTCACACCTCACACCCTTGCTACATAACTCCCTAAATGGGTGAAAACCCAAGTCCTGTCACGGTCGCCATGTAAGGACAAAGACCGACACTGGGGTTGGTATCGCCTAAGTACCTTATCTAACTGTCTTGGTAGCACTTCACTGTCCAATGAAAGTTTGTTACATATTTTAATTTAACTTGACCATGTTGCCAGGATACAACAAGAATGCTAACAGGTCGCCACAATATTTAATGACCCAAATATTGAAAAGGTATGGTAACAGCTACAGAAATGAAACAGTTCACTTTCCAAAATTCTTCCAGTTTATTAAAATGAAAATTCAAAGTTCAAACAGCATTCTTAAGTTGCGTAGGCTAATCGAACAATCGATCCAAAAGTTACAGGTTATGGAGAGAGGTAACACCGAACAAACCCCAAAGAAAAGTTACAAGTTCATGTCAACCAAAGCCACGCCCCTTCCATAATGGCTGACTCCAGAAATGCCAACATAACTCCCGCACTCCAACCTAACGTCGGAATAGCCAACACACCAACACACGCTTAGATCATCTTACTAACAAGACTGCAACCCGGAAAAAGACAATAGCGTCACCTCGGCCTCTAATTTATACCTTCGCTGACGTCAGAGCCAGAACGCCGCTTTCTGCCCACACTTTAACGAATTAGATCGGAAATATCTTAGTAACTAAACAGTTATCCAAAACTTTAAGTGTGGCAGTGTTTCGACATATTTAATTGTGAAATAGTGAATATTTAATGAATAATTTTAAGCAACTGGTTTAAAAGTTCCCAGCGTAGAAGTGGACTACTTTCCTACCTGGGGATTTACTATTATGCTGAAAATTTCTACATTTCGTCATTTTATTAATGCCACGATTTATGCAAATTATTTTATTCTCACTGTGATCTACAAAAATTCGCGAGTTTATTGGTGTGATTTTTATTAAGATTGGTGCAGGGAAAGATTAACCACGCTGTAACCAAAGTGTGATTTTTGTTTTAATTTTATAACTTTATTTCTAGGACTTTTATTGCAAATATAAAATTACCACGAGATTCTCTGAATTAAATCGCGTATTCTGAAAGTTGTCTCATCTCTGTATCTACTTTAGATCGGTTGGAAAATATTTCTAAACTCCACACGTGGATGCAATTTTAAGATCTCTATAGCATCGGTTCTATTGCTGGTAATTACTTGAAATAATTATACGTGATCTTAGATTTTTGGTTCTTTCCGGAAATCTACTTTTTATTTTGAATGTCCTCTAGGATTTTGAGATAAAAATTATTTAGAGTGAAGTGCAACTGACGAAGCATTAAAAATTGATTTAAGTTATTTAAACGTCCTGAAACTACGAAATTTTAGTGAATTTATCTTTTAATCGCCTGATTACTTCCCTACAATTACTTTATTTGGTTCGAAAGTATGTTAAAACAGTGAAATGCCAAATATTAGAAATTACTTGTGCACTGAACTGGATTATTATGGATTATCATATCAAAGGTTAGTAAAAGGTGTTAATATCACTACAGAAAGTTACTTTAGTTGGTTTATTTGCTATTAAGTTACTTTTATTGCTCCTAAAATTGGTTTAAAATGACAAAATGTTCCCCAGTTAGCAATTCCTAAGTCCAAGGTAATATTATTACTGATTGTTTAATTTCCAGTTGACTAAAAGTTTGTTTATTATTATTCAGAGTTTATATTCGGCGTTTTAGCAACTACTAAAGGTCTTTACTACATTCAAATTGGTTTAGAAACTACGAAGTTAACTTATATCAAAATCTATTATTTGAAAATTGAAGTTGTGGGATTTAATCTCTTTCCTCCCAACCTGATGTCTTCTTTTTGTTATTAAAGTTTATTTAGAGCCTTTATTAATTATGGGTGCATTTATTATCCCTAAAAGGTTGTATTTAGTGTGATAGGTTACGGTTATCTCTATGCCATACAAAGCCTTACTCCTCATAACCTAACCATGAAACGAAACTATCTTCTACTACAGAGTAAACTTTCCCTCTAATGTCTAAAGGTGAGAGGCTAGAATTTAACCAAAATTCTAAGATGCTTTACAATGGGTACTGATTGCTTTAGTAATGAATAAATACGGGTATAGAATTTCTCGTTAATTTTACAGCTCTATTATTTATAAGCATTATCTACTATTACATTTTCCTCCATTCTCTTAAATTTTATTCACTTTGAAATGCAACTGGAAGTAAGAGATAGTTTGATTTGTAGGGCATGAGTTAGACAGTTAGTTATGTAGCAGTCAGAACTGTAGTTCGTTGCTAATCATAGGAGGTTAACTTACTTTAAAAAAAGTATTTGAAAAATGACTAAGCAAGAGTTAATGGGCAGTTGTAAATGCGAATTTATAAATCAGAATTGTGCCAATTAATGCAATGAGTGCAATATTGGAATGAGTAAAAATGGCAACTCATTGCTTTATTTGAATAAGAAAATAAGTGTGGTGTACATTGCAGAAATGTTTGGCTGCTGTGGGACGGACAGAGGTATTTATGGCTCATTTTCACTTATTTAGAGAGAAACCAGTTGTAAATAATTTTAAGATGCCTAGACTCTAAACATTACAAGGAGCTTTCCCATTCATCCATGCTAAGAGCTACACAGCATGAGGTACAACCCAGCCACCAGCTTTTCTTGGCAGGGTTAGTGAGGCGAGAGAAGGTGCTATGTGTCACAAAATAAATTACAAAAGTTATGGGGTACTGTTTTGTGGAGAGGTGGTAAGCCAAGTTTGGCAGGTGAAGCATAAGTTTGGATGAGCAGCAATTCAGATATACCAACACAATAGCAAATACATGAACCCAACGAGATTTTTTTCTCTGTTTCTGGTTTTGGTAGATGGATGTGGATGTAAAATGAAGGTGGGAAGCCAGCAGTTGACAATGGGGAGATGTTGGCTGCAGAAGCTGCCAGGTCATGTCTGGGTTGCAGGCACATTCCGCTGACACTGGACAGGATTGTTGTAAGTGCTGATTACAGGACTTGCAGCCACAGAGAGTTTGCAGGCAATATTCACAGAAAGGCAGGAAGTATTTACCCACCATAGCCAATGCATTGTAGTCCACCATGGCATTGTGATTGTTACAAGTGTAATGAATGTTATTTCTACACAGTGTCATGGTAGTGTGAGCAAGTGGTGGCTTTTAACTCCACAAAAGCAGTGGTGTGGTTTTTCAAAACACCAGAAATAATAATTTATGAAGTATCAGTTACTCTGATGTGTTGCTGCACTTTCATGCAACCTGATATATTTGGACAGGGAGACATGTACACATGAGCATATTTATTGGTAGCTCTACTCCTTTTTCTGTAGTAAAATTGGATCTGAGCTTAGCTGAGTGGCACCGGACTAGTAATAGTTGTTTTGTTTTCATACAATAATGATGGGAATAGACAATTTCTTAACATACCAGATGCTGTCTCATATTAGGGGAAAAAATGTTCATGAATTTCCTTTGGATGCTAATTAGTATATTCTGAGTGATATTTTGTTGACTGATGATAATGATAAAAAAAAAATGATTTATCTATTATAATGATCAATAAATGTTAAATTGTGAAACTTATGTTCTTCAACGTAAAAATGTAAAGATATCACATTGTAAATCATTAAAAAAGATAACAACTAACTCTAATATTTCGAACAATCCAATAATTAATTATCAATCACCTCCAAACATTATTTCTTCTCTTATTTTTTATTGTTCATTTCATGCTGCATGATAGTATTTTACCATATTCGGCCAGAACTGTTCATCCTGATGAATCTGATAGCTAGGGTTCAGATCTTTAGGATGAGTCATATTTTTTTCCTGCCTTCTTTTTGAGCTGAAATGCTGAATTAAACACTGATTCAGTGTTTCTGATTGTATTTACATGTATGTTATATGCCATATAAATGCATATTCAGACCACTTTCCTAGTTTTGGTCATATTTCAATGATATTTAGGGTCACATGGTCATATTTCGAGAAAAAATCGGATAGTTTTTTAATAGTACTGGGAATTCACTAGATATAGATGAGAAGAAATTAAGATAGTAATTCACAAAGCTGTAGTTCTGCTATACAGGTGGGGGGAGGGGGGAGGGAACTAATTTTCACCGTGGTCAGAAATCACCAGTCAAAGTTATACATTCTTGTCACTCTCTAAAAGTAATGTTCCCCTGCCTATTAATCTCGACATTGCAGCAGAAGCAAGCCAGTGTCAATCCACGTCAATAAATATATCAACGATCTCAGTCATCGTTAAAGCTGCAGTGGATCAGTAAGTAGACCTACTGCCATGACGAAAGTAAAATGTTCTTAAAGTGCGAAGTTACATAAGGGAATTTTGAGTAGAGTATTTTAGTTCAGATGAAAGAGTTCTTTTCTATAAATTATCCAAAATTAAAGTGACTCCAACAAAGCATTTAAAATTTAATTTCCCAATGGTGCAGAAAGTGCACAGAGCAAATTATGCTGTGTACATGAAACCGACACTACTATATAAAATAAATGATGTATAATTGAGCCTGTTTTGATATATAGTAAATTTAAATGTTTGGTCATATTTTTAGGTAATATTTACCCATTTTTAAGGTTGTATTTGCCTGAATATTTCTTTAGTTTTTTGGTCATAAGGTTCCAAACCCTACTGATAACTGTAAACAAGATTGGTGGTATAATTATAGTAAAAAAAAAAATACTATGCAGAATGTGGACGATAGCAAAATATGGCAACCCTGCTATCAGTTCTGATAGTCAATGGCTACAATTAAACTGAGGATAGAAGTGTGAACATGCAAACAGATATAGCTGATTACCTCAATCTGATCAGCCCTGACCAGCACCAATAGATGAGTCTATCCTGAGTAGTAGCATTACAACAGAATGGTGATATAGCTGTGGTTTGCTTATCTCTACTCATTTTTCTGGAAGGTTGTTCAAACAGATTTATGATCCAACAATCAGTGACTCAGGGAACTAGAGAATTATGAGTCACCTGCACAGCTGATTCACAAGGATACAAGCTGATGGTAAAAGTATGACACGAATGAGATGATCAGGTAAAAACGATGAGAAGATTCTGGAGGTAGAAGAGTTTTTAATGTAAGTTTTTGTTGAAGAAATTTTTTGATTTAAAGAATGTGGAGACAAGAAGATTTTGGGGGTAGAGCAATAAATGTATTTTTAAACTGAAGAAAATTTATTTTCTGATTCAATGAAATTGGACAAATTTTCTTTCATTTGGTTGTTAATGTAAAATGGATCCAGCAATAACTTACATTTTTTATACACATTCTTGTCTGGGAATAAGTAGTATGTATGTGTAAAATATTAAGAATGAAATGAAAGAGAGGGAATCTGCCTTTATGATGAAGTAAGAGAATTTCAGCCTGAAAAAAATGCCATGTTCACAAGCAGGCAGAAAGCTAGAGCGAATTTAAAGCAGAAAATTAAGTAAAGAAATTCTCAGAATTTACTACTAGTTTGACCAGTAATTTTTGTAATTACAATGCCACATTAAATTAATCTCAAATTAATATAAAATTTTTGGCATTAAGAGAAACCTATGATGAATTTAGGACAGAATTACAAAATACTCCATTATTTGGCTACAAGTTCTCTGATTTGAATGTAGTCAGAATTCAAAAGCTGAGATAAAATTTTCTAGTGATGAATAAAATCGTTAATTTTTTATTTTTATTCATGTACTTACTGGAATTATAAGCCTTTGATGAATGTGTTAAAAATTGAAAAACAGCTCATTGTAGAACAACTCAATGAAATCAGTTAGAAGTGGGAGTGGTTGAGCGTAAATGTATCCAGAAAACAGATAAGGTGATGGAAAAAATTCTGGTGCAAATAATGTGGGAGGTTGCATAAGAAGTTTTGTCAGTGAATCATATCTAAATGATGGAAGCATTGATGAGAGAATTAATTAAACTGTTCAGAAATCAGGAAAGGGTTTGAAAGAATTGGGAAGGTAACCCTAATGGTTATAAATTGGAATATATTATTGAGACCAATAAAGTTCAAGAGAGGTATTGAAAACTATATAAAAAAAAAAAAAAAAAAAAAAAAAAAAAAAATGAAAATAGTGATAAAAATTAATTAGAAATTCACTTAAATTGGGTGTTCTTATTATCAACAATATTTGGTAAAGGAATGTACGGTTTTTAATGTCTGTCTGTTACAAATGAATAAGACAGTAATGGGATGGAATATGCCATATATTTATACAATGAATCACAAAAATGTAAAGTGTAAAATGAAACTTGTAAATTGTATGTAAAAAGAAACCAGTTGTTGAAGGCAACTTCAGAATTCTACTGAAGTACTGGTTAAGTGAAAAGCAGAAGAAAAGTAAAGACAGTTAAGAAGTTTCAAACATAAGTTGAATCCAAAAAGTACATCAACCATGAATGCTTTGGGATATTAAAATTTAGGTATTGGTGACAATTATTTGAAATTGAACTCTTGAATGATGACAACAGATTGAAATTCCTGTTTTTTACTGAATCTTTTGTTATTTTTGTTATTTGATTATGCATAAACTGACTGTGTTGATTTGGAGGATAGTAAAGTGAACAAAAAGGCATTATAAAGAAGGTACATGTATCAAACTAAGCCATTATGGAATTATGTTGACAAAAAAGCATATAGAGGCATTGTTTGTTGATTGTTCTGTTTCTTTTCATTCAATTTCAGTATGTATGAATAAATGGGGGAAATGCAAGAAGTAAATAAATAAAGAAAAAGTCATTGAGTAAATGTCATTTGAATTCTTGAAAAAAGGGCATTTGTATTTCTAACTGGGAATGTAGTTTTTCTTTGGTAGATATTGGACCAATGTCTGTTTTAAGTTATTTTACATTAAATAATTGCAATGGAACTCATGATTCAGTAGAAACTTTCCTATATATTTACTTTAAAATTTCAATTTCACCATTTTTTCATATTCTTTGTGTAGAATAACAGCAATATTGTCCTTTATGTATTTCAAATTTAAATTCCTTTTGTGTTCTGGTAAATTGCTCAGCACCTCCATTGGTGATTTATTACAATACCTGACTTACTTGCATGTAAAATAAAATTTCCCACACTCTTATGCCTGAAATCTAATGCCAGCTTGTGGTCATGGTCATCTTTGCCATTCCTTGCACCACTGTTAATTCTTTCAATAACTTTCCACACTTCACCACCAATATAAAATTAAAACCAGTTAATCAAAAAGTTAACTTCATTAATTGTTAATCAACTACTTATAAAGTTAACTTTGATTATCGATAAAGTGCTAAATTTATGCAAATTTAATGCTAGTTACAGTTATCTATTAGAAGCTAACAATCAACAATACCTCTACCCAATTCCCCTCTGGAAATTGAGTTCTCACTGGGGTTCACTGTTTTAATCAGCTTCTCAAATGTATCAGATGTTACAACATGTAGTGGAATCATGTTGGCAATGAAATAGTTTACAATGCATTGGTCCACACCAGCTTGAGATAAGCTGGCATTGGTGACTATGATACCAAAAGATTTACCAATGCTTTGTTGATGTAACCTTAGCAGATGAAGATTTTTTTTAAAAAAAAATAGTTTTTCAGAATCCTGTAAGCAATTTAGGCTGCTTTACCGGGGCTAGTATAAAGCTTGGTACCTTAACTAAATGTCTAATTAAAGTGAAATGTTCTCTAAATCTGCATCAATAGTTTTAAGTTGACCATGTGCCTGCCTGGAATATTTAACTGTCATGCAAATCAGTAGCCACTAAGTTTATTTGACCCAAAAGCTTAGAAAAGGGTTGTGGTTCAAGGTTAACACATTTAAAAAGTCAACTTGTTGAAAAATTTTAAAGTTTATTCACATCACATTTGGAAAAATAGCAATTACGGTCACATAGGCTATTGAATCAAAAGTTTCCACAAAAATTGCAGGTTATGGAGAGGAAGAGAACCGACGAACCCCTTTTAAGAAAAATTAATAGTTCAAAGTCATTACTAGTAACTCATCAGAAAATTTAGCATGGTGGTAAGTCAGCCATGCGGTCACTCAAAGTTCGACTATTTCCGGCTGCTGCTTGCCTAACTGACACACACACACACACCATACTGAGTGCAGACTACTTTCACACAATGTTCCTGGAGTAAAGACAACCCCCTCTCCTAGGCTCCTGCCTATATACCCCCATCCGCATACCACATGTATACGGACGCTTTCCAAAAATTTTATAGAAAGGTGTAATTATAGAATGTGTTCTAACTTCACTCGTGTGTAGCCTGACCTTCAAGGATTATGAAAAGTAATTAGTAAAAATTCTCAAATAATTAGCTTTCTTGTAATTAAATTTAGTTTAAGTGCACATTGATAAAAAGTCTCCACAAGTTAATTTGTGATTCCCTGATTTCTATCTGTATTTATTCAATTTTTAGGCAACCCTGCTGGATTGCAAATTATCGCAACAAAATTAGTGTCATCGTGTTCTATAAAAATTCCTGATTCCAGTGGTGTAAATTTTATTATGATCGGTGGTAAAATAGCAAAGTTATGAGTCTAACAAGATCTGGTTTGAAATGTTTCAGAAGTTAACTCGGTTTCTGGTTCATAATTATTCAAGTGTTGTCTATTTCGAAAAAGTGAAGCTATCTGAATTTTCTTTGAATTTAGTTACATATTTTAACAGTTGTTTCATTTATGTAAGTGGCTTGGTTTAATCACAATTTAATTTTGAAATTATCACATTGTGATTTATGACGAAGTTACTTTAAAATGTATATAAAATATATTCTACTGCATGAAATGTTCTGAAATTTGAATATGTTATACCACATTTTTAGAATCTACTTTTTAGTTTTAGAAATTATCGAAACCATATGATAAAAAATGTTAAAAACTGCCAGTGAGTTCCACGAGGTGTTTAAAGTTTTATTTACCCTAGTTACACGGTCTGAAACTAAAGAATTTTAGTGAATTTATCTTTCTTTTGAATTTACTATTATTATTAAATTACTTTATTGCATCAAAACATGTTGAGAATTAGTGAAATGATCACGTAGCAAAATTTATTGTTTGTAAGTTGGATAATAATGGATTACCCTATTCCAGGTTAGTTTAAAGATGCTTTAGTATTAAAAATGTTTATTTACTGCTTTTATTGTATGTTGAGTGGCTATAATATTCTTAGAATGATTTATATATTGAATTAGTTAGCAGTATCAGCTTCTGCATGAAATGTTTTTCACTTCCTATACTTGCAATGAAAATTTATATGTTTACTGGGAAGCTTACTCCCTCCCTTATGCTTTAAGGTAAGCAAACCAGAATTTACTCAAATTCTAAGGTGCATACCACTTGAAGAAGACTTTGAATTGCTTTACCTAATCCACAAATTGACCCTGCTTCTACTTTTTCTTCAAACTGTAAATATTTGGGTCAATGCATCATTTCATGTATAGTTGAAGATTATTAGCCTAGAAACTTGAGTCTTGACTAAAGAAAGTAAGGCAAACACAGTTTGAATTGATCTCTTAATATTGATACAAATGCAATTTAAATCACATAAATGTGGCAAAGAATTTTAATCCTCTCATAGCTATTGTTAGCATTTCTGAATTCACTAACAGATTCTAAATCTTCAGTTTCCATGATTAAATAATGTAGCGAATATCAATTTAATTTATTTCACTTCTAGTGGTCCATGGGATTTTGGATAAAGCTGGGTAGTAGTTATGATTTCGTACAGCAACAGCCAAAGCAGGTCAGTTGCAACAGCGAAAGAAAACGATTGCAGGAAATGGAATGTAGCGGTTCAGAAGGCAATGATCATGACAGCAGGTCAAGTGTCAGCAAACATGTGCTAAAGCAAGATGTCATTTGGCAAAAGATGTAAGAGGAGCAGCAGCGACGATTGGTCGAGAATCCTCCCGTCCACTTGTTCAATGGTCCTCAATGGTGGGAGGCCAGGATCAAAACCGAGGTGCATTAAGCAGGAGGTGTTGCTCTCTCAGCATGTCTTAGCAATGTCATGCTAGGCTCGAGGTTTGTTCCAGGAGGAGGCTGAGAATGTGTTAGCAATGGACGACAGTTGTTAACACCAGCTGAGTCAATGATGGGTGCACCCAGGAGCATACGCCATCAACATTAATTTCAACGGGTGGGATGAAACCAGTCGGGAATCATTGCTGGGATATCAAGCAGTAGGAGCAAGCAATAGATGACTTACATATTGAAGAGTTCAATGATAGTGAGAAGGATCAATTATGTATATACAATGGGTGTAAATAAAATGTAAATATGTATACATATCCTTACTGAGAGTATTATTTATGAAAACCTACCACTTACATGACGTAGCATTTTACCCACAATTGAATGCTTCTTTTGGAAAGTGGCAGAGTGAGAAAAAAAGATTTGCCCGTCCACTACACACTATCAAACTCCAAACCAACACAAGCCAAAAATTGGCACTATATTCCTCATAGTAACTAAAAAAGTTAAGTTATAAAAATTATCAAAATCACTCACTGATTGAATATAAAACATATAGTAAGTGCTGGTTTTGCAAACTTAAAATAAAAACTCTCCAACTCTAGTGTTCCTGCTCACACCCACACCAAGCCTAGCATATATGCATCACACTCACACTCACATTTCACTTACCTAATTTGTTCGCTATTTGACTTTTTGAACATACCAGCATACCATGGTATATAGTTCAGTCAAACAAAATGATGTCAGCAACCAGTATAATGGAATAAGGTTAACGGAAGTTAAGAAGAATGTTAATGATTTTAAATTATGTTAACTTTGTTATTTAATGATTAACAGATTAACAGTTTTCTGCCCAGCTGTTACAATTAGTCAATACAATATTGAAATAGGCTTCATAATATAATATTTATAATTATACATACAATTGATACAGTATTTCCTTTTTATAATCCCAGAACTCTATTCACGCTTCTCCTGTCTTCCAATGATTCCCATCCCAGCTCCTTTATAATATCAGTTAATGACTGTGTTCTGCATGATGGTAGAGTGATTTTGATTTAGCTTTGATTTGACCGGAGGATGTTCTGTGACTGTTTCTTTCTGGGAAAGAACAGAGGGTGTTTTCTTTCAAAGGATGTCTATATAAAGCAAACATTTATGGGTAAAATCCATAATTTTGAGAATCTTCAAAAACATACATATTTCATTTGCTGTCCGAGGGAATGGGCAGTTGCAGTTAAATATTTCAATGCAGGTGAACACCATTTAGTGGAGCTGGCACCAGCAGGCTAGTGGGTGTTAGACTTCCAGATAGTTATGTTGTAGTCAGTACTAAGAGAGAGACAGTTACAGGAAATGAAATATTATTTAAATTGAGTCTAGACACTTGCTGCTTACCACAGGACTGGAAAAGTGCAATAGTAGTACCGGTACATAAGGGAGGGGTGAGAAATAGAGTTGAGAATTACAGGCCAATCAGTTTGACATCAGTGGTAGGTAAATTAATGGAAAGATTGATATGCAACCACATCAGAAATATATGTGAGGAACGTAATTGGTTTTCAAGCAGGCAACATGGTTTCAGGCAAGGATATTCATGCGAATCTCAGTTGGTGGGATATATGCAAGATAGTTCAGATGAAATGGACAAGGGAGGCCAAATTGATAGTGTAGCACTAGATCTGTCTAAGGCGTTTGACAGAGTAAGCCATAAAATGGTAGTAAATAAGGTAAAAACCATTGGAGTGGATAAGAAAGTGATTTGCTGGGTAGAAGAATTTTTAAAAGGTAGAAAACAGAAAGTTAGGGTAGGAAATGTAGTATCAAAAGAAGTGGAAGTAAAAATGGGTGTGCCACAGGGTAGCGTATTGGGACCATTGCTATTCATTATTCTAATGAATAATTGTGTTGCCTGTTTACTATCTGAAATTAGATTGTTTGCAGATGACATAATGCTGTATAAAAGAATCAAAACGATAGAGGATTGTAAACAGTTGCAGGGTGATCTGGACAGGATATCTAATTGGGTTAGTAAACATGGAATGAAGATAAATGCAAAGAAGAGTCAGCTTATTAGATACACAAATAAAAAACAAAAGGTTAATTATGAATATAAGGTGGGGAAAGAATTGCTTGCTGAAGACTTGAAATGCAAATATCTTGGAATTACTTTTGATAACAAACTTAACTGGGCAGGACACATAGGACAGGTGGTAGGAAAAGGTTTCAGAGTTCTGCACTTGTTGGAGAGAGTTATGAGGGGATGTACGAGAGAAGTCAAGGAATTGGGTTACAAAACTTTGGTCAGACCATTGCTCGAATATGGTAGTGTAGTATGGGACCCTCATTTTACGTATCAAATACAGGAGTTGGAGAAGGTGCAAAGAAGGGCTGCTAGATTTGTTTCTGGAAATTATCGCAGAATGCAATCAGTGACGGATATGATAAAGGAGCTGGAATGGGATTCATTGCAAGACAGGAGGAGGATGAGGAGGGTCATGGGAGTGTACAGGGCATATACTGGTGATGAGGCATGGAAAGATATTGCAGTAGGTATGAAAAGTAGTGCATGGAAGGGAAAAGATGACCATGACCACAAGCTGGCACTCGATTTCAGGCACAAGGGTGTAGGAAGATTCTCTTTTTTAGGTAAGGGTGTCAGGGATTGGAATGAGTTACCAAGAGAAACGATGAATAATTTACCGAAAACTTTGAAGGAATTTAAAGAAAAAATTTGTAGAGGGCAAATGTAGGTGGGTGCAGGATAGGGGGAAGATAGCTGTGTAGGGAAATTGCCACCGGAGCCTGTGCTCCATTGCAATTAAATTAAATTAAAAAAAAAAAAAAAAATGAGTTATGAGTTGTAGTTCAATTGTGGCATGTGACCTTTGATGAGAGACAGTTAGAATCCCAGAATGCAAGTTGCCCAGTATGTCTAATCATATAGCATCATAGTTACATGCCAGTGACTGACAGAAAGTCAAGAATTTGTTGTTTAAGAAGATTTATTCAAACAATGATCAGGTAAGAATTAGTGAATAGTTGGAAAATGCCAATTTATGAATCTTGAATCTGTAATCTTTGCATGACAATAATTCAATATAGTTGGAAAGATTTTATTCAACATGGATGGACATGACAATTCAGAATTTTCAGTAACAACATTTTATGTGAACTGAGAATTTTGTGCAAATTTCACCGCAAAGAGAAAGGTAGTAATTCAACTATGAGAGACACTGTAAGCTGTTTATTACCTTTTATCCTTTTACAATTGTACTGTGCTGAATGAAGAAATACATTTTGTTGTCTGTCTACTACCACACAGTAAAACCATGATGAATATTAATTTGTTATTGTTCCTCAGAAGAACTGAATGTGTATTTATCCTAATGTTATAAACATCAGTCAGTTGTGTACTCACCATCAATTTTAAACCACAAATTGTTTGTATTAAAAAACTTAAATGTTGTGACTGATTTAAAATCTTCCATATGTTCACTAGGGACCTGAGCACTTTCCAGTAAACGAAGTTTTCCATCATAATGAATTATTGTTCCACCCTGAATAAAGAAAAAAATATAAACATATTGTATATCTTCAAATAACGAACTAGATACAAAGATTTAAAAAAAGTTTGAATTACATCATTTATACATGAGCCAAAAAATTATGACCACTCCCCAGCATGAGATTGAATGTTGGTTGGTAATGTTTTGGGTATGTCATGCAAAAAGGAAAGTGTATAAGCAGAGCAGAGGTGCATGAGGAGCCATTCAGTGATGATAAAGTTGTCAAATGTGAAAATCCACTGAAACAAGGGACTTTGACAAAGGACAGAATGTTATGGCACAGCAACTGGGAACGAGTGTCTCGGCAATGGTGAAACTATGGAAAATGGTTGAAGGATGTTTAAATCATGACTAGGTGCTAGCTGGTGAGAGTCCATGCCTCATCACAGAACATGGAGATCGGAGGTTTTCTTGCTCTGTTTAACAGGGAACAGTAGTTCATCAAGATTTGGCTTTGGATAAATTGAAAACAGTTGCCTGGCCAGATGAATCACATTTCTTGCCACACCAGCTCGATTCTGTGTCCAGATATGCAATCTTCCAAACAAATGGCTGCTCAAAACATGCACTGTACCTCGGGCGCAGGCAGCTGGGTCTTTTGCCTGGGCATCCATGGGACCTGAGGTAGTGATCAAAGGCACCATGACAGCAGTGCACTAAGTGAAAAGGTTCCTTCAAAAATCCCATGATCAAAATCTTTTCCATTCCCTGTGCCCATTTCTTTCCTGTCCCTAGTGACCTTTACGTCAACAAGGTGTAAAGCAACATGAAAAAAAAAAATATTGGTGACTAGGCCACCAAATTAGCTTGATCTCAACCAGATAGGACACAACTGGAACAAACTGCCGACCTGTAATTTAATGGAATTACACGAGCAGAATTTCACTTTACCTGATATTGGGCAGTGTGTGATGCCTCAGGCAAAATACCTTGAGGCGATGGACTGTATATGAACTATAAGAGAGTGGGCACCAGAATATCAGAAAAAAGGAAAATTGAAGCATTTGAATTGGGGAGCTGTAGAAGGATGCTGAAAATTAAGTGGACAGATAAAGTACGAAATAAAATAAGTTTGTGGAATAGTCTTACAAAAAGAAGATACAGGATAGTGGGTCACATTTTAAGAAATGTGGGATTGGAAGACTGGTTAAAAAGAAATGTTGCAAAACTTTTTTTTTTTTTTTGAAGTATGCTAGGATTCTCCATATTTCAGATTCCACTGCATGTAGTAGGATTATGAGTAATTAATGTTGTGCTCACTAGTGTCAGAAGAGGATGGAGTACAGGGAATGGGAAGGCGATGGCATTTGAATGAATCATCAGAACATTTACCCGGTTTGGTTTTGGGAGACCACAGTAAAATAGAATTTGAGTTGTCAGACTGAGAACTAAACTGAAAACACAAGTCTTAACAATAAGTGCTCACCCACCATTCTCAGCATTGGCTTTAATTATGCTAGCAACAACAGAGGTAGACTGTATTCAAAATAAAACTCCATCACTTAAGTGATCATACTAGCCTTCAGGGTCTCTTTGTAAATCACACAATACACATATCCTCTTTTACTTATTTGAAACATAAGTTTAAGAAAAATCTTACCAAACCATCTTAAAATCTTCATCTTACCAGATGTAAACTTTGTTAAACATTTTTACTCTAAACTAAGTGTATTATTTTTTTAAATGTTAAATACAATCTGCTACAAATATTTTTGATGAATTGTTTATTCCCAGACTTTTTCACCCTTGAGGTACAGGCCATCATCAATGGGGATTTGATAGTATCAGTTACAATGGTCAGGAACAGAACTATTTGCACATTCACTGACTTGGATTTTATGACATAATTCGACAATCTGCCTTTTAAATATGATGGGTGATATTATGGGCATACTCAATGGATAACATGGCTATGGTGGGTAGCAGCATCGGCCAGGAAAATTGCGAGTGGGTATTTTACCCACCCGGAATTTGAGAACAACCAAGCAAGCAACTTGCATAGTGAGAGAAAAAGAGAGAGATTAGACCAGCTCAGCATAGAATTGAATGTAATAGACTACATTGTTACTATTATTATTATATTTTCTTTATGTAAGTTAACCAAATAACATTTTCCTTTGTCTGACTACCCACTCAAGCCTAACAAATTCTCCCGATCCTGTTTATAAGGGTTAAGATGCTGTGTTTTGCAGCATTGATACATGGTCATTGGAAATGGCTGATAGGGCCACTTAGTAACCTGGTAGTGGATGAAAAAAAGTTACTAATAGGCAGAGTTTAGTGTAAAAACATTTAAGAAGCAACTGCTGAAAAATTGCCAACAATCAACTTATTATGCAGCTTAGTCCTGCATTTCCAATGGATACATATCAGTGCTACAAAACTTAGATTCTTGGTCACTAAAAAAAACATCCAAAACATCAAACTTAATAGACATAATGTCAAACTACAACATAAAATCTGGGCAAATGAATATGTAAAAACAACCAATGTGGGCACTAATGAACTCATTGTCGATATGCTGTCAAACCCATCTACCAACAGCAACAAGTGACCAATGTGTTACCAATACTATCCACAATGATGAGGTCCCAAACCACAGTGGTAAAATGCATTTGGAAAATAAACAATTTAGCAAAATCAGTTGTTAACAGATGGTGTTTAATTTAACAATTCTGTTGAAACGTTCTCTCAATTTCACATTTGATCATTTTTATGAAATTTTGTACCTAAAGACTTGGTTTTGTTTATTTTTTCTTATGCCTTTATGTACCATTGACATCGAAGTCATTAGAGACAGGATGGTGTACTCATTTCATCAACAGATATGTAATTAGTTTTCTGTATTTATTAAAATTTAGTGGAGAAATTGCTGTTATATTGATATAATACTAAACAAGAAAATGAGAGTAGTAACGTACAAATAACTACCACACTACTGACCAAGAAATAAAACAAAATTAGAACACAAATAACAAGCAATTCAAGTGTAACTAGATTTTAATAAGATTTCTTCCATCTTTATAAGGTATACACATTGTATAAATCATATTACCTTCACATCTGCTTTTATCTTTTCAGTGACTTCCATTACAAATTCAGGTGCAGTGTCCAGTGTGTCATCCATTAGATTAAGGATTTTTAGATCAACGACAGCACCCAAATTATCAATATTTGACACAAAACAGTATTTGCGCCCCTGAATACAACAGACAGACATGTGACATATTGTAAACATTCCTTTGAAAGAACATTGATTAAATTATTTAATGCTAACTTATTGAAAATTAACATATATATTTATTGACTTTGATCTTTGTTAAACAAAACAATTGTCAGATATACATTAACACTTTTCATGCCAATAGGAAATTGCTGAAAATAGGTCTCTGAAATGTTTGTGCTAAAAGCCTTCAGAACAAAAATGAAATTTGGCCACAGGTTAACATTATCTCAATGAATGAATTTTGTATATCATACTAGGTACAACAGCTTTAGTTTATTTCTTGAGCTTTATGAGACATAGTTATCAACTAAAGATAAAAGGTTTATTTCAAGATCAGCAATTGAAATCCTAATGATACTGCTAAATGATATTATACTTGTTATCATTGGTAGGTAAAAATCAGTCACATCCATGAGTGTGCAAACTGGATACTTCCAGATTATCTTAATAAAAATACAGGCAGTGGCAGCATGAACAGCAACATTGGCAACACATATAATTGCATGTAGCCTATTAACTATCCTAAACCCATGCTGTCGCTTTGAAAACCAGTCTCTTTCATCACTAATATTTCTGATGCGGTTGCTGTCAATCTCTTCATAAAATTATGAAGCAAATTTATGAAACTGGTAGGCCTGTAATCTTCATCCCAATTTATCTTTCCCTCCTTTGTGAACTGGATTAAATAAATAGTGTGTTCTAGACAGATGCAAACTGGACTGTAGTGGAAGAGGAGAAATTGTGGAAGAACAGGAGGATTATGTTCCTGGCATACATAGCCTGAGGCTGGGAACAGTTTAAAATAATGATGACACATTTTCATACTTCTGGGAAGACTCTAGACTTCATGCTCAATCTAAATAATATTTCAAGGTATGGTTCAATAGTGCAGCCCAATATCTTTAATACATTTGTAGTAACCATCCTCCTTTTCAATCATTCTTAGTACCATCAGAATTTCCTGAGGATCTACTTCAAATTTTTTAGTTTTCTCAGTTTCATTTATGTGGAGAAGTTCTTCCTCTAATTTCACCCTCCCAATCCCTGACTGATGGTTCCTGGTGATCTTATTGAACTAATTAATATATCTTTGACTTTTTCATATCCTTAGTTACTTCTTCTTCATGGGCGCCGGGAGGGGGGCGCAAGGGGGTGCACTTGCACCCCCCTGACATCCCGGGTCGCCCGGAAATTTGGGCCGATAGGGGGGGGGGGCACCAATGCAGCCCTGGTGCACCCCCCTAGAAGCAATCCTGCCGGCGCCCATGTTCTTCTTCATACTTATCTCTAACTGTCAAATTATCTACCCTACTCTGCAGTTTTTGAACATAGACAAGAAAATTTCCATATGCATCACTCATTGATCCCTCTGCACTCATAGTATTGCTTCCCTATTTGTGACTATTGATTCCTTTTTCAGGTGTTTCAAGTGTTACCTACTGCCTTGTTGTCTTTTAAGTTTATTGTTTTGTTTTCATATCAACCTCTTTAGCTTTTCCTACTGGTAGGGTACTATATTATAGTACTAGCCCCAAAGCCCGTAAAAAATGACAGGTTTAACAGAGTGTTATGGTAATTATTTCTCTGCAGTTGCTTAACTACATAGAATTATTATTAAAAAAAAATCTCATTGTGTTTTATCGTCCCTTGTGCTGTATCAAAAAGCTTCAGTTTTCAACTTGGTCCAGGTTGTATCTCAGCCCAACCACATTCTCCACTAATATTGCTGCTAGAAAAACAAAGCCTCATTCACACACGAATTAATACATTCCCTGTACCCCATGTTAGTGTCATAATGCATCGTGATATAAACTTGATCCCAAATCTTCACAGATTCTTACACTTTTCTTTCTTAATACCTGTGATGAAGATCGATATTTTAATGACTGAGACAGCTTAAATCGGCTGAAATAATTACCCCAGTTAAAACAAAGGATGCTAAAAATAAATCTTAACAACTTACGCTATGCCACTTACGTAATATTTAATTGTAGTTTAGGCCACATATATCACGATCAATTTGGAACTTCTTTCATTCAAACCATGTAATGATTTAAGTAAAAAAGTTGATAATTAATATGGCAATTTAAACGAAATACAGTGTTCTGGCAATTCATTTCTTAGAAACTGCTTAACTAAATAGAATTGTTATAAAATAAAATTCAATATAATTCCTCGTGCCTTGCGTTGTAGCAAAAGGTTTCCGTCTCCATCCAGATCCAGGTTGCATTTCAACCTAACCATATACTACGCTAAACTTGCCACCAGAAGAAAAAAACATTAATTTCATGCATATTAATACATGTACTGTATCGCATTTTAGTTTCAATAATGCATTGCGATATAAATTTGATCAAAAATCTTGAAGGAATTTACACCTTTCTTTCTTGTTATCCATGATTCAGACAAATATTACATTTGATTGGCTGACACAGTTACATGTTGCTGAAATAATAGCATGTTCAGTGAAGTCAAAGGAAATTTAAATAAATCTTATTAACTTACATTATGCCATATAATATTTGTTTTAATTGTAGTGTAGGCTGCACAAATCGCTATCAGTGTGCAACTATTTCTGTTAAAATGATTAATAATTTCAATAATAGGAAACAATTTAAATTATTTTGAAAAAAAAAAAAACTAAATTATTCCTGACCTTTGCTGTAGAGTCAAATGACAGTTGTAATTCTGAACCATGCTAAGTAACAATCTAATACAAACTTTTGCTAACATTGATGCTTTTATCTTACATAATCTTTTATCTTACATAATTATGGACAAAGAAGTTAAGGAATACTTCTATACCAGTATATCAAAAGAATATTACATAAATAAAAGCATCTAATGATTGATATGTCAATTTAAATGCAATTCATGCTTTTATTTCAGTGTTCTGTCAGGTATCTTATAAATTTTGTAACTATGTGACTAAATTTGTTCTCAGGACCACGAGTTAGATTGGATAGTAATTCATATCATTTTTGAAGTGAGTTACTATGTTAATTCAAGATAGAAATCAGATTTTTACAGTCATTAAGATAATATTTTCTGTTGCAGTAGTCTCAAGCATTCACCTGGAGGTCTTTATAGAAAAATTTATAATAAATCAAAGAAGGTAGTTAGAGACTTCAAGTCTGTTAAGTAACCATTTTAAAATATGTAGATTTGATTAAAGCTTCTTTCAAATAGATAACTTTAATAACTTCTGAAATATTAATTAGTTAGATTCTGTTTCTGGATTAGTAATTTTATTTCACCTTTTTGGAAATATTAAACATATTTTGCTTGATAGTAAATGAAGGAATAGCCCTTTGGAAGTAAAATAAAATTTATTTCAGTTTCGTAACTGAAAAATTACAAAATTTATTAACAGGTTTTGGGGAATTGCACTAAATTTGTTTTACGGTGAAACTATTAAAGCTACAAAATTTTTCATAAAGATAAAAGTTGACATTTTTTTATAAAATCTTGCTATTCTCAAAATTCCAGTATGATAGGAATATTTTTAGTTGTCAAGGTTAGATGTTTGATGAAAGCTTACAGGCGTGAGATACGAATCTGATCAGTTTTCCAGCATATTCTCATGAGAGACCAGGAAGTACGGCGATCCCAAGGTCAGTTTCTATTAATATTAGACCAGAATTTTCCTCATCCTCCTGCAGTCAGCCAAGGACAGTTAAAGTGTTACTATATAACCTTGAGGCAAAATTTTCACCATGTGGTACATTGGCATTAGTGTCACTAGTCGATGGATAATTTGATCTAGAGGAACATGTGTTGAACTTTTATTTGCTTTCAGAAATAGGCTATTTGACAGTATTAAAAAAAAATATTATAAACTGAACTCATTCTCATAGATTAATGCTTCAGGAAACCAATTTTTTTAATTTTGAAAAGAAAAGAGGATTATTTTTAACAAAAAAGTGAAGTAAAAATTATAATTTTCTTACCTCTGGTCACGTGACAGTAAATGCTCTAGGATTGGTGGTATCTTGAGTGACGTAACACGTCTGTAAATGCTGCGGCCTGGAATGGATCGTTTCCTATTATCCAAGTTTTCAACTATTTTTATTGTTTGTTGCTGGTCATTTCTTGTTATTAATGAAATTTCATGTTGAATACAAAATCGAGAACAATTTGTAAAAGCCTACAGTTGAAAAATATCGAAAATAGATGCCTTATTTGTGGAGCTGGCCATAGAAAAAAACACTGACTTTTATTCTGCTGAGCTTATATTTAAATTGAAAATTAGAGATTGCTTGTTTTGCGTTAGTAAACCATACATCAAAAAATTCTGTATGCAAAATTTGTGCAGTCATGCTAAAAATAAAGTTGTATGGGTATCGCAAATATGCACAAAAAAATGAAGGTACTTCTTGTAGCTAATAAGCAGCTCTTCACAAGAGATTGGTATAATGTGGTATAATGAACTAAAACTCAACATGAAATTGGCTCAGTAGTTTTTTTTAATTAAAAATAATCTCGCTCTGTTTTAATGATGCTATTGTATCACGGAAAAATCATGCGTAAACTTACCTTGAGGCTCGCCAAAAGCAATAGCAACACACAAATCATTACTAATACGCAGAAAAACAGCGTAATCATCAACCAAGCTCAGTGGAATGGAGCAGCTGACTGAAGCGCTTGATCGGTGGATCACAGGAAGTCCATTGTTCTATTTTTTCTATTGTTAGGTGTGAATTAGTGGAAAATAAACCTTTGTTCCAAGTAATATGGTTTATCTACTTTGAATATAAATAACTATTTTGCCTGTGTAGACTATTATCAAAACTAACTTTTGACCCTCTAGATTTAGAAAATATCACACTGTGCGGCGTCCTCCCGGATGCGAGGCCAGAGTGTTAACCGCTCACTCACCATGGTCGGAACAATTGAATGTTGTAGGCCATTTTTCTTAGTTGCAGATTAAAAATTATAGATAAATAATATTTTTTTGTCAATAAAACTAAATTTGTTTGTTTATTCATTTACCTACCTGGTTTCACTTCATCTCACATGAATAAACTGTGAAGTGTTTACTAATAACATAAAGAGAAGCAACTAAGAAGTAGTGTCTGGATAGCTGCGTGATTGAAGAGTGGTAATGGAATTCATAATGTCCTACGTTCGAACCTTTGTTGGGATAATATTTTGTGTGTGCATTTTTTCCATTTTTGTTTGCTGTTTTTTGTACTAACATGTTTTTATTCGAAGAATTCATAATAGCTGCTAAGCGTCAAGCAAACTTTTCAAACAAATTGCTACCATACATGAAAACTTTTAATTTTTAAACTTACCAGAGAGAGAATATCATGCAAAAAATACAGGTGCACAGCAGGAGAATAACGGAATTTATTTTAGAAGTGAAATCACTTGTAGAAACTTTATGCTAATCTTGCAACAGTTCCGGAACACTTTGTGTCCTTTTTGTTGGAATTTTTACATGACGATACAACTGCAGGTTACCTTCCTGACATAAATGAATCTATTAGGTGGTATTTACTTTCAATATGCAAGTAATTTTCATTTTTAAAAAAAATAAACCTATTTTTCAGTGTGCAAGTAGCGTTCAATTTCCTTTTTGAAATCTTCTTTGGTTGTTTCAAATCGTTGTAATTTGCTTGTTATCCAAAATGTTCTGAAGCCTTCAGAAAAAAGAAAAATTAAATTGATGTTTTGGTGGATTTTTGGGAAAAAATGATCATGCAATGCAACCAACAGCAACTAGTATCCAAAGAAAATGACAGAATAAAACAAATTGAACATATTCCAAAGCGAGGATCGAACCTTGGGACCCTAACCCTAATAATTTTCACCTTAAACAGCATATTGCATTTAACACTATGAAATTGCTGTCTAAATGAGCTTCACAGAAAACCATAAGTGACTTTGTCGCAATATCAAATTGAAGTTGTTACATTTTTAAGCTCCACACAATAAAACTCAGTAACCCACAAATAAGGCGTATACTTTCAATATTTTTCCACTGTAGGCTTTTACAAATTGTTCTCAATTTTGTATTCAACATGAACTTTCATTAATAACAAGAAATAATTAGCAACAAACAATAAAAATAGTTGAAAACTTGGGTAATAGGAAACGCTCCATTCGCAGCAGCAGCGTTTACAGATATGTGACATCACGACTGTCGTTGCACACTCCAGGAAGCGAAGGTGCGTTTTGGCGGGCTTTTAAATTCTTTAAATTTTAACTTTGAATTTTACGCAAAATAATGCACTTTCGTCAAAAAATTTCTTCACTCGGTGTTCCAATAAACAATTTAAAACCATTTCAAGAATAATAATATTTAATTAAATTGCAATGGAGTGCACACTCTGGTGGCAATATCCCTAAACACCCATCTTCCCCTTTTCCTGCACCCACCTACATTAGCCCTTTACAAATTTCTTTCAAGGTTTTGTGCAAATTATTCATCATTTCTCTTGGTAACTCATTCCAATCCCTGTGCATGTCTTCAGCAGCCGTTTGCCTGTATGTGCACATGATCATCGACCTTGTGTAACAAAATACGTGATTCAGTTGACACATTCCGATTGATCCACGGTCCAGTCTTGTTGATCTTGTTCCCACTGCTATCATAATTGAAGATGTTGTTGGGTCATCATGGGAACATGAAGGGGCCATCTGCTATGAAGCCCAATTTTCAGCAATGTGCACTAAACGGTGTGCTCTGAACCACTTGTGCCTGCACCAGCATTGTACTCTGCCATCAGATCTGCCACAGATCGCTGCCTATCCTGCTTTACACAGTGGGCAAACCACTGACCTCCATGTTCTTTGATAATGATAATAATAATAATAATTGATAAAATTGTGATCATAGTGCCCGCTCCGGTGGCAATCTCCCTACACATCCACTTTTTCCTTTTCCACTCCCAACCTATTTTTGCCCTTTACTAATTTTTGCTTTAAATTCCTTCAGTGTTTTGGTAAATTATTCATTACTTCTCTTGGCAATTTATTCCAGTCCTTCACACTCTTCCTATGAAAGAAAATTTTCCCACACCCTTATACCTGAAATCAAGTGCCAGCTTGTGGTCATGGTCAATCTTACCCTTCCAAGCACCTCTCTTAATTTTCCCACCAATATCTTTCCATGCTTCATCACCAGTATAGGTTTTGTACACTCCCAAAATTCTCTTCACTTTTCTTCTACTTTCCAATGAATCACACTCCAGCTCCTTTATCATAATAGTTACTGATTGTGTTCTGCAGTAATTTCCAAAGACAAATCTGGCAGCCTTCCTCTCCTCCAATTCCTGTATTTGATACCCAGGATGTGGATCTCAAACTACACCACCATATGATGAGGCGTGGACATCCAGCTTTTTGCCTACTTGTGGTTTCATCATTCTTCAACCACTTTCCATAGATGCTCACTACAGTAGCACTTGAACAGCTGGCCAACCTCGCTGTTTCCGAGATGCTCATTCCAGCCACTGGGCCATAACATTCTGCCTTTCATTAAAGTCTCTTTTGTCAGTGTATTCCCCCATTTGCCACATGTATTGTCACTAGAATGATTCCCCAAGCATCTCTGCTCCGATAATATAGTTATCTTACCGAATGACTTACCAACAATGTTACTAGATGACAGTCAATCGCGCAATGGGCAGTGGCCATAATGTTTTGGCTCATCAGCATACAATTGTATGAATGTTTTCCCTTCCTCAAAGTTTTCTAACATAGCCTCAGAAACTTTTACATGCATTGTTTAGTGGTCAATTATTTGTTTTCTTTCTCTATCCTTGTTCAAAATCAATTTGCATATTAGTACTACTTACTTTTCCACTATTAAGGATTTTAAAGGTTTTTATACAAAAATAAGGGGTGTAAGGGTTTGGGAGAGGCTATATTAGCCTTTTCCAACCAAATGTCAACCTCTCCTTCACGTGGTGCACCGTTTGCACGGACGAGGCTCTGGCGACTGAAAGATTACCGGTATAAGGAATCACCCACTGCTTGCCAACGGCCTCTGAAAGGAGGGCGGAAGAGCGGGGAGCGGTTCAGGGCACCCTCTTGCCCTTGGGGTTGGAAACGGCCCCTAAAGGCGGATGAATCAGAAATGATCAACGGCATGGGGATGCAGAAGGCAACGGGAAACCACTGCATTAAAGACCCAAAGGGTATCCCGAGGACATGTAATCCTCTCAAATTACATATATCATGATGGCTTCTTCCTGGGTAAAATATTCCGGAGGTAAAATAGTCCCCCAATCGGATCTCCGGGTGGGGACTGCTCAGGGAGGAGTCATCAGAATGGATAGAAACATTCTACGAGTCGGAGCGTGGAATGTTAGAAGTTTGAATAGGGCAGGTAGGTTAGAAAACTTAAAAAGGGAGATGGAACAACTTAAGTTAGATGTTGTTGGGATTAGTGAGATTAAATGGAAAGATGCACAGGATTTCTGGTCTGGGGAACACAGGATAATTAGCACACAAGCTGTCAATGGAGTCACTGGTGTATGATTTGTAATGAACAAGAAAGTAGGGAAACGGGTGAGTTATTATGAACAGTTTAGTGACAGGATTATTTTGATGAGGTTAGAAACTAAGCCCGTCCCAACCACATTAGTACAAGTGTATATGCCAACGTCACAGGAAGATGATGAAGAAATAGAAAAAATATATACAGAAATTGAAGAATTAATCCAATATGTGAAGGGGGAGGAAAATCTAATAATCATGGGTGATTGGAATGCAATAGTGGGAGAAGGAAAAGAGGGGAATACTGTAGGAAGTTTTGCTCTAGGAGAAAGAAATGAGCGAGGAAGCAGGTTGCTAGAATTTTGTGAAAGATATAAGTTAGTAGTGGCAAACACACTGTTTAAGAACCATGCAAGAAGAATATACACCTGGAAACGTCCTGGGGATACAGGCAGTTATCAGCTAGATTACATCATGGTCAAACAGAGATTCAGGAATCAAGTTCTAGACTGTAAAGTGTACCCAGGAGCAGACATAGACTCTGACCATAATTTGATAATAATGGAGTGCAGGCTGAAATTTAAGCGAATAAGGAAGCAGTATAAGCAGAACAGACTAGAAGTGAATAAACTGAAACAATGTAGCACGAGAGAAAAATTTGCAGAAATGGTATACTTGGGTCTAAGAAATAACTCTGAAAGGAGTTCAACCGAGGACGAATGGAATGCATTAAAGACCGAAATAATGAAAGCTGGTAAAGAAGCATTAGGATTTAGGGAACAAGCTGCCCGAAAACCTTGGATAACAGAAGAAATTTTGGAGCTGATGGATCAGAGGAGAAGGTACAAAAATGCTCAGGATGAAGCAGGAAGAGAGCAGTACAGGCAATTTAGAAATCAAATAAATAGGGAATGCAAAATAGCAAAAGAAAAATGGCTACAAGAAAAGTGTGAAGAAGTAGAAAAGGAAATGGTCGTAGGTAAAGTAGATGTTGCCTACAGAAAGATCAAACAGAATTTTGGAGAAATGAAGAAAATAGGTATGAACATTATAGCTGCCGATGGGAAACCTCTTTTTAGCTCAGAGGATAGAGCTAACCTATGGAAAGAATACATTGAGAAACTATATGTTGGGGATGACTTGAACAATAGTGTAATGGAAAAGGAAGGTGATGTCGACATTGATGACTTAGGAGATCCTGTTTTGAGGACAGAATTTAATAAAGCTCTGAATGACTTGAAAGCAAATAAGGCAGTTGGAATTGATGAGATCCCTGCAGAACTTCTTAAATCCCTAGGAGAGGAAGGAATCGAAAGATTATTCAAGCTGATATCAAAAAGTTATGAAACAGGAGAAATTCCAACTGATTTTAATAAAAATATCATCTTCACACTTCCAAAGAAAGCACAAGCCGACAAATGTGAGAATTATCGCACCATTAGTCTAACATCACATGCTTCAAAATTACTGACCAGAATAATATACAGAAGGATGGAAAGGGTAGTAGAAGAGATAGTAGGTGAAGATCAGTTTGGGTTTAGGAAAAATCGTGGTACAAGGGAAGCAATTCTGTCTTTAAGATTAATACTAGAAGGGCGGATCAAGAAAAACAAAGATACTTTTATGGCATTTGTTGATTTAGAAAAAGCATTTGATAATGTTAGGAGGGACAAAATGTTCAAAATTTTAAAGAAGTCAGGTCTAAAGTATCGAGATAGAAGAATACTCTATAAACTATATAAGAATCAAGTGGCTATAATAAAAGTAGAGAATCACGAGAGACATGCATCAGTTAAAAAGGGTGTGAGACAAGGTTGTAGTCTATCCCCGTTAATATTCAACTTGTACGTAGAAGAAGCAATGAATAAAGTCAAAGAACAATTTCCATGTGGCATAAGTTTTCAGGGAGAAAAAATCAGTATGCTACGATTTGCTGATGACATTGTCTTGTTAGCAGAGAGGGCTATGGATATTGAGAAGTTACTGAATGGCATGAACAAAATACTGAAGGAAGATTTTGGACTGAATATAAATCAAAGCAAGACAAAAGTGGTGAAATGTAGCAGAAATGATACCAATACTAGTAGATTAAATATAAAAATAGGATCGAATGCAATAGAAGAAGTAAGTGAATTCTGTTACTTGGGAAGTAAAATTACAACCGATGGCCGAAGCAGGAATGATGTTAAAAGCAGAATAGCACTAGCAAAAACAGCATTCATGAAAAAGAGAAATCTTTTAGTTTCAAATATTGATCTAGGAATTAGAAAGAACTTTTTAAAACTCTTTGTGTGGAGCACAGCACTTTATGGTGGCGAAACATGGACTTTAGGAATACCGGAAATAAAGAAAATTGAAGCATTCGAAATGTGGTGCTACAGAAGAATGCTGAAAATTAAGTGGACAGACAAAGTAAGAAATGAACGAGTTTTGGAAATGATGGGTGAGAAAAGAAGTTTGTTGAAGAAGCTTACGGAAAGAAGAGACAGGCTGGTAGGTCATATTTTGAGACATGCTGGATTGGTTAATTTGTTAGTGGAGGGAACAGGTGAAGGTAAGAACTGTAGAGGAATACAGAGATTACAATATATGAAACAGATAATTGAGGACGTGGGCTGTAAGGGGTATGTAGAAATGAAGAGGTTAGCACAGGATAGGAAAGGATGGAGGATTGCATCAAACCAGTCGAAAGACTGACGACAGCAAAAAAAAACAAAAATAAAAGAAACTGTATTTGTTGGAAGATTTTGGGAAAGAGTGGATACTTGGCTGGAAGGCTGTAAATAGAATGTTATCCTGTAAAACGAATTATGTCAAAGTTTTTCTCTCGATTAAAAAGTTTAAATAACCATGTTGTTAAAATACTGTGTGTTAATATAGTGCTTTTGTAAATAATAATAATAATTTTTTTCATATACCTGGATACATCACAACTTAAAAATGTGAAAACATTTTGTATTTTTGTGTTTGTGGTATGATTAAGATGAAATTGTTGTGATGAAGGGTAATTAATAATCAGAATGGTTAAAACATGTCCAGCTTCTGCAGCAGGACTTGCTTATCAAATAAACAAACTATATTTTGCTTAACTGTATACAATTCTGTACACAATTTTTTATTTTGTGGTGTTAGAAATGTTATTTCTTAGATACAAGTTTTTATCTACATACCATCCCATTTTTAAAAAGTGTATACTTGTATGGTGAATATATACATAAGTAGCATTTTTATAATTTCCTTCATACCTCTTCAATGAACTGGTTCAGAAGACCTGAATTGTAAAAGCTTTCATAGAAGTCACCATGGCCAGGTGGATACCATCTGAAAGAAATGTTTAATAGCAAAAAATTTCTGCCAATATGAAGGATAAATTCTTAAGTTTTGTATTTAATTTATTTACCCTTCCATGTCATTTTTCACATTGCAGTCAGATGGAATAGGAAGTAATGATTCTTCAGAAATTCTAGGAAAGCAGCTTTGGGTAAAGGTATGAATTTGGACATCAAGGCCCTTATACTTCTCTATAAGTTCCTGTGTAGTTTCATCAGTGTTAAAGGAATTCATCAAAACCAGTGGCACATTAGTTCCATAAGCTGTGTTCAGAAACTGAAAGGAATGAATTCATTATAAACATCAAAAATTTGTGACAGGATGTGCTAAGATTGTTCTTTATTGACCTTATCTAATGTAAAAAAAAAAATTAAATTAAAATCAACAAGTATTTGAAAGTGTATCAATTTTTAATTCTATTAGGATAATTATTGGCATTCTTATAAGATTCACTGCTGATACATGTATTATATTAAATACAGGAGATAATACCAACATATGTATGAGTGGGGACTTTCTCAGAGTATTGCTGCAACGTAATCTTTATGGGCATCAAGGTGGATGATGTTATTAAAATTTCCACAGTTCACCCTGCTGCCTTCATCAGGTGTCGTTTGCTTGTGTTGTTTGTAAACCATCTGTTGAGGTAGTGACTGCTGGCTTACAACTATCAGAAATCATGTGACACCTGATGGAGACAGCAGAGACAATTGTTGAAAAGTTGTGTTTTCACAACTCCATCTAGCTGTACAACAGTGAAGATTACATTCCAATACAAAAATTATTCTAAAAATGATGACTTTTGAAACCTTTTTTTACCACCTGCACAATGTGTTAAGAACAGTTACATTTACTGTACAAATGTTATGCCAAGATATTTACATTCAAGTCTGCATCAACTACTCTACACTACTACCCAATACTACCTTCCCTACACTGTAATTGTAATGACCTTTAGTTTTTTTTATCAGTGTACCTAATTAGCTGACTCTTCTTTGCATTTATCTTCATCCCATGTTGGCCTACCCAGCTAGATATCCTTTGCAGGTCACCCTGCAGTTGTTCACAGTTTTCTCCCATTTTTATCTCATTGTATAACATTATGCTATCTGCAAACAACCTAACTTCTGACAGAAAACCACCAACACAATCATTCATTAGAACAATCAATAGCAATGGATCCAATACATAAACCAGTAACATTTCCATTTTCTGCTCCACTTCTTCTGATACTGCATTTCTCACCCTAACACTTTGCTTATTACCTTTTGTATTGTTCTACCTTAGCAAATAACTATTTCATTCACTCAAATGGTTTTTATCTTATTTACCACAATTTTATGGCTCAGTCTGTTAAATGCCTTAGAAAGATCTAATGCTACACTATTAATCTGGTCTCCCTTGCTCATTTCATCTGAAATATCTTGCGTATAGCCCCCAAAGTGAATTGACAAATACCTTGCCAAAAGCTATGCTGTTAATTTGAAATTCAGTTTATTTCTTCAAAGTTTTTTTGATGTGGTTACATGCAAATCAATCTATCAATTAATTTACCCATCACTGATATCAAATGATTGGTCTATAATTTTTGATGCTATTTATGAATTGGTATTACTATTCTAGTCCTCCAACAAGCAACAAGTAACCACTCAATATAAGTACCTGTAACATTTAAGATAAGTTACAATGTCCTATAGGGGAGGGCGGGGAGGGTTCGGACAATGGGAGACTCTGGACACTGCTAAAATTCATACAAGGAGAAAGATAGTTGGCAACCCTGCTGCTTGTTTTGGTGAGTCATTAGTTGCTTTTGAATGGCCAATGCCCACAATCATGCTGTGACAATCCGCATTCATATCCCGACCATTTTTCTGATTTTGTGAATTCTGATGTAAGTTTCGGTGCTCCATTCGGAAGGCATGGATTTGGAGAGTATTCAGATAGCAATGAGCAAATATTTTTTGTGGAAACTAAGTTAGAGAATGAACACAATAAACCAGAACTGATTCTACTACTGTCCCTATTAGTCACATTAAAATGTACGTTTTTCTTATGATGGCTGTATGGGAGAGATCGGACAGTCTGTCCGAAGTCTCCCCATTATATATCTGAAGTTTTTTCCTTATATCTAATCTCTCTCCATTTCTGTTATTTAAGTTTGGTTTTAGAGAATGGTAAGGTATTACAAAAAGAGGATAGTACCTTTTGTGCTGCCACAATGGAAAAGGCAGTTAGCAAAGTCCTAGAAAGGTGAGCATCAATTAGAAAAACTACTTAAGATATCAACACTTCTTGACTGCATAAAAAGAACAAAGAAGAATCCAGAAAATGTTAACTATTCCCCAGACTTAAAAAAAGTTAAATTTTGACACCTTGCATGGAGGAAGAATTGTCAGATTATCTTCTAAAAAAAGCAGATTGTTTCATGGGCTGACATCATCCTGTGAAAACGCCTGGCATATGAAGATGGTGTAAAAAATAACCTGTCTGTATCTGAAACTTGGAATGTGAGTCAATCCGCATCTCGAGATTGGTAATTCATCGGCGTCCTTCACTTTCCAACAGGACACCTGAACCATCAAGTTTAGCAAGAATGACTAGCTTTAACGCAAATAACTTATAAGTTTTTCAGGACAAGTTGGAAGAGGTCTTGAAAAGTTATGTATTTGAGCCTCATGAAATTTATAATCTGTGGGTAATGACCGTTCCTCGAGTGCCTAAATTTTTTCACAGAAAGGCCAACGCCAAGCCAGCCAAAATATAGTAAATGTTCTATTGACAATAAGATATTGTTATTGATGGAAAATCTTGGAATCCACCTTTCTATTGAAGCTGTAAAAGTAATTGCATTTGTGTCCTTACTTTTCCTCCCTGTAGCACAAATAAGTTGCAACCTCTGGAAACTTGCATTTATAGGTCTTTCAAGGCAAGGATGTGATTCATGGATAGCAAATCATCCTGGACAACCCATCAGCATTTATTATTTTCCCTCCATATGCTATTCAGCCTGGGACAAGTCTGCTACTTCATCAAGCATCAAGAAAGGATTTTAATCCACTGGCATTGTGCCATTATATCAGGGAAACTTCACAAAGCAAGACTTATGTTAATGCAAGACCACTACCAATTGAAAAAAATCCATCTGATGGGCGTTTGAAGGATGGTTGCCACAAAAATGAAAAGTTGGATTTTGAAACACCCTCTACGTGCAGACCCTTGCACCGCTCCCCCAATTCTGCACTGTGTTTCCCTCTACTAGCATTAGATCACCGGAAAATATTAAACCTTTTCAAAAGGCTAAAGAAAGAAAAGCCGCAAACCAAGGTCATAAGAGAGGATGTTGCACGATTTCCATAGACAGCCCCCCAAAAATGAAATTGCAGCCTCGAAAGAAAAGTCTAAAAAGATTTCCGGAACAGAAGCTAAGCCTATTAAAAACTGTTTGAAATTTCACCCAGAAAATACGGCTCATCCCTCAGCATCCAGCAAGCAATCATGGTCACATGAATGCAAAGCAAATAAGCAACTCTTGTCTGAAAGTGAATCAGATAGTGTTCTTTCAAATATTGGAGA
The DNA here is from genome assembly GCA_031002005.1 of Vandiemenella viatica. Classification (NCBI taxonomy): domain Eukaryota; kingdom Metazoa; phylum Arthropoda; class Insecta; order Orthoptera; family Morabidae; genus Vandiemenella; species Vandiemenella viatica. The sequence continues at coordinate 241,175,105 of JARYHS010008074.1, read as the reverse complement.
CCCATCTGCTGGGGAATGGGAGGAAAGTATTTTTTTTTTTGACCAAGATAATACTAGTGTTCCTATTGGTTCCTACACAATTGTTAACATTCGTGGGAAGTCCAAGTCAAGTGGATGACGATAGTACGTAGCAAGAATTGAAGAAGAAGACACGGGAAGTAACACAGTAAGATTTCTAAAAAGAAAGAACTTATCATACACATTTACTTTGTCTGATGAAGAGACATTCTTTGTGCCATAAGACGTGATGTTTAAACTTCCCCTCTGCTCAAACAGACACTAGTGAAAGGTTAAAAAATATGGCCCCAAGTGATTTTTTTTTGCAGTAGTAACATCTTTTTCTTCTAAAAATAAAACAACTACTAAGTATTTTTTTTAAGTCTGTGATAATTATTTTGTGATTTTTATTAATAAATGCAACTATTTAATCTTGTATTAGTGTGTCCAGAATCTAACCCTAACCTGTCCATTGTCTCCCGTGTATCAGGAGATTTCGGACAATTTTCAAAAAAAATTTAAAAATTATTTGTGTAAAAACTAAATTCATTTTACTCATAACCTATTAAAATTAAAAAAAATAATCCTTTGAGATTGAAAATAATTAAAATTTGGAAACATTAATTTTAAATTAAAGCTACAATTCGTAATTTAAAAAAACTGCCCAAACCCTTCCCGCTCTCCCGTACAGCTACCTTTAAAAATCTACAGTAATATTCAAAGTCCTTCATGTATTCGAGAGAGCGATGAAGGGATGTACCAGGGAAGTGAGAGAATTGAGTTATAACACTGGTCAGACCACTGCTTGATAGTGTGTAACACATCTTAGAATTTCGCATAACGAAATTAGTTTCTAAGATAGTGAGTTCCATTGAAATATATGGTACCACCCTCTTAAAGTAATTTTTACAATTAATTTTAACAATAATTTTCAAGAAATATGTCTTACATAAGCATTAATTCAAGTATGAACAGTAAATTCAATAGTTAGATTCATTTAAACAACTGTTGAGAAACTTAACCTCAGATTTGAACATGTAATATTTGACTTTCATGTAACTTTGCTATATGAGTATATTTCTATTGTTTAGAAGGTGTTTAGGTAAATAAATAGCTAGAAGACGATTAAGTTTGTTGTTCGAAGATCTTACTTAGAGTTTAAAGATGTTTAAAAGTGATTTGCCGGTTTAGAATTTTGTCACGTAATTTTCCACTCTAAAATCGAAGTATTCAGTCATTAGAAAACAGTTAAGAAGTCAAGTGATAGATAAAACGTAGTGTAATTTTGGTTAAAACAACATATTAAAACTGTAAATTGTAAATTTAAAGATCGTTGTTGGATATAATTTGGTATAGCAAGACATGTGCTTCATGTAAAAGTGAAATATTTCAGTCTTATTCGGGAATTCATGAGAAGAAATTATGTTCAGAGTAAAGTTTATTTAAATATAAAGGTTTCTGAAAAAGTTTTATTCCAAAATATTAAAGCATTTGATTGTAATAAAATAAAATAGGTTTTGGCGCCAGAAACGCTTGCACAGTTCAGCTCAAATTTGATACGCGTTCGGGAGGAATAATATTCTAAAATTCGTAATAAATCAGGGAATATACTTAAAAATTCCAAATTTTTACAGTAACCATTTTTCAAATTTGTTTGAAGCTATTTTCAAGTCGATATTCTGAATATTTTAAGTAGTCAAATTTTGTTTTCGAATTTTATACCACTCTCAAAATTAGGTATAATACTTTATTTAATATCAGATGATAAATGAGCAATAGGAGAATAGAATGAAATTTGTTTCAGCTTGATAGGAGTAATATTTCGAAAGTTATGGCAATCACATCTTAAGGGCTCTTTTCTGGCGAAACTATTAAAGTTACGAAAATTTTTATAATAACTTAATTTGACGTTTGTAATAATATCTAGCAACTACCAAAATTTCGGAGAGATAGGATTATTTTTGTTGTCAAGGTCAAATTGTACTGTGAAATATTCGTCAGTAACTGATTAGTTTTCTGATCAGTTTCGTGGGAAAGTCTGAGAAAGGTTCTTCGCACGATTCACGCAGCATCGATTCTATAAATACCCCCTTCAGAACCTACTCTCTCCCCAGTCAAACAGCAGCAGTCTCAGTGTGCAATGCATTACTAGTTATGTATGACGTTAGCTAGTTTGGGCTCGTGGCACGGCATATTAACAACTTGTGCGTATATGTTTGAATTTTGAAGTCATGGGTGAAAGTCAAGTTAATAACCTCATGTAGCTAAGTAATTGTGGGGGTGTGAGATTTGGTCATGCTCGAATGGTTGGTCGAATCTGTAAAATGTTTTTCCGAAAATTTGTTTGATTGCCTGTGCAGTTTTCTGTCTTGTAAAATTTGAAGAATATATTTGTCAAACAAGAATGGACTAGTGAACATCATTTGAACTTTACCTTTTCATAGTTTCTGGGTTAAAATCTATGTGGTGGCCAAGTCAGAACTGTAACTTCCTTGGCTACACACGGTTATAGCTGAGACCAAGTGTTTATGCTAACCCCCGGCATAAGCTTTTTATCTTACAAGTGGAAAGGTGTGGGATGCACATTATGAGTATCAAATTCAGGAGTTGGAGAGGGTACAAAGGAGAGCAGCTAGATTTATTTGCGAAAATTACTTCAGGATGCAATCAGCAACTGATACATTGAAGGAGGTGGGTTGGATGTCATTGGAAGACAAAAGATGAATGAAAAGAGTGTTTTGTTTGCTTATGACTTATAATTGTGATGCTGCATGGATAGATATTTTTAGAGGGGTTAGGAGTTATTCATGGAGGGGAAGAGATGACTATAATCATGAGCTGGCATTCAGAAGTAGTGGAAAAATTTTCTTTTGTAGGTATGGGAGTCGGGGACTAGAATAAATTACCAATTATTACCAATGGAAATAATGGACAGTTTACCAAAAACACTGAGTTTAAAAATGCAATTTGTAAAGGGCAGGCATAAATTGGTCGGGAAAAAAGAAAAGAAAGAACTTAAGACATAGGAAGGTCAGAGTGCAGGGAATTGTGTGTACTCCCTTGCAATTGACATTAAAATTAAAATCAGCTCATTTATGCTGTTTATAACTTTCTTAATAATATAATAAATTCGTCAGGGTGAATTTCAAACTTTTTAATCTTATAATTTATAATTATGTGAAAAAGATCATTATATCATTTACGGTTCCCATCATACATCCACATTCACTATTCCTTTGGTCATCCACTTTTATCCTCTCACCAGCAGCCTATGAAAAAAGGACACAGTCCTGACTCCATCATAACTGGAGGTGAAATCCCTCACAGTTTTAGCTAACAATTCAGAAAGTACCCCCTTCTATTTAGGTGTAGGCCATGCCTAGTAATACCACACCTATGAATGGTGTACCCAGGCACAACTCCCAAGGCAGAAATAATGCCTTTCTGAAGTAGTAACTCTGTTTCCATGTTTAGCCACCTCACAGCATGGTTCAACATTGGCCAGTCACTGCAACTTAAGATGCGTTTCCACTGAGGCAACTTCTGGGCAACATGTGGCATGCGGCACTGACGCATGCCACAAGAAGTATTTCAAGCGAAGCAACACGCTGAGACATGTAGCAAGCAACAATGACGCATGCTACAGGTTGAGCCGTGTCGCCGGTCGTATGGGCCACTGTGCCACAAAAATATAGCGTGTCACACGATGTCGCCAGTATCCAAGCGGTGGTGGATAAGTGCGACAGAGAACGGGCGACATGGAGTGGAATGTGCAGAAAACAACCTTATTTATTGAAGATTATCATACTTCACCGGAGTTGTGGAATAACAAAAGTGCATCATATAAAGACATGAAAGCGAAAAGTGACAAATTAATACTACTTGCTAACAAGTACGAATGTTCATTAGATGAAATAAAAAAGAAAATCAAGAATTTAAGGTCTGCTTTTCATCATGAACATAAAGGGATTACTAAACCAAAGAGCGACTCCTCTCCTAAAGAAGAGAAATGGTTTGCTTATAAACTCCTGACATTTTTGTTAGATGTTGACATTCCAAGACAAACTTTTTCAACAGCAAAAAATTATGAGGTACGTTAATTAATATATGTAACTAATTATTTTTGACAGAATAATTTACCAATGACAGATCCAGAGACGGAATAGGGGATATACAATCTTTTTAGCTATACAAGTAAATAAAAGTAGTTTTTTGGTGGGTTTAAAATATATATATATTTCAAATTGTCGTAATTAAACCTTTACAAAAGGACTTACATATAATTAAGATAGGGCTTATGTAGAAAAGTGTTCCCAAATTTAGATTGTGGTAAATAATAGTAAAAAACTTTTCTTGAATTGTGTATGATAGGGATAAATTGTCATATAATGGTAACGTAGCTAAATACATTATTTTACGTACGAATACATAGTTTATGTTTTTGTCTTAGTATTTGTCTTGCCAAGATACTTTTCCTTCTTTTGACTCAAAACACCTTGCAAATTCATCCCGAACGTCTTTTGCATCTTCACCTGATTTTCATGGTTTGCGTTGTAAATTCACCATGCCTGTGTCATCATCTACCACCATCCTCCATGATCCTGGAATAACAGTTCCATCTCGTGTATCTGTATCTAAGGTTCCATAAGGTGCATAAAGTGTTCTTGAGGTATTGCTTTTTCTTAAAAATTGTGTAGATATACGCACGCAGATTTGATGGTTTCTGCATTTTTAACATTTACCATTAAAGGTTTTCGAAACACACGAAATAATGATGATAACAATCCGAAAGTATTTTCCACTACTCTTCATGCGCGTGTTTGTTGGTAATTATATATTCTATTCTTATAACCTTTTTCTTGATGTCCTGGATAAGGCTTCATTATGTGTACCTGTAGGGGAAATGCATGATCTGCCACTAAAACATAAGGAGATAACACAACACTTTAAGGGATAGGTTGCGAAGTCGGTAGTGAGAGTTCATTTTTCACTAGTTTTTGGTAAAATGAAGTTTGGCGAAACACTCCTCCGTCTGAAATCCTTCCTTGACAACCAATATTGGCATATAAGAAACAATAGTTAGCATCTGCAATCCCCATTAGAACAATGCTGAATGAACCCTTGTAATTAAAGAACAAGCTGCCACTGTTCTTCGGACTCTGAAGCACTATGTGTTTTCCATCCATGGCTCTGATACAGTGTGGGTAGTTCCAGGTATTCTCAAAGTCATTAGCTATTACCTTCCATTCATCTTCAGTTTGTGGAATCTGTAACACACATTTTTCGGAAGCGAATTAGCTCTACTTTGAATTTCTTCCCTTTGTAGGAAGAAGACGATTTGGCATCTGATACTACTGAGAGTCAGCATACTATACAACCAGCTCCCAGTCAACAATTAAAATCTGATGATGCAACGAATTTGTCATGCAATGAAGGGAGTGTTAAGCAATTTGTTTCATCCAAAAAGAGAGCTAAAAGGAGTAAACCCACCTCACCATATTCTAAAAGAGAATAAGAAGCATATGCTGTTTTACAACAAGCAATAAAGAATGATAAATGCACAACTTATGGTGAACATAATGCTAATGAACTGCGTGATCTTCAGCCTAGAGCAAGGACCATTGTAAAACACCTTATCAATAATATACTGTTTGAAGCAGCTATGGGGAAATACAATAATGATGGGTCATCCACTTCATATCAGGGGAATATGGGGACTGCTTCCTCGAGTACAAGCAGTTATTTATCTCATCCACTTTCTATACAGTCTCCATCTTCCAGAGATACAAGTGACTGTGAAGAACAACCAGTTGGTTCTGAATTTACAGTACTTGCAGAATTTTTGTGACGTTAATAAACAAATCAAAAGTTTGCTATGTGGCTAAGAATTTGTCAATTAAGATTTAGTTTGTAAAATGTTATTTCTTTGAATATATAAGCAACAAGCTACATTATTCTATTCACCAACATTATTTATATAGGAACAAATTTTATGAGCTTACCTTTACAAAATCTCACAGAACATTGATAAAAGCTCTGCATACTTCTGGTATTATGCGACAAATACTTGGGATTGAAATTCTGAAGAGATACATAAGTGATGCATAACTATCTCCAGTAGCTAGGTACCTCAATGTCAACAATACTCGCACTTGAACTGGTATCGCTTCACGACAATTGGTGTCTGCTTTTTTCACCAAAGGAGTGACCTTTTCGACTAGATAGTCAAAATCATGTCTGGTCATACGTGTGAAATTTTTGAACAGACTCCCATCATTTGAAATAAGTTTTTCGAAAAATTCCTTGCGATTTGCACTACTTTTAACAAATAAATCTCTGATTCACCACCTAGGTTTTTTTCCGTTTTCTTCTTTTATTGCCATTTGTGATGATCAAATAAGCAGCAGCTGCCCCTGCTTCTGATGCCATGAGGCACACTACTGGCCGCATAACATGAAATGCTTTTGCGGCATGCTACAAGCAACGGCGACAAGTAGCAAGCGACAACAGATTCTTGGGCGACATTTGACTTGCGACAAAGTATGATGACACACGGTGACATGTAGCAACAAAATAACTCGTGTAGCATGCTACATGTTGCTCGTTGTTGCCTCAGTGGAAACGCGCCTTTAGAACCAACATGCTGATATGCTGTGCCTCCTTCACCATTACACTAAAACTCATGTTTCTATCAACATTATTTGCAATACTTCCCAAACCTCACAAACCTCATTAGTGAAACCCTTACAAAGTGAAACTACATCCTCCATTTCCTGACCTAATGTTGCAACAGATTTGGAAAAAAAAACCTTGGGACCTGGTCGCTTGTGATTAACTGATACTGCAGAAGAAGGCCTACACCTGTCCCATGGCTAATACCTAGCAGCAGAATCCTTACCTCCCTATTTTTTCCTTGCACACCCCTGTTTCTAAATGCCTGCTGCACTTTACCTATGCCATATACATTAGGATCTTTCCCTCCAGTAGCAGGTCAAACCTCTTTCTCTCCACAGTTTCTGAAGTGTCTGGCTTCTTCATCCTGTTAACCATATTTCCCCTCTGAGCTTTTACCAGTCCCTTCTATCCTTTTCACCCTCACCACTAAACCCACTATCTCTCCTTTCTGCCACTATAACCTGAGCCTGAAGGGACCTAATCCTTTCACACAACTTCTTATCACTTTGCCTATCTCCCTGACATATTCAGCTTATTAGGTACATGCTCTGAAACTTTTTCTATCCCCAATAATGTACACTAATGATCAAGAACTTTGAGTGCAGAAATAAGAACATGTCCATACTCATTTTAGTAAAACTCTAAGAACATTAAAGCATAGTAATACCACTAACAGAGAAACTAAAAAATAATGAATTAGATGAGTAAACTCTACAATAATGATTACTTCTCTTTTGCTCAAAGAATTTGCATGTAAACAAATTTAACATCTTTTTTAACATCTTTAATTTAGCAGGTTATCAAATGTTCCTCAAAACATAACTGTGACTATGAAAATACTGTTATGCTAAGAAAATAGAGACTGATTTAATGCAATCTTCCACCTTTTCATCTCATCATCCTCAATTATATTCATATTTTCTAATCCTTGTCTTCTTGTACAGTTCTCACATTTGACTATTTCCTCCACTAACAAATTATCCAGTCCTACATGTCTTAAAATTTTGCCAACCATTCTACTTTTTCTTTCTGTTAAACTCTTCCACAAACTTCTTTCCTCACCCAATATTTCCAAAATACGTTCATTTCATATTTTATCTGCCCAGTTAATTTTTCTATAGAACTACATTTCAAATGTTTCAGTTATCCTTATTTCTGCTTCACTAGCATAAAGTGTTTTGCTCCAAACATGAAGTTTTATATAGTTCTTTCTGAGTACTAAATCAAAACTTGAAACTAGAAGAGTTCTCTCTTTTAAGAAGACACTTTTTGCTAATGTTGCTCTGCTTTTATCACCATTACTGCTTCAGCCACCAGTTATAATGTTACTTCCTAATTTCCTATGTAACAGAAATTACTTACTTCTCCTATTACATGTGATCCTATTTCTATATTTAATCTACTTTTATTGTTATCATTTATTCTACATTTTATCACTTTTGTTTTGTTTTGGTATATATTTAGTTCAAAAACTTCATTTTTTGTTCATGCCATTCAATAATCCTCAGTCTGCTCTGCCAATAGGACAATGTCATCAACAATATGTAGCATTCTAATTTTTTCTCCTTGAACACTTATGGTACATTTAAATTTTTGTTTGATCTCATTTATCACATCTTTCACACACAAGTTAAATATTAATGGGGATAGACTATAACCTCGTCTCATAATATTTTTAACTGAAACATGTCTCACATGATTCTCTACTTCTATTATTACCATTTTATTCTTATATAGATTATAAAATATTATTTTATCTTGGTATTACTTTGACTTATTTAAAATTTTGTACATTGTGTCTCACCTGTCATTTTCAAATGCTCTTTCTAAATTAACAAACACCATAAAATTAGTCTTGTTTCCTGATGTTACCTTCAAGTATTAATCTTGGAGCTAGTATTGCTTCTCTTTTCTAAAAGCAAACTGATCTTTACCTAGTATCTCTTCTAAGAATCTTACTATTCTTCTGTGTATTATTTTAATTAGTAATTCATGTTTATGTCCCTTCAAAAACACTGATTTTGTAAGAACACTGCGGGAAAAAATAGCTTGCTAATTTTGGTGTTTGCTGATGACCTCCTACTATGGGAAGGAGATAAGAAGGAAATGAAGGAATAGCTGGATACCTGGGAGAGAACAGTGGTTAATATGGTTTCAGGAATCTATAGAAGTGTGACAACAACATAGAAGAATAACAGATTGTACTCCAGCATAACTCTAGAAGTAAAACAGTAAAAGAGAACTGAATTTTTCAAATATTGAGGAACAATAAGTTTTTTAAAAAATAGAGGGAACATGATGGAAATAAATGAGAGGATGGTTTGAGAACAGGTTTTTAAAGAATGTTAGAGGGCCCATACAGAGCAAGGGACACATCAAAAAACCTAAAGGAATTGTCAACAGTGCCTATTTTGTACTGATCTGGATGTTAGGCTCAAAAACAAGGGTGATGAAAGAAAGGAACCAAATGCAGCACAATCAGTTGAAATAAAGTTTTCAAGGATATCAGTCACAAGAATACACATTGAGAAATGAGGGGATGGTAAATGAGGAATTACCATAACATACGATGGAAAGTCATGGTTATAATGGTTTTGGACATGTGAAGAAAATTGCAGAGGAAAGTTAAATGATAAATATGGACTTTAAACAGCTCCATAACTACACCAAGAAACAAAATCTGAAAGGATTTGTGGAGGCTTAAGTTCCTAGCAGACTTTATCAGCAGTAGTAAACGTTTTAAAATAATGATAAACATTGTATCATTGCTGTATGATTGATTATACTGAAAATTGTTATACTTTGAACTGGTAGGAAAGATTAGCTAACATCAGAGGATAGAAACACTGTTATTCTGGCCTCTGACAGTGAGAAATACCGATTTTAATCTTTCAGTCCTCAATTTTAATAATTGCAGATTACACTAATAATATCAAGAGTTAAGGCACATAACTGCTAAAAATAATGAACTCAAAATAAAGGATGAAGACAGATAATCACTGTTGTTGATGAGATGAATAGTGGTCACTAAGCAGTTTTAAACAACTTACACAAATATCTGTGATCTCTTGTGAGTTTTTTAACATCAGTATAACATCTAGTAAATAAAAGATCCTGACCTTCACACCACAATTTTGGAATCACTGATTTAAATTTTCCATAATTCAGAAGTCTGTTTAAAATATGAAGTTAACATGTTCCAGCAAAATACAAAAACCTGATTTCAGGCTTCAGTGAGTAGGATAGCTTTCAACTGTTCATAAAGGAGTCAAGGGTTGAAATAACATTTCAATGGAATTGCTGAATAATGTACCTCAACAGTGAAAGTATTTAATATGGAAATTCACTTACTGCAAATGCTTATGTGTAAAGCAATTCTCACCAATGCACAAGCCATGTCACAGTTAATAATAATAATAACAGAAAATATATTCAGACAGTATCTAAATGAACATTCAGTGGAATTTTGGAATTTCTCCAACAACCAATTCCATTACACTTACACAAGTATCTATTAATTTGAATATCTTTGAAACAAATACTTCTCACCACTTGTGATTGCATAAATAAAATAAAAACTTGTTAAGAATAGCATTTGAATTTTCATGGGCATCCATTTTTCCTTTAATAAATAAATTATACAGAGATATACTTTATATTATTAAATAAATTTAGATGTCTTTTGTACAGTAAAGGAAAAATTAATAAAACAATGAGTTCATTAAAATTTGTACAACTAAATGCTATACTTAAATATGCTGAAATATAGTTTACAAAAATTGTAATATCTTAGTTCAGTAATTGCAAATACTGGACTGGAAATATACATACCACTATTTGTTCCACTGTCAGATCAAGAAAATTTAAACCATCCCGGACAATGATTGTTGATTTTGGACCCTGGCAGCCCATTGATGTTCCAAGGCCACCATTCAGTTTAACCACAATTAATTTACTAAGAAGTTTTTGTATCTGTTCTGAGGATGGAGTTTCTAATGTCCTAAAATCTTTAACCTGCAAAAACATTAAATTTATTGTGAGAAATGTTCCAGAAATAAAAATTGTTATGTTGTTAATATTTATTAATTAATATTTAATAAAACAGCAATGGAGCACATGCTGCAGTGGAAATTTCCCTACACACCCATCTTCCCCCTTTCCTGCACCCACCTACATTTGCCCTTTACAAATTTTAACTTTAAATTCTTTCAACATTTTTGGTAAATTATTCATCATTTCCCTTTGTAACTTATTCCAATCCCTGTCACCCTTACCCAAAAAAGAGAAATTCCCACACCCTTGTGCCTGAAATAGAGTTCCAGCTTTTGGTCATGGTCATCTTTTCCTTCCATGCACTACTGTTCATACCTACACCAATATCTTTTCATGCCTCATCACCAATATACACCAATTTTACACTCCCATTGACCTCTTCACCCTCCTCCTGTCTTGCAATGAATCCAATTTCAGCTCTTTTATCATATCATGCATTCTGCGATAATTTCCACAAACAAAATCTAGTAGCCCTTTTTTGCACCCTCTCCAACTCCTATATTTGATACTCAAAATGCAGGTCCCATACTTCACTACCGTATGTAGCAATGGTCTGACCAAAGTTTTGTAATCCAATTCCTTTACTTCTTTCATACATCCCCACAACACTCTCTCCAACAAGTGCAGAATTTTAAAACCTTTTCTACCACCTGTCCAATGTGTCCTGTCCAGTTAAGCTTGTTATCAAATGTAATGTCAAGATATTTACATTTCAAGTCTTTAACGAGCAATTCTTCCACCCCCCCCCCCCCTTATAATCATAATCAACCTTTAGTTTTTTATTTGTGTATCTAATAAGCTGACTCTTCTTTGCATTTACTTCATCCCATGTTTACCAACCCAACCAGATATACTGTCCAGACCACCCTGCCACTGTTTACAATCCTCTATCATTTTGATTCTTTTATATAACAATCTACAAAAACTCTTCTACCCAGCAAATCACTTTCTCATCCATCCAATAGTTTTTTCCTTATTTATTACCATTTTATGGCTCACTCTATCAAAAGCCTTTGAAAGATCTATTGTTACACTATCAATTTGGCCTCCCTTGTCCATGTCATCTGAAATACTGAAATATCTTGCATATATCCCACCAACTCAGGGTCGGATTAAGACAGCGTGAGACCCATAGCAAATGTGGAGAAGGCACCCTTGATTTTCACTGTCGGTGGCAGTAGTAGAGCAATGAAAGAAAGAAAGAAAGAAAAAATAGCCCATGTGGCCTAACAGAAGGCACAGGGCCCCCTTGGAAGGAGTGAGGACCCCACAAGGTGCGGGGCCTCCCTAGAAGGAGTGAGGTCCCCAACAAGGTGCAGGACCCATAGCATTTGCTAACTCCTGCTACGTGGTTAATCTGGTAGTGCACCAAGGTAGTGCACCAACTGAGATTAGCATGAATATCCTTGCCTAAAGCCATCTTGCCTACTTGAACCACTTACATTCCTCACACATATTTCTGATGTGGTTGCATATCAATCTCTCTATTGATTAATCTACCACTGATGTCAAACTGATTGACCTATAATTTTCAACTCTATTTCTCACCCCTCATTTATGTACCGGCACTACTTTCGCACTTTTGCAGTCGTCTGGTAAGCAGCAAGTATCAAGACTCAATTTTAATAAAATTTCAAGATAAGGTACAATGTCACATCCGGCTAGCTTCAAGATTATCTGCACCAGCACCTTTATGTTTTTTCAGCTTTCTTATTTCCTTCATGATTTCCACAGGATGAATTTCAAATTTTTTGGTCTCTTCATTTCTAATTGTGTTGTTAAGCTCATTTTCCGAATTTGACCCTCCCATTTCTGATTCATTGTCCCTAATGCTCTCACTAAATCAATTACTTAAAATCTCTGCCTTTTTCAAATCCTCAGTAACTTCTTCTCCATCCTTATCTATAAGCATCTCAACACCCTCCCTTCCAGTTTTCTAACACAGCCATAGAAATTTCTAGATGCATCAGTCAATGGTCCCCCTGCACTGACAATACTCTTCATAAACCCATCTTTAGCCACCTTCTTTGCTATTATTAAGTCCTTGTTTAGTTGTTTTAAATATTACCTTCAACCCTGCTGTTCCTTCACTCTGTTTTGTTCTCTTCTAACCAACCTCTTTAACCTCCAAGCATCATTACTATTATAATCCTGCATTGCTGCACTGGAAAGCCATAAATTAGAAATAGGTAAGTTATAGATTAGCGGCAAAGGAAATCAAAATGACTGATGCTGAAACTTTCTTAACTTATATATATATATATATCTCCCATCATGCACTCTGGTGGTTAAATGTTGGTAGCTATGGGGGTGTAAGTGATATGGTGGTTGAAAGTGGTCGACCTGCGGCAATTTCATATTTCTGCCGAAGACACATGTGTCTTGGTGTATCACTTTTCAGCGAAAACTATCTATCACAGATCACTGGCATTTCTGTGTGGTAGTAACACAGAGTCATATTTCGATCACAACGTTGGCTGAATTTCAGTAACTGTGGGAGTGTAGGAGATATGGTGGTTGAAAGTGACCAATCATGGATATTTCATATTTTGACCAAAGACATGTGTGTCCGTAAATTTTACTTTGCTGCCTGAACTACATAGCGCAGATGACTGGTGTTTGTGTGTGCTAGTAGCATCAAGTCTCTCATCATGGACTATGGTGGTTAGATGTCGGTAGCTGTCAATCCAAATTCTTTACAAACACGAACAAGGTTGTGGGTACCAGCGAGTATGGAATAAAGACATGATAATGATACAAATTCAGCACATAAGATGGAAACGATGCAATGAGATTTATACTAACCAAAAGAGTATGTACACCCACATGTTTACCCACATATTTACCCACATTATGAGTGGAGCAATAGAAATACAAAAATCAGAACAAAACTTAGGAATCTTGCCATTCTTCTATTATTCAAGCTATAAACATCAAATGACGACAAATTTGAAAATTTTGCAAGCTTCTATTATAAATTCTCTTCTGGCTCTGATGACCTCATGTTGTCATCCACTAAGTCCTATTAAAACAAAAGTCAGCATTCAGATCAAAATAATAATAATTACATCTATACATGTCAATGTGGCTGTGCACATTAAGTTGGCACCACACTGGATTGGGGCAGTAAAACAGGAACAGGTTTGTTTACTGGCCACCAAATGCCAGTTGTCCTAATTATGGTTTTTAGGTAGTTTTGCACAAGCATCCATGTTTGGATGCTTCCCAATCTCATCCACAAGATTATTTGCCGATGATGCTATTATTTATCACGAAATAAAAACCCAGGACGGACTGCGCTTTGTTACAAGACGATATTATGAAAAGAATTGCGTGGTGTAAAGATTGGCAGTTGGAAATGCTAAAAAGTGCCAAGTCATGCGTGTAAGTAAAAAGGTGACACCATTTACCTATGAATATACAATTAATGGCACTGTCCTTAGAACGGTAGATTCCGCTAAATACCTAGGGGTAACAATTCGTAATAATTTGTCGTGGAATGAGCATATCGAGAATGTAATGGGAAAAGCAAATCGTATGCTCCGATTTCTAGGTCGTAATTTAAATCAATACACTCAGGAAGTTAAATCAATTGTATACAAGTCACTAGTACGTCCTCACTTAGAGTATTGTTGTTCTGTATGGGGTCCCCATCAAAAGGGGTTAATGGAGGCTTTAGAGAAGGTCCAAAGAAGAGTCGCACAATTCGTGACAGGTATATATAGTTGGAGGGAAAGCGTAAATGCCATGTTGAAGGAGTTAGGTTGGGAAGACCTGGAACACCGAAGGCGTTGCTCTCGACGGAAGCTAATTGAAAAATTCACGACAGACGTATTTCGGAATGACAGCCAGCAAATATTGCTACCAGCAACATTCATATCTCGAAATGACCGCGAAAATAAGATAAGAGAAATCAGGGCCAGAACTGATTCATTTCTGTACTCATTTTTCCCACGAGCGATTAGGGAATGGAATAGAAAGGATTTACCGGGCGAGTAAACTAAAATCCGACAGGAGTAGCTTTCGATAAAGCACTCCAGCCATCCTGATCTGGGTTTTCCATGGTTTTCCCAGATCACTCCACACGAATGCGGGGATGGTTCCTCACAATAGCCCATGGGCGCCTCCTGCCATATCCCTTATATCCCATAACCCTTTTCGATAGGTGCAATGCACCCTCCACCACACACTTTTAGTGAATCGCGGAGTAATAATAATAATAATAATAATAAAAAATAAACTAGACATTTCAAAAACTAAAATACACTTATTATCTAAGCTATACATTTCACAGAGAGATGGCAACACAAACATTCCTTCACTAGGATTAAATGATCCAGACCTAACAAGTCTGATTCTAACTGTGGTCGGGCTCCCAGCCACCATTCAGACAACTTGTGTTCATACGATCCCTGAAGGCCCTGATGAGAATAAGAAAAATTTTGTAGTGTACATTTTCTATAAAAAAAAATTAACATCATCACTAATAGTAAGTGGTGGTTCCTGCTAAAACAGAAGTGGCAAAAGAAAATCAGAAACAAAAGGGGGGAGGAGTGGGTTGCTTAAGAGCTATGTCCACACCTGTAACTTTTGCCTTTCAATTTGCCTTTTCCTCTTGCCCGTTCCTTTTGCAACATGTTCATCTTGAAGCATGCCTCAGGAGGCATGGTCTTTAGTGTCCACTTTCATATCTCATGAGGCATGCCCCTTGACATCTACATTAAGTTCTGGTGTCGCTGCAACAACATGGATGATCCAAATTGTCTCACGGACATTACAGCTGTTGTTTGTTCACTTGAAGGCAGTATATACTCAGTAAAAGCAATAGAAAGTAGTTGTTAGGGATATTGATGGAAAAATGTTACACCAGTCTTTAAAGCACAAATAAATTAATATTTTAATATAGCTTAATGAATTGCTTTAATGTAATATTGTGGCATTCTTTTATATAGTTTTCGTTATTACATATTTCTTTACCCAAATTCTTAATGAGTGGATCCCACACTCATTTTGAAAGAAAAAAAAAAAGATAAAAAATGAATGGGAGTGGGCTGTTCTATCTAATTAAGCTTCAGAAGATTGCAACAAGTGTGATTCAGTAGAAACATAAACTGAAATTAAAATTCAACTGACAATAAATAGAGTTCCCATACCACCTATTTTTATGTATGTTAAACATTGACATATTACCTAAGGGAACAGAGCAATAATGAATTAAGTGAATCAAAGCGGAGAAAAGTTGAGTGCCAAAGCACTTTCTTAGTGTATGCTGCCTAAAGATATAACAATATAATGATAAGGAAGAATTGTAGAACGTGAAAGGATCTAGTTAAATCTTCACAGTAGCATAACAGACAACTCATAACAATTGCTTTCATCATTAAAATTAACAGTGAAAAGTAAACATGAAACAGAATGTTTTTTTCATAAATTACTTAATCAATATCAAAATTAATTATTTCAATATCTTCATCATTTAGTGAAGACACAAAATGTTCTTCACAGCAAGCAATTTATCTGTAGCTTAGGAAATAGAAACAGTTTCATGGGCGGGCAAACAAGACAGATGCACAACGTACTGTATCAGTCGTTTCACTGAATACGTAAAGCAGAAAGAAATCTCAAGTTCATTTATACTGAATTGCTATTTTTATGTGTAAATATGTTTGTCTGTGATTAAGAACTGTAAGCAGAGATTTCTGAAACATGCTTTTCAGTGTAAATTCTATTAATAAGGATTTTTTATTTTCTTTAAATTATTCTCTTTTATTTCTAATTTACTTGTAAAGTAAACTTAAATTAATTTGAAATTATAAATTATTATTTCATTTGTGTATTTCTATTAAGAAATGATATATAAGTCCTCCCATTCTATATCCAAGATACTTCCTAGAGCAACAGTCAACCGTTTCCCCCTCCCCTGCCCCCCCCTCCCTCCAGCCACCCTCTACTGACAGATTCCTTGTTGGCCATCATAAACTTCTCTACACCAACATTGCCAGGGCATTAGTGCCCTTGAACACTGTCTTGATAAGTGTCCTTCTCACACAACCCCTGTAGTCCCTTCCTCGTTTCACCATCCTCCAATGCCAGTGTTTACCTGAGCAAATTGGAAGCATCTTTTCGTCAAAAAATTACCTCACAACCCACCGAGTGGTTCAGTTATATAGATGACATTTTTATGATCTGGGACCTATGGAGGAAACCTCCTACTACACTTCCTAAACTCCACGTATATAATTGTCATAAATAAATATCGGATTTTTTTTTTTAATTATTTTTTTTTGAATACATGTGTTTATGTATTTTTCTATAACAATGTTACAACTGAACCATAATGCACAAGGAACAATTTTGTAACATCACAATACATGGATTAATTTCTTGTATGCTTGGCTATAATAGGAATTTTTTTAAAAAATTTCATCTTTAAGACATCATCATCCAACAAACAATCTGGGCATAGTAGCTTAAGACATGTTGTAGAGAGGTCCTCAGTTAAAATCCTTGTACGAGTTGCAATTTTTATAAGCTTTTAAACAGGTGTTTTGCCTTAAGTAAATTGGTTTATGTGAAGTGTGCCAGGATGCTCTGTGATTCAGATTCCACATTAAGCTGAAGCTATCATTTGCTGGTAGGATTATGTTGTTTGGTTAAGTCATGTCAAATGTAGAGTGCATGGTAAAATCAAACTGTCAGTAGGTCATTAAATAGATTAAATTTATTGTGTTATCCCAGCCATGAGTAATCTGTCTCATTAATTGTTATTGCAAATAATTTAATAGTCATTATAATTGAATTGTAATAAGTGAAAAGAGGAAAGAAAAGCAACAAAATAATTAAAAATCTCTGCAACACTGGAGTAGGAAAAAAATGTCTTGAGATTATATAATATTAAAAAAGGGGGGAGGGAGTTTCATTTGTGATTAACAATATACTTACATAATCCTATGACTGTAATTATTACAATGAACATACCGCATTTCTGGGCAAATCGGCAATGTTTTCCCATTTAATAGACTGTTCCTCTTCAAAAAGAAAACGTTCAAACAATCTGCAGAAACTATCTAGTTCTTTTTCAATAGATGGCTTTTTGTCATTTGAGGCAGTTGAAAGCAGCTTACTGAGCTTATTTTTCATCTGAATATGAATCTTATGAGTCTTAGAGTGGATAAGTTCCTCTAAAAGAGCTTCATCAGACACTTCTTTCTGTAAAGAAAGAGGTGACATGAAATAAATAACACAAAATTTAAGAAACACAAAATAGAAAACAAAATAATTTTTAAAAAAGGGTAATAAAATTAAGTTGCAATGACTTATAAAGACTCATGTTGTAGCTAATGGTAAGTGTATCATTTGTCACATCTATCATCATATTCCTACAGGACCCTCCCAAAATATTGAGACCTGTGATCATCACATTTTTTGTTTAGTCACAGTTCCACCTTTATCTGTGATTAGTCATGTGTTACACATCCTGGCCACACTGCCTTAAATCATTTTTGTTTCTGACTTCATATTAAAAAAATGACTAAAAATTATGCGTCCCCTCATCTGCCTGGAAATGATCAGCTCCATTAACAAAGACAGTACAACAAGATGCACAGAGATTGAAATCATAAATACTTAAGGCATAGTTCATACTAGTGACAATGAAAATGCTGTAACAGAATTATAAAAACAAAAATTTAAAGCTGATGAAACAATAAAAAGAGAGAGAGAGTCCAAGAAAGTGGATGCATTAAAAAAAGGGAGGAATTGGTAGAGGAGCATTCATACTAGTTATCAAAGACTGATCATTGATCGTAGTTATAATTTACTAAATTTCTGAGCTGATACGAAAAAAAAAAAAAAAAAATTAAGGTCTTGGCTGCTTACCATAGTGAAATAACCGATTATTAAGATATGGTTTGAAGTGCACAAGGAGGTTGTTTTGGTGCAGTGAACCTTCTCTTATCCACAGTTTTGTTTTAAAAAGTCTGAAGTAATATGATGCATCTTAACAATGTACACCTGATGTGAAGTTTACAGGAACTGTTCATGAGATATCAGCTGCATGTTACATACAATGAAGCACCAACAGTAATGGGACAAAAGGTGCAATATGGCAGCAGTAGTGCAGAAAAAACAAATAAACGCACCATACAGCATAAGAGCTCTTATTTTTACCTTGTAGGTCATGTGAAATGTTTTCTAAGGTGATTATTGCTGCATGACATGAACTAACAGACTTTTAACATGGAATGGCAGTTGGTACTAGATGCATGGGGCATTCCTCTATCCATAGTGACTTTGAATATGTAATCTCCAGGATTACGAATTATCTCCCACCATGAATAATGCAGTGGCTGAACACGTCTACTTAATGACCGAGACCGGTGTCAAGGTGTCGGTGTTAACAGACAGACAATATTGTGTCAAAGGGTAACACTCAATGTGGGATGCATTACAGACATATCCATGCATACAGTGCAGTGAAATTTGAAGTGGAATATGGCAGCAAAAGACCAATGCAAGTGCCTCTGCTACCAAAACGCCATCAGCTGCAGTGCCCCTTCTGGTTTGGTGAACATATTGGTTGGACCCTTGATGACTGCGTCATCAGATAAGTCATGATTCCAGTTGATAACAGCTGATGATTAATTTTGAGTGAGGTGCAGATTCCAAGATGCCATGCACCCAGGTTATCAGGAAGGCACTGTGCAAGTTCATGGTGATTCCACCTTGGTATGGACTGTTTGCATGACATGGACTGTGAGACTACTGTTTAAACTAAACCAATTAATGACTGGAAATGGTCATTATGTTCCCAAACAACAATGCACATTTCTAGGACAACACTGCACTGTGTCACCATTTGTTTGAGAAACATTCTGAACAATTCTCGCCAATTCTTTGACAACTTAGGTCGACAGCATGAATCCAATCGAAAATATCTGGGGCATGTGCTAAAAGTCAGTTTGTGAACTACACCCTGCACCGGAAACACTTTCGCATTATGGACGGCTGTAGAGGAAGCATACTGAATATTAATTCCTAAGGCTTTCACAGCCGTCTTTGTTCATGATTATTAGATTCTCGGGGTATGCAACATTGTTTAGTTAATAATCTGAGCTTTCGGCTGCCATCATACAGCCTTAGTCAGAGATAATATTTATGTTGACATAGGAATGAGCACCATCACAGAGTAAAAGGCCATAATTTTCGCTGATGTTGTTGGTATTCTCTAAGATTTCTGCTGCCTCTCTCATACGTTGAGACCACCGTTGGTCTTCTCTCCAAAGCAGCCTCATGTCTTCAAATTTAATATCATACCCAGAGTTAATGGCATGGCAAACTACAGTGGATATATTTATAGTAGCGGAAGTGTTCCTTAAGACTCTCCACCACAGTGCTGCCTGTCTCGTTGATATAAACAGCGCCACAGCTGCAGGGGATTTCATAAACACCTGTAAGCTGGTGTGGGTGTAATCTGTCTTTTTCCCTGGTTAATGGCTGGCCAAGTTTGCAGTGAGCCTTATATACTATAGGCACCTCCGCCTGCTTTGACAGTTTCCCAATCCAGTCAGTGATACCATGTATGTATGGGAGACAGGCGAATTTTCTTGGCAGATTGGTATCACGGGAACAGTTGACGTCTTCCACTGGTATTTAGTTCCTAAAACCCTTCTGATGAAGGATCCACTATAGGAGTTGGCTTGGAGTATTGTTATAAATGTCTCCATTTCTTCCTTCAGACTTTCCAAGCCACATACTATCCTCGCTCTTAGGTTTAGTAATGTTAGTATGTTTCTCTTCGTTGCCGGGTGATGGTGCGACGTGGCATGCAGATATCTATTAGTGTAAGTCGCCTTGTGATACAGTATAGTGATGGGTCGTTCGTGAGTGAACCAGTTCTTTAGAACAGTTCTTTTGAAAGAGGGAGTGAGCTATGGCTCACTAAACAGGAATGGTAGTTCTTCTTGGAGGCCGTAATGACGATGGTGTGTCGGTCTCGATTGAACTTCAGGGTGTGCGCCAACAATAAGTCTGTTTCGGCTTTGCCACTCTCGCCCGACCCATGTTTGTTCTCTGTTCCATGCCGTTTATTGTTTATCCACTCCACTCTGAAAAAATAAGAAATCCGGAAGATGGAGATGATCCAGTTTGTTCACACAGCGCGGAGCAGAGCCACTAAGGAGCTAGTTCATTCGAATCTGACGTCCCGCTCCGCTTCTCTCTCTCCCTCTCTCTCTCTCTCTCTCTCTCTCTCTCTCTTTCTCTCTGGTATGCAAAATTTGTGCATTCTGGCTACAAGCATGCCTTGTGAAAGATTATTTTCAAAAGCTGGACAAATTTGCACTGAAAAAAGAAGTAGGCTTTGAAGCAAAAAGTTATTTAAAATTTATTGTACTTTGTGTTTGTAAATAAATTAATGTAAAACTAACTATGCGCAAACTATCTCTCCAATATTCCCAGAAATTCGAACAATACTTCATTGACGCTTTGAAATGGTCTTTTCTGCGTGAAAGTAATCTGGTAGTATTAAGAAACAAAAATGTTTCAGAATAAATACAAAAATAAATTAAAATAACCGATGTGAGATAACCTAATAAATCGGTCTAAATGTAAATAAAATTAACAGATACTATACTCAAAATGGATATAACTGCTCTTTTTTTTTTTTTTTAAAAAAAAAAAAAAAAAAGGCTGAGCTAGTGAACTGTTGAAAAGAACTAATTCTTTTCATAGTGATCAAATGAGCACCGCTCTTTTTAGTGAATCACTTTTCCCACCTCTAACACAGTATCATGCCAATGAACCAGGAACCACTTATGATATGAAAGTTGTCCAAGAAGCCTTAGGATTCAATTAACACACCTCTACATGGAGTATGTATTCTACGCATGTAGAAACTTCTTAAAACTGAGAGGGAAAAAAAGTGCGTAAACTTTGCAATCTTACTTTCTTACTGCAGTGCAGGCATGAAGATGTCTTACCATCATTTTTAAAGATTCGACATCATATTGGAAAGAGAAAAGCAGCACGGATCCTACAGAACACAGGTTTTATGCTTCTGCATGAAAGGATATGACAGACGCTGACAGAGCTGGCTCACTTCGTAGATGTAGTTTGTACAAATTACCTTCTGTTAGCCACACATCTTGAACACGTTACATTCAGTTTCGTCGAATTACACATTGTGAGTGCTGAATAATACTAGAGAGGCACAGATTTATAAATTTAAAAAATTCATGGCAAAACAGCAACAACATACGCACATTCCGCAACTTGCCAACACAGTACTGAATCTCACGGATGAGGAACTAGATAAAGCAACAAAAATATCTTTGCTATAGAAAAATCTTAATTTTACCCAGTACCCACACATCTGCCAACTTTAGATATCACAGCGACTGTTGAGAGTGACATTGTGGTGTTAGAAACCGATCAGGCAAATAATACCCGGCAAGAGACAGCACACATTCTACCACAGGCAAAACTACCACGCAGCAACCTATCTAGGGAAGAAAGTTCAACTTTGCGGATATTACGGCAACGGGATGATATTGTGGTTCTCCCAGCTGACAAAGGGTCCATAGTGATGAAAGCACAGGACTACCACACTAAAATTACGAACTTGTTGGCAGAGAATACTTATGCACCGTTGAGCAGGAACCTGCTACAGAAGTTGAAAAGATGTGGCTTCCAAAGTTAACACATCCAAAGTGATTGAGCAGGAGGACACAAAAATCTCAAAAGAAGCAATTGCACAATGCCTAGATTCTATGGATTGCTAAAAGTGCACAAAAGAGAAGTTCTCTTACGTCCGATTGTGAGCGCGGTCAACTCACCTACACATCCAATAGCGCAGTATGTTTAATTTAATTTACATGCAATGGAGCACAGGCTCTGGTGGCAATTTCCTTACACACCCATCTTCCTCCTATCCTGCACCCATCTAAATTTGCCCTCTACAAATTTTATCTTTAAATTCTTTCAAGGTTTTCAATAAATTATTAATTTCTCTTGGTAACTCATTCCAATCCCTAACACCCTTACCTAAAAGAGAGAATCTTCCCACATCCTTGTGCCTGAAATTGAGTGCCAGCTTGTGGTCATGGTCATCTTTTCCTTTTCATGCACTACTTTTCATACCTATTGCAATATCTTTCTATGCCTCATCGCCAGTATATGCCCTGTACACTCCCATGACCCTCCTCATCCTCCTCCTGTCTTGCAATGAATCCCATTTCAGTTCCTTTATCATATCTGTCACTGATTGCATTCTGCGATAATTTCCAGAAACAAATTTAGCAGCCCTTCTTTGTACCCTCTCCAACTCCTGTATTTGATACGTAAAATGAGGGTCCCATACTACACTACACACCAAAGTTTTGTAACCCAATTCCTTTACTTCTCCCGTACATCCCCTCATCACTCTCTCCAATAAGTGCAGAACTTTGAAAACTTTTCCTACCACCTGTCCAATGTGTCCAGCCCAGTTAAGCTTGTTATCAAAAGTAATACCAAGATATTTACATTTCAAGTCTTCAGCAAGTAATTCTTTCCCCACCTTATATTCATAATTAACCCTTTTTTTATTTGTGTATCTAATAAGCTGACTCTATCGTTTTGATTCTTTTATACTGCATTATGTCATCTGCAAACAATCTAATTTCAGATAGTAAACAATCAACACAATTATTAATTAGAATAATGAATAGCAATGGTCCCAATTCGCTACCCTGTGGCACACCCATTTTTACTTCCACTTCTTTTGATACTACATTTCCTACCCTAACTTTCTGTTCTCTACCTTCTAAAAATTCTTCTACCCAGCAAATCACTTTCTCATCCACTCCAATGGTTTTTACCTTATTTACTACCATTTTATGGCTTACTCTGTCAAACACCTTGGACAGATTTAGTGCTACACTATCAATTTGGCCTCCCTTGTCCATTTCATCTGAAATATGTTGCATATATCCCACCAACTAAGATTCGCTTGAATATCCTTGCCTGAACCAATGTTGCCTGCTTGAAAACCACTTACATTCCTCACATATATTTCCGGTGTGATTGCATATCAATCTTTCCATTAATTTACCTACCACTGATGTCAAACTGATTGGCCTGTAATTCTCAACTCTATTTCTCACCCCTCCTTTATGTACCAGTACTACTATTGCACTTTTTCAGTCCTGTGGTAAGCAGCAAGTATCCAGACTCAATTTAAATAATATTTCAAGATAAGGTACAATGTAACATCTGCTATCTTTAAGATATCTGTAGTAATATTATCTTCAACAGCCCCTTTATGTTTTTTCAGCTTTCTTGTTTCCTTCATGATTTCCTCAGGATGAATATCAAATTTTTTACTAACATCATTTATAATTGTGTTGTTAAGCTCGTTCTCCGAATTAGACCCTCCTGTTTCTGATTCACTGTCCCTAATGCTTTCACTGAACCAGTTACTTAAAATCTCTGCCTTTTTCAAATCGTCAGTAACTTCTTTTCCATCCTTATCTATAAGTGTCTCTACACCCTCCCTTCCCCTCAGTTTCCTGATATAGCCATAGAAATTTCTAGATGCATCAGTCAATGGTCCTCCTGCACTGACAATACTCTTCATAAACCCAGCTATAGCCATTTTCTTTGCTGTTATTAAGTCCTTGTTTAGTTGTTTTAAATATTCCCTACTATCCTGCTATCTCTTAACTCTGTTATGTTATCTTCTTACCAACCTCTTTAAACTCCTCATATCCCTATTATAGTACATAGGTTCTCTACTTCTCTTTATTTTCTGCCTTGGAATAAATTTTTCTTCCCCCTTTCTTATTATCTCCTTAAACTCTTCCCACCTTGACTCTACTGTACTTGAGCCTTCCTTCCATTTGCTAAATTGTTCTCTAAAATATCTCTTCAAATTTGAAACCTGTACCTTTTTTAATTGTACCTATTTCCCCCTTCAATTTTGGCTGCTGGTTTACTGAATCCTCTAATATCCATCAGAACTGCTTCATGATCACTTATTCCTTCAGTTACTTGATACCTCAAAAGGTTTTCATCAGGCTTAATTAGAAATATATCCAAAATATTTTGTCCCCTAGTGTTTTGCTCAACCACTTGTGTAAGTCCTCCTTCCCTTATTAAGATATTTGCAAATCTTTGTTCCCTTGTGTTATTTATCTTATTTCCTTCCCAGTTTACACCTGGTAAATTTAAATCTCCACCGATGATGATCATTCTATTCTCACCTCTGAAATCTGAGTATGAATTTAATTTCTCCCCAAGACCCTCATCCTCTTCTGTCATTCTTCCACTATGGTAAACAGCCAACACTCTGATTTTTTCTTTTTTATTACCGCAGAAATCTACTCCATGTAACTCATGGTCTTGATCTATGAACGCCAGTGAACTGTGGTAGTTTTTGTTAACTAGTATGAAAACTGCTCTTCCAATTGCTCATCTATCTCTGCCGTACACTCTGTAACCATCAGGAAAAACCTCACTGTCTAGTACTTCTTCTTTTAGCCAACCCTCTACCCCAATTATTAGTGGTGGTTCATGTATCTCAATTAAGTTTGCAAATGTGATTACTTTGTTCATTATACTTCTACAGTTCACCCTTATTACTCGCTTTATATTTTTAGCATTAACCTCCTACTTCCCAGTTTTACCCCAGTCAGTTATTGTTTCAGCAACTTCATCTATTTCTTTAACATCTGTGACTTTCGCCATCGTGAATCTGAAATCAGTATCACTTTGATAATCTATTTTTGTCCCTTCACCTGCATCCCCTAACCTAAAAAAGGTACAGTCCTGACCCCATCATCACTGGAAATGGGCTCCCTCCCTGCTTTAGCTAACAACTCAGAAAGTACTCCCTTCCCCCTTCTATTTAGGTGTAGGCCATGCCTAGTGAAACCCCACCTACCAATGGTGTTCACAGGCACAACCCCCAACACAGAACTAATGCCTTTCCCAAGCAGCACTTCCGTTTCCACATTAACTCGCCTCACAGCATAGTTCAATTGTGGCCGGTCATGGCGACTTAGGACCTGCATGAGATCCAACCTGGTATGCTGTGGTTCCTTCACCACCTTCCTCAGGTCACTCTCTATGCTATAACTCGCATTTCTATCAATACTATTTCCTGCACCTCCCACTATCACTACTCTATCATCCTTAGTGAAACTCCTACAAAGGGAACGTATATCCTCTATTACCTGACCTAATGTTGCACTAAGTTTGAAAAAACTTGTGACCTGGTATCCTGTACCTAACTGATCCTGCAGAAGAGGGCCTACACCTCTCCCATGGCTACTACCTAGCAGCAGAACCCTTTTTTTCCTATTGTTGCCCTGCACGCCCTTATTCCTAAAGGTCTGCTGCCTCTTACCTACTCCTACATCTACATGTGGCTCTTCTCCTCCTGACTCTGGCAATAGGTCAAAACTATTTTTTTCTCACAATTACTGAAGTGTCTGGCTTGTTCATCCTGTTAACCATGTTTCTCCTACGGCCTGTTACCAGCTCCCACTCATCCTTATCAACTTTCTCCAACACTATCTCTACTTTCTGCCTCTACAGCTTGAGCCTTGACAAGCTCAGCCCCCACAGGCTGCGCCCGTGCAGTCTGAGCCTCCACAGGCTGGACTACCACAGGTTGAGCCTCCACAGGCTGAACCTCCACAGGCGAGGTCACCACAGGCCTGAGCCTGAGCCTCCACAGGACGAGCCTCAAGAACCCTGATCCTTTCACGCAACTCCCTAATCGTTTCGCCCATCTCCCAAATCCTATCATCCCTAAGACAAAGTGAACAAAACCATGGGAGAGCCTCATTTATTTCCCCCGTTTCCTCTTCCCCACATGCCCACTTCTTACACCAACTACAACCCATCCCCTTTGCAACGTACCTACGACAGGTGCCACAGTTTCCAGTCATGATTTTCCCAAATACTTCAACTATCTTCTAAACAAACCTTAAATTTATTTGATAAAGTAATCTTATAAAGTTTATACTATATTTTTTTAACGTTTTTTACTAAATATGATAGGCGCTATACTCGACTAACTGTTGAATTGTTATATATATTTAATTTGATTGAAGTTTTATGAAAAATGACTAGGTAACTAAACTACTGAAGAACCAATGAATAAAACTTAAGCTAATGGATTTCGAAACAAACTTAAGATGGAAGGTCGATACTATTTAGTGCTAATGTGGATGGATAACAACTAATTTGTTACTAATGAAAGTTTTGCTTTTTTTAAAAAAAAAAAAAAAAAAGTTGGAAGTTTTTATATATATATATTGGATGGCAATTAAACACTATTAAATTTCAGACAGAACAGGTTAATTATTAGAACGTACGTTTTTGTTATCGTAAACTTGATTTCGATATCGATAGTCGAACTTAAAATAACGATAATGTATTAACCTAATGTGAGTAACTAAATGCTATATATGAATACTTATGTTTATTATTTCCATTTGATTTTATTACTATTCCGGAACTAATTAATTAAGAAAAAGTGTTATTTTAAACCTAATAAAACCTTAATATAGGACAATACAGAAAGCTTTAACAATCGAAATTCAAACTAGTGATTTAAACTATTTTTTACGGTATATAAGAAATTTAACACTACAAAATAACTTAAACTACAATTTTTACCTATGCTATAGTATTGTAGTAATCTAACTATGAAGCTTATGCTAAATTTAATTCAGTAAAACGTGCAATAACTAGCAATAACGTTAACAACAATGACGTGAAATTTAAAAACTGTTATTTATGTTGTAATCTTAAATAATTCTTCTTGCTAGCAATAATTCTAAGAATTAAGATAATAATTAAAGATTTTAAAATAATTTATTCTACAAAAGTTGTCAGTAAACTGATATATCTTATGGGAGATATCAGGTCAGCCGTACAGAACTCCGCTCACTTTATACAAATTATTGATGATCTGACGCTACAAAAGACTGATGTCATGGTGAGGTTGATGTTGAAACACTATTCACTA
Source organism: Vandiemenella viatica (assembly GCA_031002005.1). Taxonomy (NCBI): domain Eukaryota; kingdom Metazoa; phylum Arthropoda; class Insecta; order Orthoptera; family Morabidae; genus Vandiemenella; species Vandiemenella viatica. The sequence continues at coordinate 241,147,363 of JARYHS010008074.1, read as the reverse complement.
ACGTGCCTGTAGCCGCCAACATATTTAAGGAAGCATTCGATACAGAGTTGCTTAACAACGCGCGCCTAAAATCTACAAAGTGGATCTGGTACGTCGAGGACGCTTTTGTCATCTAGCCTCGGGGTAAGGAGAATTTGCAGGATTTCTTACACCATCGGAAAAGTGCCCACCTAAGAATCCAATTCATCATGGAAGCGGAAGAAAATGGACAACTGCAATTTCTCGATGTCCTGTGTCATAAGCGTGGCGATGGACGTTTGGGTCATACTGTTTATCGCAAGGCGACCCACACTAATAGATATCTGCACGCCATGTCACACCATCCCCCGGCAACGAGGAGGGACGTACTAACATCACTAAAATTAAGAGTGAGGACAGTATGTGACTCGGAAAGCCTGAAGGAAGAAATGGAGACACTTACAACAATATTCCAAGCCAACGCCTATATTGAATCCGACTGCAGAAGGGTTTTACGAACTAATTACCCATGGAAGACGTCAACTTTTTTCCGTGATACCAATCTGCCAAGAAAATTCGCTTGTCTCCCATACATACAAAGTATCACTGACCGGATTGGGAAATTATTAAAGCGGGAGGAGGTGCGAACAGTGTATAAAGCTCACTGCAAACTTGGCCAATCATTAACCACGATAAACGACAGATTACAACCACACCAGCTTACAGGTGTTTATGAAATCCCCTGCAGCTGTGGCGATGTTTACATCGTCGAGGCTGGCCACGCTATGGCGGAGAAACTTAAGGAACATATCAGCCACTGTAAATATAACAACAGCGAAAAATCCGCTGATGTTTGCCATGCCATTAACACCGGGAACGAAACAAAATTTGAAGAAACGAGGCTGCTGTGGAGAGATCAGTGGTGGCCTCGACATGTGAAAGCGACATCAGAAATTTTAAAGAACACCAAAAACATCAACGAAGATAGTGGCTTTTTACTCTGGATGCTTGGCGCTCGTTGCTATGTCAACATAAATAGTAAATCTGACGAAGGCGGTAGGATGGAGGCCGAAAGCTCAGATTATAAAATAAACAACGCGGCATACCCCAAAACTCTATTAATCATGCTGAATATTTCTTCAGGGGACCTATGACGACTTGTTAGGTCAATTTTATGTCGAGATACTTCTCTTCGTCGAGAAAAAATGGGTCCAACACGACATTTGAAGGTATCCCATCACTTTTGCTCCTTAAGTGTATCTTCAGATGGCATCAGTTAACCCCTGCAAGAGTTTAAGACGGATTCTTATCCAATGTTGAAACAAACAACGAAAGGTCACTTCATTTAATACTAATAGTTAATAAATTGATCCGTCTGGTGGCACAGTGGTTAAGGCGTCTAAATGGAGCTCGATAGGTCCTCGACTCGAATTCGTGTCTCGGTGGTAATTTTCAAAGGATCTTTATCAGACTTTCACTTCTGGCACAGCTTGCAGTGTATTGTGAAGTCTGCAAGAACACTTCCGTGGTACGTGTTGCACGTTAACTGTAGGTCCTTTTTGCCTTGTAGGATTACTGGGTAAGGCTAGTTGAGGAGGAAAGCCACTGGCCGTTCTACCTCTGATCCTAGATTAGTACGCCTCCTTCAGGAGGATCCAACCAATGCTTAGATATCTAATCAACAAGTCACCCATGTAAATCATACGGGCACTCTGATATTCTAATAATTGAGGGGGCAAGCAAAGCGAGAAAGAGAGCTGGTTCTTTAAGAAAAATCTATTTTGGTTTTATTTTGTTTGTTTGGAACGAAATAACTTTCGAAAGCATAGTCTGAGCTTAGTAAAAAAAATGGCGCCTAAGTTCATGTGCTAATAATAAATCATGTTTGTTGGGGAGGGGAGGGGGAGTGGGTGGTGGAGAGAATTGAATGAGAAAGGAAAAAATTTCTTTTCAGGTTTCAAATTAATGATCTACACCAGAAAATCATTTTAAAAGTATAAAACATTTCTTATCAATTTTCAATTGATCCTTCAGTTTTGAAAGAGTGACGAAATTGAAATCCGAGCTAAGGGCTTCATCATTTTAAAAATTCCTCAATCTTTCGAGTGGTTTATTCTCAGCAGTCCATAATGCCAGCAACAGCAAATCAAGAGCTTATCCGAAACATTTTAGATCGTATGAGTATTAGTGATAGAACGGTGGATGAGTGGCGCCGGCTGATGAAGAAAGAGAAATAAGTTGCAACTGAGGAAGAGAAAGCTACATTGTCGAGGTATTAGGTTAAATCCCCTTAACAAGGATATGTTGGCTTTCAACTTCGACCAGATACTGTAATTAAATCGTCCCACACCAAACATTTGTGCTCAAAATAAGTGTCGCGAAGCTAAAAGAGCTTTAGCTGCTTTGGCCCAAGGTGTATAGACAATCATCTTTCTATCAGATGATCCAAGAGGTATGCTCACATTTAATCTTTGCTGAATGGAACTCTTGAACTTAGTCAATTATATTCGTAATTTATGCATATGAATCTACGCCGCTGACTGCTATTCCGCTGGTAGTGTGCGAAAACTTCTAAAAGTACACCGGCCCACTCAATGACGGAACAGTATCAGTATCTCCTATCACTAGATCGTGGAATACAAATAAAACAACATGTTCAAGAACCTAATTTCATTTAAAATTTGCATGGGCTGTGGTAACCCACAACCGAATAGTTTTATACTTAGGTTGGCTCTAGTTATGTAGCGTTTTCCTTGGCTCGGAGTGTTCAAGATATTTTCATTGCTGCCTTTAGAATAAAAAGAAAAAATTAAACATTTATAAAATAAAATATTAATTTAATTTAATTAAATTGCAACGGAGCACTCGCTCCGGTGGCAATGTCCCTACACACCCATCTTCCCCCTTTCCTGCACCCATCTACATTTGCCCTCTACAAATTTTAACTTTAAATTATTTCAACGTTTTTGGTAAATTATTCATCATTTCTCTTGGTAACTTATTCCAATCCCTGACATCCTTACCCAAAAAAGCGAATCTTCCCACACCCTTGTGCCTGAAATCGAGTGCCAGCTTGTGGTCATGGTCATCTTCTCCCTTCCATGCACTACTTTTCATATCTACACCAATATATTTCCGTGCCTCATCACCAGTATACGCCTTGTACACTCCCATGACCCTCTTCACCCTTCTCCTGTCTTGCAATGAATCCATTCCAGCCAGGCCCGCCGCTAGCTGTTGGAGCGCCCGCGTGCAATCCCGATTAAGCCGCCCCCTGTCTAACTACAGCCAGTGGTGGATCTAGGAAATTTCCGAACCGGGTCAAAAAAAAAAAACTGAGATTGCCGCCCTTCGAACATTATTTGCCGCTCCCATTGTTGCCATCTCGAGTGTCGCCAACCGCCTCGAAGCAGCTGTTGAGCTAAAAAAAAAAGAGTCGCCGGCTACATAATACGTTGCAAATTTCGTTGCAGTGACAATGGAGTGGCAACTATCGCGGGGCGGCGACTGTCGATCACTCGTTTTGCCGCCCCCTTGCCATGCACGCCCGCTTACGGCGGGCCTGATTCCAGCTCTTTAACCATATCTGTTACTGATTGCGTTCATTACTTAACAAACAGTAAGCATAATGTTTTTATATATATATAATACAAACAAGTAGAATTATTATATCACAAACGAAGGACGCGTGTTACCCTACGCAAGCGAGTTCAGTTCACGGATCTCGGTAGTTTACTGTGTAGTGTTAAGTTCTATATTCATCCGAAGCCTAGTGTTATTTTTATAGTCCCTACTATGTCCAACTGCTTTTCCTATTATGAGATGTATCTAACATGAATTCATCTTTACTGTGCAAATAGTTATTAAAAAATTCATACAGAAAAGAAATTTACAGCAGAAGATGACTATTAAAACAAACCTTGGATTTGTTACTACTGCTGTTCTGCTTATTCTGTTGACAATGACAAGGCTTCTTTGGGTGGCTTACGTTCTCCGAGACTGCTACGTTGGCTGCGGAAACCTCGTCGGACCTCTGAAAATGTAGTCCAGTGAGGAAATGATCCCACCACAGGATTACGTTGCTGAGCAGAAGAATTGAAAAGAGGTGGAGGAGGATGGGTTACTGCAGCAGACTGCAGCGTAGACTGAATTCCCCGAAATACGCCTAAGCGAATTTTTTCATTACAAAAGTTAAGTTCGATTCACTAAAGACCAATTAAAAAAAGCGATTTGAAGTATTTGATCTCTAAGAAATTACCGTAAAACAGAAATTATAGATTTTTGTGACATTGAATTTACGACATATCAACTTGAATTTCAAAACTAAGGCATTTCGTGAAGTCAGACTTGTTCTGAAGCAGTGGCTCAACAACAAGGAGGCAGAATGGGCAAAATGTCAGGGGCCCCAGCTGGAGAGGATCCAATCGAATGAAATGACACGGGGAATCAACGGTATAGCTACGCCACTGTTAAGAAAAACAGGAAAATTAATGGGGATTCTATCATTACCGTGGCGCCAAAATTTGATGACTGATTCTTATAGAACTCGACAAAACAAATCGAAAATAAAGAATAAAATGTTTTGATATCTCACTTGGTTCTCGAGATATTGTAGCTCAAAATTGACGTAGTTAGATTTAAATACGGCCTGGACCAGAAGAAAAATTTCGCTATAGCCAAATTTGATGATGAATTCGTATGTAACTCTACGAGATAAATGGAAAATAAAGAATAAAGTTTTTTGATATCTCGCTTAGTTCTCGAGATATTGTAACTCAAAAGTGGAGAGGTTAGGTTGAGATCCGGCCTGGACCAGAATTTTTTTTTCCGACAAAACCACCTTATCCACTCGGTGGAAATGCACTGTAGGTGTTTTATTTTCTTCCTAGTTATTGTTGCTAGGTTGAAATACGGCCTGGACCAGAAGAAAAAGCTCCAAAAGCAGAACCTATGACTGATTTTTAACATGCGGAATTTTTATTCTTTATTTTCGATTTATTTCGTCGAGTTCTACAAGAATTCATCATCAGATTTTGGCACCACGGTAATGATAGAACTGCCAAATTAGTAATTGGATCTGGTATCCCTTAAAATAAAAACCATAACTGACGCTGCGCCAGTTCTGTCATTACCGCGGCGCTACAATCTAATGATGAAAATAATAAAAAAAAGTTTTGATATCTCGCTTGGTTTTCGAGATATAGCTTGTTGAAAATAAGTTATAGGTATAGTTCCTTGTGCTTTTGGTGACGTTTGTTCTGGTCCAGAGCGTATTTCAGCCTAACAACAACCACTAGGAAGAAAATAAAACATCTATAGTGCGTTTCCACCGTGTAGATATAGTGGTTTTGGTGACCTTTTTTTCTGGTCCAGGCCAGATCTCACCTTAACCTCCTCATTTTTTAGATAGAATATCTCGAGAACTAAGCGAGATATAATTTTTTATTATTATTTTCGACTTGTCTCGTCTAATTACATACGAATTCATCATCAAATTTGGCTATGGTGATATTTTTCTTCCGGTCCTGGCCGCATTTCAACCTAATCACGTCAAATTTGAAATACAATATCTCGAGAACTAAGCGAGATATCAGAACATTTTATTCTTAACTTTCAATTTGTCTCATCGAGTAACATAGGAATCCATCATCAAACTGCGGCGCCACTGTTATCGTAGAATCCCGGACTATATTGAGAATATCATAGCACCTCAGACGCAACGTGCAAATTTAATTCGCTCATCCCCACGGGCCACAGATGTATGTTCAATCCAAGTGATTTTAGCTAGTATTACATGTGCTACTTTTAGTTTTTCCTATCTCATTTCTTGAAATGTATAGAATTAGCATGAAAAGGTATGCATTATGCTTTTAGTTCTTAGCAACTCTGCTGTGAAAGTTAAGGCAATGACTATAATAATTAATATCTTTCGATAGGCACGCGGAGAAAAATTATATCAAAATACAACAGGTTTTTATGCGAAATTGCGAAGTTGCAAAAGAATAGGTACTGGTTTATTTAAATGCAATGGTAGAATTCCAGTACATCATGGACAATAAAGATAATCTGTGACAACATGCAGTCATCTGCTCAGCATGTTATATGTGTATAATTCTCGGTTGAGCATTCAGGACAGGTGTCGGAAACAAGAGGTTATATTGTCTCTGAAAAGAAGTGTACGTGCTGTACGAATAACAGCGGCTATCAAAATATACTACCCTCTTGAAATTTGGATGAAAACCACATCCTCCGGGTAAAGAAAGTACTTTTATAGTAACTTGGTGAGCTATTTGAATGAATGCTATGAGTTGTGTTGTAAGTTATTATTGTTTCTTTAAGGTAAATGAGTCAAATTTACATCGCGATACAGCCTCTGTGTTATTGGCGTGCTTTAGTCCAGATGCAGTTCGTACTGAAGTGTATGATAAAATTAATTGTAATAATATATTAGGAATCTTGACATAGAAAATGTTGCCAATATACGGAATGTGGTTCCAATGCATTTAATGTGTAAAGGTGTGTCCGTGTCGTTTGTTTCTTGTACCGGCAATATTAGCGGAGATGGTGCTTAGATTGAAATGTAGCCTGGACCAAAATGTTCTTGTTAAGTATAAGGCAGGATGAATTTAGTTATTATCAGTAATAAATAAGCGTCTTTCATGAATGCCGTGTTAGTGATGACGTGTATCGTTATGTAAATTACCTCCAACAGTAATGTACATAAAACTGTCTCCTAATGGGGCGTACCTCTGCAATTACAGAAGTGGAAGTTTTTCTGTTCCCGAACGATCAATTAATTGTATTTTTTCTTAAGTTACGGTCAGTGTTAGTTTCTATATATTTATTGGAAACTAATATTTGAAAACAAGTGACCTCATTCAGTAAAACTTTCATTTCTGTAATTTACTTCGAACTAAAATGTGCTATTTCACGTGAGGATATCTGGGATCCTCCTCTATTACCTCGCTTGGTGCGTTGATTCCTTCCATCTTAACACAGTCTCCGAAACCAGATTCAAAGCTGTTTTCCATCATACAAATATCTGAAATCGTCGAAATTTTAAAAAGTCTATATGACCCAGAAAGCGTTCAGCAGTGAGCGGAGATTTCAACTGCATAAAGTTATAGAACCGATTACAATATTGTTGTCATTATGAGAAATATTTAAACCAACGCTATTCATATTTTTTATTCACAGAATATAGCTATACAGCAAGGAGTAAGTTGCACACCATGTTGAATTACTATATTTCATTTTAATTTTAAAACATCTACGGTACTTACACGATTTATACGTGATAAATCAACACATGGAGTTAAATTCCCAGAACTATTTTTGCTACAAGTCTAGAGCTTTTTTACGTATGTGTCTTTATACATAGGGGAATGAAACTTCTGAAAACATTTCTATCCCAGTATTAAACGAAAATTGTCAAGTTAGAAACCAAGAGCAAATGAGAATTGACCAAACGATAAACTCGAACAATGTAATACAATAAGAGGCTTAGAAATTTTATTCTCTACACGAAATAACGTAACTAATCGCGATGGAAGCATATCAATAACAGATTATCATCAGAAAAAAAGTTTTCTTCCAAAAGAGTGTTAAATTGAGGGTGTTATTCGAAATAAGTTACTTAGACTTTTCAGGGTTACGTAGACAAAACGGTAAAAAAAAAATCCTTATAATTTTGTAAGGTTTTCTATCCGCATTTAACAGCTTCTTATTTTCACAGGAAGATGTATTCTATCGACTGCAAAACTGATTCATAGACAATTACTCAAAAATAAAATTAGAGTACCTCTCAGAGAGATTGAATTGTTTTTTAATTGCAGTGGAGTGTATGCTCAACTGGAAATTTCTCTAGTCATCTAATTATCCCTTTCTTATTATTTTTTTTACTATTATCTGTTATACTAAAAGCAGTTCCCTTGGTAATTTATTCCAGTCCCTTACACAAGTACCCACAAAATACAATTCTCCTACTCCCTTATGCATCAAATCTAACGCCAGCTAGTGTTCGTGGTCTTCTTTTCGTTTCCATGCAGTACTCCTAATTCTTCAACCAATGTCCCTTAAAGTACCACCATTAACGTAACAAACCCATCACTCTCTTCATACTCCTCATGTCTTCCAACAACTCCCAATCCAGTTCCTTTATCAAATAAGTTACTGACTGGGTCTTGCAGTAATTTCCACAAACAACTCTAGCTGCTCTCCTTTGTTCGCCCAGCAACTCTTGTATTAGGTACCAAATTTTTTACTTACTGCTTTACGCCTCGTCGACGGCTAAGGTCATTAGAGGCGGGATGGGACTGGGGACAAGGAACGGGAATGAATTCGGTCATGGCCTTTTTGAAGGAAGCATCCCGGCATTCGTCTGGAGTGATTTGGGGAAACCATGGAAAACCCAAATCTGGATCCCGGACGGGGATTCGAACCCGCATCATCCCGAATGCGAGACCAGAACGTTAACCGTTCACCCACCCAAACTACTCAAGTAAGTTTAATAACCCTATTCCCCCACTTGTCTGGTACATTCTCTCATCACCTTCTCCAGTAAAAGATGGTTTTTGTAACATTTCCCAACCACCTACCTAGCTGAGTTTATTATCAAATGTTATGTCAAGATATTTACACTGTCTTCAACAAGCAATTCTGTTCGCACCAGAACGATCTAGTGCTCCACTATCAACTTCCCCTTCCCACCCCCCTCCTCCCTTGTCCAATTCATCCGTAATATTGATCATTTGTGATTCACATGAATAGCCTTCCTAAAGCCTTGTTGTCTATTTGCATAGCAGTTTCTTTTTTCATTTTATTTATTTTTTATGCATGCCCCATTGAGTGTGATAACGTTGAGCAGTTACTCAAAAATGTAATGAATGTTGGTTGTTTTATACACTCTTGTTTGCTCGTGTATTTTACGAGATACAAGCTTCCAAAGTTGTTAACAATGGATCTCGACCTCTTTTCCAACAATATGAAAAACTTCAAGATGATGACATTTAACAGAGACTTCCTACGAAAATTATTTTGGACGTGTTTACAACGTTTTTAAAAATTATTTTACGTTTTCTACTAACAACAAACTTAATTTTGTGATCCATAAAATAATCCCCACTTCTAAGCAATAGGATTAATTTATTTAAATTAGGCTTACCAGAGTGTTTCACCGCATCCGGAGACGCTTTCTACATTTGTCCTAATGACGCGTTGTACTGTTGTGTTATATGATTGAAGTTTGGGTAATCTTGTCCAAACTCAAGCTACGTCAGAACAGGGGTTGGTCACAACATCCTGAAAGGGAATGTTGTCAACCGCAACAATTAGAAAATAGCTTGGCTCGGAAACAGAAGTAAATGGATATGTGAAAACTGCGACCAGTGAAATTTGCGGCCAACCTAAAATCTGCGAAATCTGCGGCCAATACCTCTTCTCTTTGTGTCATGCCGCGCCGTCCTAATCACTCTAAACGCCCCTTTAGACGACCCGACCTGGTCTCACTAAATCGTGGCCTGGAAGTTATTACGTGAACAAATCATTTTATATTACACACCCGAAACAGCCAAGTTAATTTCAATTTTTTTTTTTAATAGACACGCAAATGTTTCACAGGTTTCTTAGACTTAGACTTTTTTCACACTCGTTACTGAAAGCTGAATTTTTTGCTGATCTGCAACACTGTTCGGAAAATCCAGTGCGGTACCAACTAGATCGGAGTGGCCGAGGTCGTCTAGAGGCGGCCATACACGATCGCTCCATCCGTCCAAATGGAGCGATGTCACTCCATTATCGTGTCGTCTGTGGCGAAATTTGATGTGGATGACGTTAACCCACAACTGCTGATGGTAGAATATTTTTTCCTACACTAGTTTCTTATCTGCTTAACGTCTCTTAACAGCGAGGTCTTTAGAGACGGGAAAGGATGGGGGGGGGGCAAGGAATGGGAAGGAATTCCGTCATGGCCTTTTGAATGAAGCATCCCGGAATTTTCCTGCAGTAATTTGGGAAACCATGGAAAACCCAAATCTGGATGCCCGGACAGGGATTCGAACCACCGTCCTCCCGAATGCGAAGCCTCCTGCACTAGTAATGTGAGGCAAAGGGAGATTTTGCAGTTTTCGCGACACCGAAGTAAATAGCTAAAAATGACAAAATACCACTAGAGAAACTGATCATTTATGGACCGGACGCCGATGAAAGAAAACATAAAGTTGTAACAGCTACTGAATGCAATAATAAGACCTAGCTGCAGCACAAAAGTAGGTATATTGTCGGTACGCAACTTTCTAAAGAAGATCAGACAGAGTTGCTGCACACAGCAAGGAGACATGATTTTCCAAAAATGGGAAGCTAAAGGTTAATGGTGGAAATATCACAAAGCCAGTAAGAAATGTGTCACTGATTATCTGTAGAAATAACATGAACAAAGAAATAGAATTTACAAAAATTAATATTACTACCAGTTGTATTGTAAAACATCTAAAAAGAAGATATTTAAAATTTGGCTTTGTCAGAAGTGATACTTTATTTGACAAAAAGTTCTTAGTAGTTATAATGTAATTAATCATTCAAGAAAACCTAATAGAAAATCGTCTTAACCAAGTTACTCGAACTTCGCCCAGTGAAGACTCAATTGAAGAAAGTCCTGACGATTATACACGATATTTATTTAACCGACTGCAGTTCTTAAGTAAGTAGGAAGGAAATATATTGAATGTATAACAAATAAGTAATTAGGCAAAAAAGGTGGTTACTGCACTAGCTCTTAAAAAATTCCGGCTACGATCCCGGGTTCAAATTCCGATGGGATCAAGAACTTTGAAGATTTGTATTTAACCATATGAACTACGGTGGGGAGTTCTGTGTTTAGGATTCTACGTTAAATTGTAGGTTACAGAGAAAAGGAACTGGCCGTCCTACCACTGATAGAATTGCTTAAAATACTTCCTTCTATCCAATGTAACACTATTATATGAGCAACTCTTGAAAATAGATAAAATGGTGGCTGTACCACTTTCGGAACCTCGGCGAAATTAATAGTAACCTGTTGAAATTTGGTTTAATTGCTTCTTCAACATGTCCTCTTCACATTTTGCGCTCTTGCTTTGCTGAAAAGTCGCTAGAAAAATTAAAAATGCCGAAATATGAGGCTGAGCAACTGCGAAATGATATCAACACTGCAAAAATAACAAAAATATTATCGACACAGGGATCATATCAACCTAAAGAGTTTCGTTTCGTTATAGATTTCGTGGTTAGGTTGAAATATAGCTTGGACCAAGAGAAAAATTTTACGCAATTTTTCGTTCTGCGACGTCCATAGGAAATGGTGTATTTGTTTACAATGGAAGCATTCTCTGAATGCTCGTTTCTATATAAGATGGGGGCATCACCGTATTACAACTCGGATAAAAATTGTCTGTTTGTCAATTAAATGCGACTTTTTCCAACGGAGAAAATCTGAAACGGCAAGAAAACATTACAATAAAAAAATTAAATCAACATTTTAAGAGACTATCACTGATTTTTCAATGCCGACGGCATCCAACAACTGTGCGTCGCTGTCATGTTTCGGCATTTTAAATTCCTGGCAAGTTTTCCGCAAAGCACGAGCGCAAAACGCAAAGAGGACATAATGAAGAAGCAATTAAAACAAATTTCAACAGGTTACTACTAATTTCGCGTCGGTTCCGAAGGTGGTACAGTCCCCGATAAAATTAATTTCTCACAAACATCTCTAAGGATTTTGATGAAATCTTGCATACTGAACAAAAATCGAAAGATGCCGAGCGAAGATCGGTCACCCAGGTACTGGTCATTAAAAAAGACATCAAAACCAACATTTTCATAGGAATACACACACACACTGACAAACATCTAAAATGGCATCTAATAACGCCGAAGATAACGTCCACTCTTGGACTGTCGTAAATTGTTAGGTTATTCGTATTTGAAAGTGGGGGTTTGAATATTTTATCCACCCATGGTTCATCACCTAAAGACAAGTACCAGCTTGTGGTCATGACCAACTTTTCCCTTCCATGCACCACTCAGAATTCTTCCACCAATATTCATTTTAAACTCATTGTACGCCATTCACATCACAACACCCTTCCTACCTTCCAGGACATCGAGCCCAGCTCCATCATTATGTCAGTTGTTTAATGTGTTCCACCGCCAAATCTATCTGCCTCCCTTGCACCCTGCATTTGATGTACAAAAAATATGAACTCCATATTACAGCACTATATGCAAGTAATGGTCTGACTGTGGGATTGTACCCAAGTCATTCGCTTCTCTGGTACATCCCTTAATCTCCCTCTCTATTAAATGATTTTTATCCTGAACAGTGGCGTAGCTAGCGTGGGTGACACCCGGGGCGGATATCGATGGTGTCACCCCTTGAAAACTTAAATCCAAAATTGAGTATATTATATCATCTTTTAGGTGTAAAATATGATATTAATAAAACATAATCAAATAAAAATTTATTGTTATTTAAAAATAATAGTTTATAAAATTGTAAGATTAACAACATTTAAAAGATATACAAATAAAATAAAAACAATTGCTTTCACAATACCGTCTTTCTAGCTTTAACAACTGCAAACCCGTAAATCACATTTTCGAAATTAAAAATTTGATTTACTTCATGTTCAATAATCAATATGGCAAGATTTTAGCCACGTGTTGATCACTGGTGATCGAAAGTGGTTTTAGATTAATTTTAACTCCTCTGAAGATCGGGCCTCACTTTCCTGATACTGTTCCGCACCGACACGTTTCTTACTATTGGCGCTCGCTCACTCGGTCGAAGTTTGTCCAAAGGACACGGCATGTCGTCCGACACTAGGCCTAGACCCGGTCATCATTGGATTGGTTTATGTTTTGACGGTGTGGACCAGTGTCGGTCTGCTGGATGTGGAGAACGCATAGAGAGAGTTCGGAAATTTCCCTTCCCTTACGACCAAATGTTGTTTTCATGTTATTGTTGGTCTTAAAACAAGTGTCTTTCTTCATCCATGTTCATAAGATGTTCTTAACATGTAGAAATTGTTCTAGCATCTTCGCATTAATAAATCAAAACATTGTCAGAGTTGAAGATCAATTTTAAGACACACAAAAATTTCAGCCGAGATCTGCATTTGTAACGGGGACCTTCCAAACCCGAATCGCACGCCGTAACCATACGCCAGACTAATCTAGAAGCACTGAAAAATATGTATTCAAACACATAAAAGTTGATTCGTGTTTTTTGATAGCAAAAATAGATGGTATAGAAAAAGAGTATATTCATTGTATTATGTTTGCAAACTTATTTTTCATTACACCTACATTCGGACTGGTGACTCAAATGACTGGGTGCGGTTTGGATACTGTAGGTCCCGGTTCAAATCCCGGACTCGACTGTAATTTTTGCGGGCCTAAAAATTGACATTTACCTTTGGCAATGCTTTTATCTGTTGATACGAGGATTCTAGCACATTCCGTGTTCGAATTTCACGTTAATCTGTAGGTCTCCTTTCGAAGTTAGGTTACTACGATATAGGTGCACTGCGAGTTTCCTAATAAGAAACTCTGACTACAACTTTGAGATAACATGAAATTATTATATTTATTATACAAAATCTTTACGACCTAAATTTAAATTAAAATATGTTATAACCTCATTCTTTGCTAAAAAAAAAAAAAAAAAAAAAAAAAAAAAAAAAAAAAAAAAAAATATACTGAATGAATCGAAAAGAACCTCAAGCAAAACAAACACGTCAAGTGCGAAGTGATTGACATTTCATTGCGATTGGGTTGAAATATACGAGAATCTTTCATTCCGGTACAGTGTGGTAATGATTTGTTAATTCTGCGCTGCAGGGCCGGATTAAGACAGCGCGGGGCCCGTAGCAAATGTGAAGAAGAGGCCCTTGATTTTTGCCGTCCTGGGGAAAATTGTGGAGCTAAAAACAAAAAAGGTCGCCCATCTAGCCTAGGTGCGGGGCCCCCCAAGGAGGGTAGGGGGTCCCCTAGAAGGCACGAGGCCCGTGGAATTTGCTACCTCCTGCTACGTGGTTAATCCGGTACTGCTGCGCTGGGATACTATTTTTGTACATAAAAGATCAACCAGATAGGTGATTACATGAGTCAGATAAAAAAGTATTTTATGTACTTTCGTACAAAAACTGTGCAAAATAAAGTAAAGGTGTCGAACCTACCTGTCATCCCCAACACTGATTCCCTGTAACAATCACTTGAAAACGTTAAAGGAGACTAAAGCCCGGGTTGGAACATTGGTGAGCTATGGAAAATTGTGGACGCGACGGGGCGAGCTGCCACTCGGCCGACTGTCGGGTGACGGTACAGACCAGTACTGGCAAAACAGAGCTCGACCTTTACACGTAACAACTGACACACTGGCGTAAGTTAAAATCCCAACACCCATACGATGTTGTGATAAATGAATGAAATTTGGCCCCAAGTATGCCCACATGAAGAGTATTAAATGATTTAAAATTGAAAGTTTTACATGTAATAATATGAGAATTACGGTGCTATCTATTATGTAAATTGCTATTTTTTTATATTCTTTTAACGTACTAGTGGCGTACAATGTGGTGTAACATGACACTTTGTTGGCCACGAGTTCTTGTTGGCTAAGAATGCCCAGGCGAAGAGTGACAACTCTATACAATCAAATGTCTAACTGTGAGAGAGGTCGGAGAATTGACGTGTTTTAAAAAGGTGCATCATATCGTGAAATCTCCCAATGGATTGGCCGTAGTGCATTGTCAGTATACAGACTTGTTACACAGTGATGAAAGAAAGCTCTAATACTCCAGGTCTATACTGATGGATAACAGCACGTGAAGACCGCCAAATTGTGTGGATGGCTGCAGCTGGCAAATGGTTGACTGCAGGCCAGATCCAAACAGTGGTTACAGAGAGAGTCACCCCCCTCCCCGGACGATTGAAAACCAATTGCTTGAAGCTGGAGTACGGTCTCTGAACCCTATGCAATGTCTCCCATTAATCTGATTTCATTTCCAGCATCATCTAACCTGGCGTAATGCAAAACATAAAAGGACATGTGAATGGCGTACATTTGTGTTTAGAGACGAGTCTCGATTCTGTCTGTGGCAAAGTGATAATTCAAGACATGTTCGGAGGCGTATTGGAAAACAGCTTACCTGCTGTGATTTCAGAATATCACACAAGTGCAGTCACTGGTGTCATTTTTTGGCGGCAATCTGTTTCGACAGCATGACTGAGTCGGCTGTTGTTGAAGGAACAATGACAGCCCACCACTATGTGGACAGGGTACTGCATCTTATTGTGATACCCTTCATGTTCACCATTTAAATCGCATCTTACAACAAGATAATGCCCGTCCTCATATTGCGGCCATCGTTACACAAGCCTTGCAAGGAGTTTCGATCACAATTTGAACAGCACAGTCCCCAGATTTGTCCCCAATAGAGCATGTCTGGGATACCAGGAGTAGACACATTTGATCACATGGTGACCCAGCACAAACTGCGCAACAACTGACTGCAAAAGACATGCAGGCGTAAAGAGAAATACCCCAAGAAGACATTCGAAACACTTGTTGATTCAATGTCGGCAAGAATCCACGAATGTATTGGTGCTCAAGTTGGACGCATTTCTTACTGAAAACTGTATCTAAAGGTAATACTGATCCATTTCCATTTGCTATCATTTCTTCTGGCTATGGCCCTGGATATATCTTCAAAGTTTCCTAAAATTCTACCATTCCTGTCTGCATGGTGAGATTCTAATTTTTGCCAGTGTAACTATACGGCAACCATAATATTTCGCTATAAATTTTAAAAAAATCGAAAACTACCCAATCATTTGTTGTTGAAACGCTAACATAGGTTGTATTTAAATGACTTGCGAAGGATATCGAGAGGAAAGTTAACAGAAGTGGCTTGATCCAAGTAGAAGCAATTCCAGACCCAGATGGGGTTCCATCCGTGCAAACCAAGAGTCCGGGTCCCACAAGTCGTGAGACCCTGGGAGAGACTGTATAGTCAGAGAAGCAACTCTACATTAAGTTCCTTCATAAAAATAGAACAATAAATGCAATATAAAAACAACGATTTTTTTTTTTTTTTTTTTTTTTTTTTTTTTTTTTTTTTTTTTTTTTTTTTTAAACGGCTTAGGTAATATAAGAACATGCCTTTGCGATATCTGCCGTCTTTACATGAAGTACTTCACAAGTGAAGTATTTTACTATCCGCCTAAGATACACGTAGCTACAGACTTCTAAATATGACATTGTATGTACTGAAGACCGTCTTCAAGTGTTAATTTTACATTTCTAGCGCCGCTCGGTAGGATATAAATAAAAATGTTGTAAACGGCTTGAATGTTCGCTCAGTTTGATCAGGAACAAAAGTTCGACATCCCTGTCGATTTAAGGAATACACCTGTATTCGACAGAGGGGTTACCCATAATACAAATTTTCTTCTTCTTTAAATTTATTATTGAAAATTCATAGAGAATCATACGCTTATTTATTTCATCGCGATCATATTTGCATATTCTCGATCAGAAGAAAGCATAGCGAACTTACATGAACCTAGAATTTAAGTGCTTACTAATGTTACGATTTGGCTAGCAAGATACGCGGTTCCGAATTTTTTTTTTTATTTATTTAAATGGTTTTCGGCCTTATCAGCCACACAGCCAAGTTCTTTGCGTTTTATGACAATTCACATTTCGTTACTTTACAGTTCTATTTACATAGTTTAACAATTTACATTTCATTTCCTTTACAGTTTTAAATATATATAATTTACATTACAGTTCTATACACAACAGTTACGGTTCCGACTGTTTTAAACACATGCTTTACAAATACTGATTACCAACGACGGACGGTACCATCAACGAACACTTGGACCCGTTCAGATTGATTTGAAACCTGACAGTATTGCTAGTTTAATGCACAGTTTTTATTAGCATAAATTCGAACATGATACGATTTTATGTCGAATATAGGTGCACTGTCCATCATTGGCAGGTATGCAGAGTGTAAATCGGATAACGCGAAATGTACTCAGTTTGTACATCACGAATCTGTCAGATAATAAATTAAAAAATTACTAGAAAAACTTCAAAGCACTTGTAAATCTTAGCTTGAAAGCTAATGGAATTCTAAATAAGCAAAACAATTTTAAAACCTAGACTACGCGTATTCCGACATACGCTTGGTTTTCATTTCCAAATTTTCTCTAAATATTTTTGAGGATTTACAATTTAAATGTCTAATTACTATGTTTTTAGCAATTATGTATAAACTTTAATTTTAAAACTTCCTCTTTTTATACAAGAAAACTTACATTGTATCCACCGCCGCTTCTAACAAACCAAACAACAGAGACGGACGGCAAGCATAACAATGAACGATTTCTTGTGATTGTTGGAGCTACAGAGAGATGCTCTATTTGTTTAAGCGCACGGTATTGCCAACAATTATATTCTACTATAACGAATGAGCACAGCCGCCTGGATCGCATTTGAAAAAGCGCTAGATCAGCCTAAAAACAAATATTCATAACAATAAAAGTAGACGTGTTTCGACACCAAAGGATAAAAGAAGTTTATTATTATTATTTTTTTTGTGTCACACTAATTTCGATTACTATTTTCGAAATGTGGGTGTCACCCCCAAACGGGTGACACCCGGGGCGGACCGCCCCCACCGCCCCCCCCCCCTAGCTACGCCACTGATCCTGAAGGGCATATAGTGAAAAAGGGAGGAACACAGTTCGTATGCCAACACAAACGGCAGCAAACTGTAAACAGCACAGTGAAATGGGAGACTGCCTAAGCCCTGAAACAATGGTTACAAGCACATATTGATGGTGAATTCTCGGCGTCGCGTATAATTCTATAACCATATACTTTGGGCTCAAAAACAGAGGAACCTCTCTCTCTCTCTCACACACACACACACACACACACATTAGTGGTTGAAATGAACAGCACATCCTACATCCAGGCAAACAAGTTAAAGGCATGTATCACCATATTTACGCATACACCCACAGAGACACACACGCACATTTCCATGCCTTCAGCGAGCGCGACACAACAACCAGCACCAATCATGGCAACGAAAAAAATGGAGCAGAACTTCCACAGAGGAAGAAGACACACACACACACATATACACCCACACGTACATACCAACAGCGAGTTCAACAGAACTGACAGCAGGCATCATGGAAACGAAGAAGTGGGACAGAGCTGTTGTTAACACTGATTAACTGGGCAGAACTCTCGTTACAAAAAAACATCATTAAAGGAAGGTATCACCATTCGTACACATACATGCACAAAGAGAGACGCAGATACACATGTACATGCCAACGAGCTCAGCACTATTAGCGGCACCAATCATGGAAACGAAAAAGTGGGGCAGTATTCTCTTGCTTCATGACTGGGTGAAAAACAAAGCTCTGTTCACATATCATCAGGCAGACGAGACAGAGGGTGTGCAAACGATGGCTTATTTTCACCATACACCCCCGTGTTTATCCCATACATAATATTCATCACACCCAACATGTACCATCAACACATAAATCATCGCCACGTCTTTCCCACACTGCAACCCTTTCCGCCATTCAGTAACGTGTGCACCATGTACCATGAGTGCAATATACACTTGGCTATCAGACAAATATCATAACTCCCATATTCATTGTAGGTCTCACCCACAAATACATATGTCTCCACAAACAAGCACAAACAAACACAAGGCGAGTAAGTCAATAAGTAGTGGGAGAAATAGAGAACTGGAGATTTTTCGATAAAACCCAGATCAAAGCTATTCAGAGGCCAACGTCACTGGCTGTTGGTGAGGGAGCCGATGGAAATCGTTGGCGGGCTTTTGAATTCAGCCATTCGGATACCAAAGTTGTATGGCTGGGCCAATGGGGAAATTTGGCGCCAAAGGAGCGTATACAACCATCGACATCACAGACCGGTGGTGGTGATGTTACGTCATACACCCAGGCGTATGGAAATTTTCCATTAACATGGCAGGAGCGTGACGTGGAGAAGCATAACCAATAAGAGGCCATGATCAGTGGAAATTCCCATTGACGTCACAGCCATACCCTGAAGGAACCCTCTGTTTCTAGAATTGAATGTAGGTCGTCCAACACAGCGCTCGAGCGATAGCAATAAGATATTTTCAAGCGGAATTTTGGACAGAGCCCGAGGCTGGCTATTTCCGAGCAGCGCGCAATTTCGTGTGGTGACAGGTATTTGCTCAAGTGGTCAGCAAGCAGCCATTAGCGATCACTATCAACAAACCAGAAAGGCAGGGGGCGCCAAGCAGGTTGCGACATATATCCATTCGTGCATGCCTGTGGTCGCAGCGAAGCTGCAAGGAAATGTTTCTGTCCCCAGCCAAACGCACTATGAGCATAGTTACTACAAATTTTTGTAGACATGCTTAAGAACTAAATGTTTCTAAAGGCTGCTCATGCCTCATCATTTACATGCTATATTATATAATTTCAAAATGAAAATCATAATTTTTCATTTAGCGAAGAGAACTGAAAAAGCAGCTTGAGGCACCGCAGTTCATTACAAAATAAGATACAGGGATGCGAAAACGTAAATGCTTCGTTTAAAATATGTTAAGGACCTAAATAAAAAAACGTGTATAAACCAGGAATTCGATATGGTAGAATGCATCGAGAAGGGCGTCTTTGAGAAGTTGTTTTCTGATGAATTCATGAAATATAATCGTATTTGATTAGCGAGAACCTTTTCGATGTTACTAACAAACAGGAAATTGCTAATTATCAGATATCACTTACAGAACGTATCTGTTCCCACGTCACCATTATAGTGCACATACAAGTACTATTAATCAATCAGTCCCTTGCGATGCCGAACTGCCATACTCCAGACACGTTATTCCCTTCAAAAGTCGACTTATGACCAATGGCCTAGAATTAAAATATTCCACACGGGTCCAATAGATCTAGCAACACATGTTACTACTCCATTTTCCATCACTCGCATATAGAAAAAACAGTACTTGAAATCATTTTTTACATGTAAAGTTTCACTGTTTGAGGTTACCCGTCGATAGCTTATTCCAGTCCCTGGCTTCATTGCCTACAAGTGATAACTATTCACTCCCTGATGAGTAAAATCAGAACTAGTTCTTGGTCATAGTCCTCTCTTCCCTGCCACATAGTGCTCCTAATTAAATATTCATTCACATATAATCTTCATGGGTGTTGAAGAAAGATGAGATTTCGGCGGTGTGCTTTGCCGCCATCTTCAGGTCTGGTGTTACCAGTGTGACAACAGACCGACTAAGATACGAAAAAAATTCCCACTTCTCCATATCATGTTGCGTTAAAGATGGATTCATTATGAACCAATTTTCTAAAATTAATTATAGCTAACAGCATTTATGATATCACGAATTTCAGTTACATTTCCAGCAGTTTAAAGGGTATATTAAATTAGGCGCAAAGACGATTCTGAGCTGAAACAGACGAGGCGAATAGCCAAAACTCAATAAATCTTTAATCTCGAAGAGGTTTTTCCGCTATAATTACAACAGTGAAGGAATTTCCTGATTTATGGGCGCGTAACATGGAAGAATTAATTAGTTCCTAATCTTAATGTAAGCAACTGGTCCCTCTTAACAAAATGAATCAATACTCTATGCATTTCAATCCTGAATGGCACGAGGGAAAGAAGAATTCTTATAAAAATCAGAACGGCCCATTATTTCCCTAATCTCTCCTGTCATTGGTCTCTGTACTTTATACAGTCAATCAATCCATTACGAAATGGATTCCAAACGGCACAACAGTAGTCCAAATGTGGGCGCTCGAGAGTTTTATACCCTACCTCATTTGTTCATGCCTTAAAATAATTAAAAAAAATGGCCTATGATCGCAGTCTGGAATTAGTTTTGCCTATGACCAGAATTATGTTCCTTTCGACAGTTACGTCCACATACTTCACTCATATCAATAACTGAACTGTTTACCTTGTACTCCTCATCAAAAGGATTACATTTGTTAATTATACACATTGTCTTGCACTTTTCTGCAATTCCATGCAACATCATAAATACCTTTAAATGTTGGTTTAGGTCATGAGATGGACAAGGTTTTTTTTTTATATCGATGCCAAATACTCCTTGCCTCACACATGACTGTGAAGACGAACATAATAACGTTGAGGTAGAACTAACCAATTTCAGAAAGCATGCATATTGCACCACTTGTAACCTTATCGCTGATCTCAAGAGTTATACTACTACTGTGTCGTTGAGACATATCTGTAAGACAACTTGCTCAGTTACATTTTCCAAATGGGTGAACGCTAATCTTTATGTCAAGTGTAATGACGAATTCTGTCTTTTTTGTTTCTGTAAAAAATTCCCGAAAATCTAATTACTCTAGCAACATATATTGTTAAACTAGCAGAGTACCCGGCGTTGCCCGGTATGGTTAAGGTTGATTTACCCTTTCAATAATTTGATAAGCCATATGTGAAACATGTGTATTAACTTTCCCTCCGTAATTTACGGAAATTAACAAAACTCAATAAAAATTTGACATAAAATCCTATAAGTTTGGATGAGGCAAGTTGAAGATTAGAGAAGGTTTTACAGTTTTTAAAACTCATTATTTCATGAATGATATTCCTCCACAGCGAGAATCCTAAGTTGTGATATACTACCATGTCCGAACTTAAGTCTTTTCCTTGCGTTCTGGATGCCTGAATGCTGTGCTAAAAAACATTGATTTCATGGACGGATTTTCACTTCCTGCTTTTGGAGGCACGTCACCAGGGCCGGCGTTAGGGGGGGTTAAGCGGGGCAAAAGTACCCGGGGCCCGGGCCACCAAAGGGGGGCCCGCCGGCCTTGATGCCTAAATAAATAGAAATCAAACACAAATTTTAAAATCTGCAGCAGTAATTTTGAACATTTTTGTATTAAAATTTTCTGACTGTATGAAAAAAAAAGTGTAAAGGAAAAATATTTTTTGGGGTGGGGTGGGGGGGCTAAGATCGCTTCCCCGGGGCCCGTGAATCATAACGCCGGCCCTGCACGTCACGTAGCATCATAAGACGTATGGTATATTGTAATTCGGATTTTTTGAAATGGGTGTAAACCTAAACACCAATACAAATAAATAAATTCAATGCTTTTTAATTGTGAAGAACGCACCGTTAAAGCAGTGTACTTCATATTTTATTGATTGAATATGGTCCTTATTAGTGTAATACTTGCGTGTAAACAACATTATTAGTTTCACCTTCAGGTGCCAAAATAAACATATTTTGGGGGGAACCCACCCTTGAACATGCAACATAAAGTTGGCCATGTGAAAAACATGATGATCTTAAATCAACTCCACAGTAGCGAATAGATTGTCCCTGTGACTTGTTTATCGTGATATAAAATGCAAGTGTTAGTAGTCTTTTAAAACTGAATGGAAGATCGCTTGGAATAAGTGGTATCCGTGGAATAAAAACAGTATCGCCTTTTCCTTTTCCTGTCAATGTGTCAGCCTGTATCACATTAGGTAGCATTTTCTTCACACACAGTCTTGTTACGTTGCACATATTTGGTGGGTCGAGGCTTCGTAGTAATATAATAGGGCATCCAACTTTAAATATAAGACGATGCGGTGGCAATCCAGCTGGATCCAGGGAATTCAGAAAATCTGCTGGGAAATTGACTGCCTCATCAGCATCAACAGTAGTATCATAAGATTTGTATTCAGCAACAGCGCCAGGTATTGCAGCAAGTATTCGGTTGTTTATTTCATTAATGTTCTCATTTTTAGCAGCAAGACTGGCCCTTTCCCACAAGCAGTTTATATTATTAAAATTTTGCGTAACATTATGATATATTACACCTATAAGTTCTTGAATGGAGGATAGAAGGTTACAAAAACCGGTGGGAAAACGTATGTTGCCAGAGGTTTCAATTGGTAGTCTACCGTCACCGATTTCCAAAAGTCTCTTTGAGAAAAGCTAAGCATTTTCATCCCTTTGTAGCACTCTCATATTTTCTTGATTGTTGATACTTTTTCCTACAGAATTGAATATTTTAGACAGGCATTTATTTCATCAGCCGGTGTTGATTTCGGAATTACTGGTAGTGTTTGCCGAAAGTCTCCACAGAGAAGCACCGTAGCTGCTCCCATAAGTTTGTTATTTCGTCTTATATCTTTGAGAGTAACATCAAGGGTCTCGAGAGCATTCTTGTGGGCCATGGTGTATTCATCCAAAACTATCAGTTTACATTCTCTAAGCACCTGCGCCTGACCACTTTTCTTACTTAAAAGGCAGGTAGGATTTGTTTTTCTTGAGAGATCTAGTGGCAACTTCAGTGTAGTGTGAGCTGTTCTTCTTCCTTCCAGGAGAGTAGCTGCAACGCCCGAAGAAGCTATGGCAAGAGCAATTTCTCCCTGTGCCTGAATCTCGGCTAGAATAAGATTGATCATGAAAGTTTTCCCTTTGCTACCAGGGGCATCCAGAAAAATTATCCCACCCTGTTGTTTTATGATTTAATCCATTATAGTTTCGTGTCCTCGTGGTTGCCTCGGTGCGACGTATGCACGCAGTTCGTCTATGTTGTAGTTCTTCTCTCTCATATAATCTGCATTCAGTATGTTATATTGTCCTCGTACTGGTTCTTGTAGGCCAAATTGCATCAAGGTCTTGTTAGTCATGGTCATGCATTTATCCTCAAGAATTATCAATGTATTACTGAAAATTTCTGGAAATAAATTAAGATCAAATGTTGAGTTTTGTACTCTGACTTTTGCATGTATATCTTCACTCATTGCTTTTTTATATTTCCCCCATAAACTGATAGGATTTGATGGGCTACAAGTGGTCAGTATTATAGCAAATAAGTTTCTGATCTGATGTGGAAAGGAGATTAATTCCGCTTCTCTCAATCTATTGTCCCAGTGTTGGTCTCCTTCAAGCAAACCGAGTTTCTGACAAGCCTCTCTGTATGTTTGGCACACTTCACCGTTCACAGTTTTTATTGCTATGAATGAAGTGGGTCCTCGCACTGTGTGAAGAAGCATTCTGAGTAAAAAGCATTCGGCATTATTGGGGTGAACTGTGTACACTCCACCCAATGCGTCACTTGAAACAGTATCATGTCCAGGGACGGAAAGTCCAATATTTCGTCTGCTGAAAACTTTTCTTGAAGAATTTCACGTGTAGTACTTAGGTACCTCAGGATAGAGCAAAGTCCTAGCAAAAGGATCATGTTGGCATAGTTGGAAGAATGCTGTCAAAGTCGTGTTCGGTGGTTTATTTGATATTGTAGCGGCGCTCTCCTTTGTGAAGTAAACCCTCTGCCCATTTTCTAAATGTACATTCAAGTGAACAACTGTAGGATGTCTGTCATGAATAGGAAATCCTAAGATCCTCCAAACTGCTTCGTTGCTACTGATGTATCGTCCCAATTGATACTTCACAATTTCATTATTTGTTTTCCTGTTGGTTAATCCAAAAGCAGCCATATCACTACCTTTGTATACGTGATTGCAAACATACTTTATTGGTTTTATGCTGTTGCAGTATTCAACGTTAATATGTGCCTGGTACATTCTGGACAGCAGGGGTGAAAATGGCACATCCCAGCTGTTGTCAATCTCTGTATCTGTGTTGCCACGTATCTTTAATTTAGTACCGTAGTCAATCCTCCATCTTCCGGAACTCATCTTCTGTATCTAGTATAACCGTCATCACCAGTTTGTGTTTCTTTGGTCAGTTTTCTTGGGTACTTTTTATTGCACTTTCCTTCCTTCATACAAGGCGAGTTGGGGTTTAGATTTCCACAAGGTCCGTGGATCATATTTTTAGTAATCACTTCGAAAAGATTGGGATCTTCTTTTTGGTTAGGGAGTTCAGCAGATATAATGTCATCAATTTGTGAAGGCTGGATTTTATCGACTAACCATATTAAATTGTGGTAATCCGCGCTTTTGATATTCTATTGTATACATCCAGCATCTTGTCGCTCCAAACACTTGACACTTTGATATGACGTTCATTAATTTTGATTGTTTCTGTCTGAATACTCTCGCAATTAAGTCATGGCGGTCACTGGGCACTTGACCGATTGTGAGCATCTCCTTTATCTCTGTCCAAGCCGGATTGCACTTGAAGGTTATGAACAAATCTGGTCTCCCATAAGTTTTCACGTATGTCATTGCATCTAGAGTATATTCGTGCATGTGCCTCGGACTACCTGTGAAGGTCGCTGGTAGTATCACCAAACATCCAACATCTTCAAAATTACCATCATTGGCCTCAGCATCCTTAAGGTGGATATACTCTTCAACTCTCAGTTTATTCTGATTTAAACGAATAAAAAGAAGTCTTTCGCTTTCAGTTTTCGCGTACATGTCAACAATGAACTGATGGAATAATTGTCTACAATTTAATATGTGGTTCTGTCCAGTTTCTCTAATCATTAACCTGAATGAATAGAACTCCATCGCCGAAACCTTTTTGTTAGTACTTTCACCTGTTGCTGGGTTGACATGCTTTACATTAAAATGATATCCATCCTCACCCCGAGGAAATATCAATGGGTATTGTAGAGGATCGTGTGATCTATGTGTTTCAGAAATGCTCTGCAATTCATTTCCGCGTCTTTGGATTAAAACGTCGCGTTGATGAAATTATTCTACTGATATAACTACCGCGACTTCATCTGTCTGAGGTGTACTAAAGCGTCTCTCGTGTTCCACTTCCGGTCTTAGATCTGCTCTAATGACTACCTTATAGTCATCCGTTTGCATACTTTCCAATTCTGTATTAAAGGTCTTAATAAGGTAGTTGTGCTCGTGGAACATACTTTGTAGATTGAACACAATCGCACGCCTTGCTCCTGGTATGCAGTTGCATCGTAGATCTGCTTCCCGTTGTTCGTCACCGACGAAATACAGTTGCATAAAATTATGAGTTTGAGCAGGCAGAGGCAATAATGATCCAGCCTTGTGGTAAATCTGCCCTTGCACAGTAAAAGTGGATGGAAAGCCACGTTGTTCAAATTATTGATGACTCACCAAAAGATGTCATCTGGAAACAGAAGTTGTACTTTCTTATGGTTTTAAGGAAATACTTCGACTCCGAAGTATCGGCTAACATGTAAAATGAAAGATGTTGTGGTGGTAATTCCAATCATGGTAGTTTGACTTTTCCATTTTTGCAACGCATACCAGGTGATTCGGATTTAGATATTTTGGCTTGACAGTTATTGCAAACTATGTCCATTTTCCCGATGGTAATACTTGTATGGTTTGAATAGTCCTTATGCCGATCATAGTGAAATGCTTCCAATTTCAAGCCAACATTTCTAGCGGCCCCAGTCATTCTCTCTGCCTTTCTTCTACAAGTAAGACATTTCCTCCGTTGCTGTTCGGTTTCTGCAAGTCTTCAGATCTTGAAGTCGAGCTTCATGGCGCTGAGCTGTCTGCAGCTCTTGAAGCTCGAGCTCTCTCTCTCTCTTTCCGTTGCAAGTCGTCTACTGCGCTCCTCGGGAGTTTGTTTACTTCTCAGTCCTTTTAGTTTTTTAGCATTCGACTGAACTTGAGCAATAGCCTTACGTTTTCTTAGAGACATTTTAATGTTCTGTAACATACAAAGTGTTTAATTAAAATAAGTAAATTATGTTTCTATAATGTTATAGAAATTTCTAGATCGTTTTTAACAGTCCACGTAAGTTTAAAACATGGTTTCGACATTCGGATAATGAGAAATCAGGGTATCATCAAAATCGCCAAAGCAGTTTTCGCAACTAAACAAAACGTTGAAGTATGTTCGAGAGACATCAATTATAATACGCCTTGGGTGTAGTTATCATCATGTGCCAACTTTCATAATATAGTTGTCTCTCCGCTTGTACCTGATGCTACCATTACAATTAGCCAATAATCTTTTTACAAATTTTTATAAGATTCGCCACATAAGACGCACATCTGACGATTTGAATTCTCCCTATATTATCCCGAAAAGAAGAGAAGACAACTGTCTGGTCTGTGAAAATTCCGCCACAATCTATTCAATACATTACGCATTTGTTTTTAATACTTAGCAAATTTCATTACGAACTGTGCAGGCTTATCAAAGGGTTTGTTTCCGGTTATTATTGCAGCTTTGGCATCAATGTTTCCTGCTCTGGCACCACTCCACTCAGTTTCATAAGACAAAACTGATGTTTATTGTTATTGTAAATTTGATGATAATTTATATAAGGTTTTAAGTGAGGTATGCGTCACATCCTGAGTATTTTGCTTGTGAAAACTGGACGGGGATTTGAATACAGGTGTTCTCAAGTGCGAGGCTTGAGCGCTACCGTTCACTAATCAAACTCTCTTTATAGTTTAATTTAATTTCGATAGAGCACACGCCCCTGTAGCAAGTTCTCTACATCCCCTTTTTCGCCTAATAGAGTATTTCTGTCGTTTGAGTTAAGTTTTTGTATCTGAGAAATGTTGAAGTAACCATCGTGGGTCATAGGAACATATTTAAACTTTCTTCACAAGGAAACAAAACTCCATGGTAGTTTACTACTATAACAGTATTCGTCCAACCAGAAACATGTGAATTTTATGAAAAATCTTTCAACTGTGGCGTTGCAATTTGGTGATGTATTCT
This sequence comes from Vandiemenella viatica, assembly GCA_031002005.1. Taxonomy (NCBI): domain Eukaryota; kingdom Metazoa; phylum Arthropoda; class Insecta; order Orthoptera; family Morabidae; genus Vandiemenella; species Vandiemenella viatica. The sequence continues at coordinate 241,119,692 of JARYHS010008074.1, read as the reverse complement.
TATGTAACACCACAAGACAAATCAGAATTGAAGATTTTATATATGTATCGTCTACACTTCTCGTTAAACCAGACGATGAATTCTTATCTAATTTGACGAGACACATTAAAAGTGGAATGTAAAATATTGCTTTGTCTTTGGGATAATGTATCTGTAAATCGAGGTTGATAGTTTGAAATGCAACCTGGACCAGAAAAAAATTCCCAAAGTCGCAAGGCACTACACGCTGGACATGTACAATGGGAGTTTTGTCTTCTTTCTAGCGGTTGTGGTCAAGCTGAAAGCAGAAGAAAATCGTTGTCAAAAGAAAAGAACCTATAAATAATTTTTGACTTTCGATATCTCGAAAGCTAAGCGAGATGTGTATTTTTTTTTACCTTCTATCTGTCTCATTGAGTTGTATAAGAATTCATCTTCAAATTGCGGCGCAACGGTTGACGTAAAAACTGCATTTCTAAACATTTCAATAAATTATGAAATTAATAAAAGCTAAATTATGTCAGAAACTCAAGTGTATAGCGCAGAATGTAATGCCAAAAAACGCTCAGTTGTCATAATAGGTTACTTTCCAACAGTACGGACATAACATTTTATGTCAAAAACCATTGCATTACTAAACAACGCGGTAAAATATAGAATGAATAAGAGCTAGAGTACGTCAGAAACACGCGCGTAGCTATAGCGCAGAATTGCAGCTTAATACCAAAAAAATCATCAGCGGAAATACCAACAACAAAAAAAGTTCAGTTGTCCTAAGCCGTTATTATTCTCGACACTAAAGGTTTAATACATACTCGATTACACTTCTCGTTAAATGTTATCTCACAGCTGACATGGTTAGATTGAAATGCGGCATGGACTTGAAAAAATTTCGGATAAGCCAAATCGACGATGTAATCTTATCTAACTTGGCGAAACACATTGAGAGAGAAGAATAAAATATTGGAATATCTTGCTTTGTTCTTGAGATATTGAATCTCTAAATTGAGGTGGTTAGTTTGAAATGCAACCTGGACCAGAAAAAAGTTCGACAGAGTCACAAAGCATTACACGCTGGATAAGTACAAAGGGTGTTTTGATTTCTTTCTAGCGGTTGTGGTCAAGTTGAAACGTAGTTTGAAGCAAAAGAAAATCGTCATGAAAAGGAAAAAAAAAAAAAAAAAAAACTATACCTACAAATAATTTTTGACATTCGATAACTCGAGAACTAAGCGAGATACGTAATTTGTTTTTACTCTCTGTCTCACTCAGTTATACAGGGCGTTCGCCGGGAAACGCAACCCACTGTTAGCGCTACAAGGAAGAAACTGCTCGCGGCGAGCGAGCGGTCAGCACCCGGCATTGTTCGACCGTCGGCCGCGGACTATTTCATAAACTTGTATGTGCTAAGCATTTAAATGTGACGTAATTCATTAGCTTACCTTATAAAAGATGCTGGAAGTGTTGACACTCTTGTGTAATGCACATTTCACATCTTCTGAACATATTTCGAGACACACGCTGCCCTAACTGACTTAATGATTTTTTGGGTGACTGTTCTAGTCGAAAAGCGATATCGTCAATTTTCTCCTCTGTGAGAATACGGTTGACCGACAGTCTCTTTTTGTTAAAAAATGAACCCGTTTCTCTTACTTTTTTAACCAGACGCAGAATTGTTGATTTAGCTGGCAGTAAAGCGCCAGGATATTCGCGACGAAATTTACTGCGACACTTTTTAAACGACTTCTTCTTCACATATGTATCGTAGAGAAATATTCTTTGTTGCAAACTGTAACGTACCATAATTTTACTCACACTCAAACACGGTACAGATTAGTAAGAGTATGAAGCCCCAAACCAGCCAAACCGCAAAGAAACGTTTATTCACAACACTGATTAATAAGAGACTGAAGTCACAAACTAGCTACAATGCAAAGAAACCGTTCTTAACAATGTAAGGGTCACTGCACTGCACTGTTGGGGCAGCGGAGGTGTTAAACAGTGCGGTGATTCACGGTGCCGTGTGGCGGAAACTGCTGGCTTCGCTGTCCGAGCAAGTTGCCGACGGCAACAGACTGGGAGGGTTGCGTTTTCCGGCGAACGCCCTGTATAAGAATTCATCATGAAATTACGCCGTTACAGTGGACGTAGAAACTGCTATAATGAACAATGCAATACATTATAATACGAATAAAAGCTAGATTATGTAAGAAACTCAAGTGTATAGCGCAGAATGTTATGCCAATAAGCGCTCAGTTGTCATAATGGGTTACTTTCCAACAGTAAGACCTTAAAGGCTCGTTCGCACTGGGCGAGTAATTTAGTCGAGTGGCGAGTGATTTAGTAACTAAACGTGTGTGAACAATGAAATTTAGTCGAGTGGTTTAGTCGAGTCGATCCGTTTTGTTCTATTAAACCGGGCGAGTAGCACCCCCCACCACGCGCCACTGCCCACTCGCTCAGCGGCTGAACCAATAGTTTTAGTAGAGTTCGTTAGCTGCCGAAAAATGTCGTTTCGCTGGAACGAAGAAACAATTTTAAAATTTGTTTCTAAATATGTAGGACATGAATGCTTGTAGAATATTAAGTCCCCAACTAGAAAAACAAATAAAGGAATCAATCTGCACGCATAGATTTGGAAAATACCATAAACATACCTGGATTTGGTGAGAAGTAAATTGAAAATTAAAAACATCTGCTTAGTGCACAATTTTATTTTATTTGATTACAATAGCATCTAGATTATACATTAAGATGTTATTCCTATTTTTATTAGAAGTACTACCTAAAGCGATAAAAATCTTTTTAGTATTATCTACTAGCAGAAGTTAAAAAAAAAGTAGTCCAAAAATTTAGGCGCAGGTACTGAAACTCAGTAAAATGATTCAGTTTACTGGATGCATCTCTATGAAACATTGATTCAATTCCTTTAATGTTTCACAGATTCCTTCACACAGTGATTAATTGGGAAATACCCTATTTTCCGTGTATAAATACGAGGTGTGAGTGTCCATAAACTACATCCGGTGGCAATAAAGTAGAGAACTGCCTGTAACTACGTAGTTGCCGGCATTGCACTCCTTAAATAGGTATCGTCACGCTGGATTTCCGGCTGCATTTTCATTAACACAAATTTTGGACATTCTCAAACTATTTGTAGGGATCTTCTAATGCTAATTCCTTTCAGCTCCTAGTTCATTAACCCATTTTCTTACCCATTGCTTTTTTTTTTCTTTCTTTATCGCATAAACTTCTTCATCCATCTCTTATAAAAGAGCGCCATTCATTTGATTGCGATGCAGCCTGCAGGCAAAATACCACGCTACTTGTGTACTGTACTCGACCGTATGGAGGAGAAGTGACGTTAAATCGGTGAAGCAAGCACTAAACTCTACCGCATGGTGGCAGCACCGGCAGCGACCATATGGCGCTTCCCAACAATTAAGGTGTTCACATTGTGGTAGATGCAGTGATTATTTCATTTAGTATTGTGTATAAGTGTTTAAAAATGCCAGCTTGTGTTGCGTACGGTTGCACAAATAGGCCAGACAGGAAAGAACCTGGAATATCATTTCATAAGTAAGTTGAATTGTAATTATCGTTGTTGAAGTGAGGGGTAGACACCGCAAACTTTGCAGCACGTCTATAAATATTTAGTCATAGCTCTCAATGGGATGACTTTGTTCTCAAATTTTTCTTGGTGTAGTGTAGAAAATCAGCAAACCTTGCTATTTTGCACATAATAGACTAGCATTATTTTTTAACGAGTGTTTAAAATGAGATTTAAAGGGGCGTGTTTTACTTCGCGATTCAGTGAATTTACTATTACGATTTCTTTCGTCACGTTGCTGATTATACTGACAATGGATGATGAAATTAACTGTTATGTGAGAAGCTGTGAGTTTTATTAATTTTTTAAATAGCTATTTCAGGCCATTGACTTAGGTTATTTTTAAAGCTTCATATAAGACTTGTTTCTGTTTGTAAATACGTCTATACCTATTTTTACCGATTTTGAAATCTTTCTCATCTATTTATGTCGAAACAGGATCATGCAGACATAAAAATGGGCTTCATAAATAAAGAAGTTATTGGCCTTTGAACAAAATCAATTTGGGGAATGTGTTTCTAATTTAGTCTATTTTTTTTTTTGTACAACATTCCCCCCCCCCCCCCCCGTATCTAAATCTAACTGAGAGATAATTTTTTTACAATTGTCCTAATAAGTAGGGCTGTGAAATTAGACAACACATCTTGATCAAGAGAATGTTCATTAAGGTGACTGAATAAACATTTTATTTCTGGTACCAGCCTACAAAATGTCTGGGTTGCTCATCCCTAGAGTGGGTCCACTTACTTTTTTTCTGGTCTAGGACACATTTCAGACTAACCACAAGTGGTAGTAATAAAACTGAAATATCCATTCTGCAGATCAACCATGTAATCATTGTGGCTTTGACAGAATTAATTTTTGGTCCAGCCTGCATCCAAACCTAAACCCCTCAATTTGGATGTTGTATATCCCCCAAACTAAGCAAGATATCGAAAACATTTATTCCTTATTATCGAGTTTTTTCGTCGTGTTACATAAGAATCCATCATTAAATTTGACTTTTGCGAAATTTTTCTTCTGCATTTCAACTCAAGCCACCTCACTTTTGAGACAGTATATCTCGAGAACTAGGTGAAATATCGAAAAATTTTACTCTTTATTTTTTATTTGTCTCGTCTTTTTAAATAAAAATTCATCATAAAATTAGACTTTGAATAATTTTTTCTTCTGAATTTCAACTAAAACCATTTCACATTTGAGACAGAATATCTCGAAAACTAAGCAGGATATCAAAAAATTTTATTCTTCATTTTTTATTTGTCTCATCGAGTTACATAATAATCCATCACCAGATTGCGGCGTCACGTTTATCCTAGAGTCCCCTTGAGATGTTTGTACATATTCTTCGTGTTTGTTGGGAAGCGGTCAAGCCCCCACCACTCCGGCCATGCCCCCCCACTCCTCCGCCGGCCTGCTTCACTCCCATGCGTGGTAAAGGTCTCTTGCGTCGTCTCCATATTATTCCTTCCTCCATGACTCGACCGCAGTGCGAACGATTTTTGGTCAGTGGCGAGTAATCTATACTATTATCTATACTATACTATTATAAATCTGTAAGCAAGCTTCGTTTGTAGTGAGGCTTGATCTCTAATAATGCAAAAACTACCGCATCAATTTGCATGGTGTTTCCAAATTTTTAAAGCTAATGTTGCCGATCAACGATCAACATCTGCAGAAGTAGCTAACGACTAATATGTACCATGGGAAGAAGCAAGTCAGTAAAAAACTTCAGAAATGTGAAACTGTAGACCACAGATAATTATAGACATTCAGACGGTCACTCCTTTCATAAAGAGACCTGACAAAATTTAGGATTTCCCTTTTTTTTTTTTTTTTTTTTTTTTTTTTTTTTTTCTTCTGCGATTCATTTTTCTGGACCGCAGTACTTCAAAATAAAAAGAATACGTGAATCAAGTATAATCAGCATTTACTTGAATCGTAACAGGTCTGTTGAATTACGAAAAAGTTATACGATTACTAATATTGAAGACATGTATTGTCTCTGTGAAGACATGTATTGTCTCTGGTAGACTGTTATACAGTTTGTCTCTGGAACAAAATTGCTACGTGAACGATGTACAATACAGCCACAATAAGCCAATACTTAATACGAAATTCAGTTTTTTCTCGAAGAGCAATGTCTGAAAAACAGCTATTATAAATATCAGCAAGTAATAAAACATACTTCTTTCGTAATGACTTGTACGGAATTGCACATATTTGGAAGTACTTTATTCGATTAATATGTCTCGTGGCTATAACGTGCAAATATAACTAGGCATCCGAAAATTCAGGTACATGCGACTCAAATAATTACATAGAAAATACGGATATATTGAAAGAAACTCAAATAAAAAAATTTTAATATCCTAATGCTACACCGCGTAAATTATAAAGCTAAAAGCATCGTCCCTTTGGCCTATAACAAAGCATATCAGCTGTCATCACTGTCCAGGTTGTATTTCAATCGATTTACAACTTGCGATAATTTTGCCACTCAGAAATAATTGCTTGAGTTACATGCACATTAGTACATATACTGTACCGTGATCCATTTTGACATTTTTGAATTAATTATATGACTGAAATAGTGACAATAATGATACGACGATTTGAAACCAAGATTAACTCCAATTCACGTAAATTTCTATTTTAAAGCAGGAATAATTGATGGTGTATCAACATAAAATAAAAACCAATATCCAAACAGCAAAAAATAATTAAATCAGAAAAAACTGAGATGCTGTGATTATTGGTAAAGAATTTTTATTTCAAATATAACTAGGCATCCTAAAATTCTATTCTACACCGCGTAAATTTTAAAACTAAACCCGTTATGCCTGATGCTAAACAAAACGAGTCAATTGTCATCTGGTCCAGGCTGTTGTTTCGCCAGGTACTTACATGCGACTGAAATAATTACATAGAAAATACGGCTATATTGAAAGAAACTTAAATTAAAAATGTTTCATATCCTGATCAAGCTACATTTTGTATTCACAGTAATCATGATGAGGTGGTGCGATACCAATCTGGAAGATACCTCAGCTCTTCTGAAGTGATATGGCGAATTTTATCATTCCCAATCCACGAAAGATTTCCACCAGTTTTTCATTTTGATGTCCACTTGGAAAATGGACAGCGAATTCATTTTCTCCCATCCAATATCCAACAACAAGTGAGCAAACCTAGAAATACCACACTTCTTGCATTCTTTCAACTGTGCAAGCAAGACACATTTGCCAAAACTTTGTTGTACGAGGAAGTTCCTGCATATTACACCTTCAACAAACAAACAGGAGTTTTCAACAGAAGACGAAGGGGTACCCCAGTTCCTAACCATCCTGATGTCTATAAGGAAAAGGCACTGGGTAGAGTGTACACCGTCCACCCAAAAAACAGTGAATGTTTTTATCTTAGACTACTACTTAATACTGTACGAGGACCTACCTCCTTTGCCGATCTGAGATCTGTTGATAGTTTTGAACACGCTACCTATCAAGCGGCATGCGTCGCTAGAAATTTGCTGGAATCTGATAGTCACTGGGATAATGCTTTAGAAGAGGCATGCCTCAGTGATAGTTCGCCTAAACTGAGAAAATTGTTTGCTGTAATGTTGGTTTTCTGCAACCTGTCCAACCCTAACCAACTATGGTTGAAATATCAAGAGAACCTTGCCCATGACGTAATGAGTGAAATCATATGTAACGAGTCCCATAAAAACAACCACAACTACAACCTGGAAGTTACAAATAGGTGCAATCTAAAGTTAAAGGACGTGGTAACCTCTATTGGGGGCAATACTCTAGAGCACTACGGACTGCCGAGGCCTACAATGGAGAACAAATCAAAGAATATAAATGAAGAGGGAACAGGTTATGACATCAATCAATTAGCGCTTCTCGCAAAAGAGAAAGAAGCGGAACTCAATGCCGAACAACGACTGGTATATGAAGAAATCATGGATTCTGTCAGGTGCAATAAAGGGAAAATATTCTTACTGGATGCGCCAGGAGGAACAGGAAAGACATTCGTGGTAAATCTATTACTAAATAAAGTGTGTAGCAAACATAAAAATGCGTTAGCTGTAGCATCATCAGGTATTGCAGCAACGTTGCTACCAAGAGGGAAGACCGCGCATTCCTGCTTCAATATTCCACTGAACATCGAGTTCAATGACAGTGCAGTATGTGACATATCCAAACAAGGTAACAAAGCCGAAGATATCAGAACATGTGAACTTATTATATTGGACGAATGCACTATGGCACACAAATTGAGGCTGTTGATCGTTCGTTACGAGACATTCGTAATAATAACAGAATAATGGGTGGCATTACATTTCTTTTTTCTGGAGATTTCCGCCAAACGCTACCTGTAGTGCCAAGAGGTACAAGGGCGGATGAAGTGAATGCATGTATAAAACAGTCATCTTTATGGTTCAGCATACAAAAGTATTCTTTAAAAACGAACATGAGAACATATCTCCGAGCAGATCCAGAGTCTCAACAATTTTCCAAAATTCTGTTAGCAATTGGCAAAGGAACCATGCCAGAAATAAACGGAGAAATAAAATTGACTTCGTCACTTTGTATTATGGTGCCAAACATCGATGATCTAATTTCGAGTGTGTATCCTGACATAGTAAATATTATCAACAAAGAAAAATCTTGGTTTTGTGAACGTGCGATACTGGCACCCAGGAATGAAGACGTGAATGTCATCAGTAAGTATATCCTGGATATGATCAAAACAATGTCGATGACTTACGTCGCTATAAACACGGTTGAAGATCAAGCCGACGAGACTCCTTACCCAACCGAGTTCTTAAATTCCCTCAGCGCATCTGGTCTACCCGCGCATGAACTGAATATAAAAGTTGGTACTCCAATTATGCTACTGAGAAACATATCACCACCACAGCTGTGCAATGGGACTAGACTTCTGGTGAAATCATTGCACAAAAACATCATTGAGGCCGTTATTTTAACAGGATGTGGACGAGGAGAGGAAGTATTCATTCCACGAATACCATTGGTTCCTTCAAACTTCCCGTTCAAATTTAAGCGCCTACAATTTCCCGTAACGTCATGTTTTGCCATGACAATTAACAAGTCTCAGGGACAGACACTAGGAACCGTAGGCATTGATCTTCGGACACCATGTTTCTCGCACGGCCAGCTATACGTTGCTTGCTCCAGGGTGAGTGGCAGATCACGCCTGTACATATGTACAATGAACAATCAGACCAGAAACGTGATCTACACAGAGGCATTACAATGAGTGACCTACGAAGTATGCTGAAGATAGTATATTATTTCTCTTAAGCATTGCTTTATTTACTTATAACGCAAAAATAAAAGCCTTTCTAAACAATAAATGTTTATACTTCGCACAATAATTACAACCACGAATTACTACTGTTAATTTTTCAGGAACCTTTTCTACTATTGAATCAATTGCATCACGTTAAAATATGAATAAAACAACTCTCTGACATCAGTATGAAAACCGAACCTAACGTATTAACCGAAACTATTCAGAATACATTAACAGTTCAGCCTTTCCACGTTAATGTCTGGTAAGAGAATAAAATCGGTAAATAATTTCTACACCTGCCAAGGCACGCGCGCGTGAAGCAGCAGCAAATGCTAGTTTAGCTACTAAACTACTCGCCACTCGACTAAATTACTAGCCTAGTGCGAACGAGCCATCACCCACACCTCTGTTGATGTTAAAAACCATTGCATTACTAAACAACGCTATAAAATGAATAAAACCTAGATTACGTGAGAAACACGCGTGTATAGCGTAGAATTGCTGCCTAATACCAAAAAAATGTTCAGTTGTCCTAACCAGTTGTTCTCAACACTAAAGTTTTAATCATATATATTATTTCTATAAGGTATTTTTTTGTCACAAGCCTATATCTTCCTTCATACTTAACCGAAATCAATGAATGAGGTGTCATTTTAAAGCTTATGGTCTCCACTTTGGTTAAATCGTATTTTAAGCATGAAAGTTTTCGGAATTCGACCCTTAAAGGGCAAAAATGTAATTTTTACTAAAATGCTGTTTTCTGTGTTACGAGTCAGTTATCTCCCTGGATACCTATCTGAAACCGTTTTATGAAGTATCGTTTTAAAGATTAAGATCTCCGCTTTAGTGCCGTCAAAAATTAAGCCAGAAAGTTTTCGGAATTCGACCCTTAAAGGGCAAAAGTATCAATATTTTTGCAATGCGTTTTTGTGTCACGAGCGATTTATCTCCCTTAATATCTAACCGATATAGATAAATGAGGTATCATATTAAAGAATAAGGTCTCCGCCATGGTAACATTACATTTTATGAAAGGAATTTTTCGTAATTCGACCCTTATAGGGCAAAAATGTCACTTTTTCTAAAATGCGTTTTTTGTATCTCGAGCCATTTATCTCCCTGGATATCTAACCAAAATCGATAAATGAGGTAGGAGTATAAGGAGTAATTTCTCAGCTTTGTGACATCATATTTTAAGAAAGAATGTTTTTGGAATTCAACCCTTAAAGGGAAATAAGTATAAATTTTTCTATAACGCATTTTTGTGTGACGAGCGATTTATCTCCCTTAATATCTAACCGATATAGATAAATGAGGTATCATATTAAAGAATAAGGTCTCCGCCATGGTAACATTATATTTTAAGAAAGGAATTTTTCGTAATTCGACCCTTATAGGGCAAAAATGTCACTTTTTCTAAAATGCGTTTTTTGTATCTCGAGCCATTTATCTCCCTGGATATCTAACCAAAATCGATAAATGAGGTAGGAGTATGAGGAGTAATTTCTCAGCTTTGTGACATCATATTTTAAGAAAGAATGTGTTTGGAATTCAACCCTTAAAGGGAAAAAGTATAAATTTTTCTATAACGCATTTTTGTGTCACGAGCGATTTATCTCCCTTAATATCTAACCGATATAGATAAATGAGGTATCATATTAACGAATAAGGTCTCCGCCGTGGTAACATTATATTTTAAGAAAGGAATTTTTCGTAATTCGACCCTTATAGGGCAAAAAATGTCACTTTTTCTAAAATGCATTTTTTGTATCTCGAGCCATTTATCTCCCTGGATATCTAACCAAAATCGATAAATCAAGTACGATTATGAGGAGTAATGTCTCAGCTTTGTGACATCATATTTTAAGAAAGAATGTTTTTGGAATTCAACCCTTAAAGGAAAAAAGTATAAATTTTTCTATAACCGATTTTTGTGTCACGAGCGATTTATCTTCCTTGATATCTAACCGATATAGATAAATGAGGTATCATATTAAAGAATAAGGTCTCCGCCATGGTAACATTATATTTTAAGAAAGGAATTTTTCGTAATTCGACCCACAAAAGGCAAAAAAGTCAATTTTGCTAAAATGAGTTTTTTGTGTCTCGAGCCACTTATCTCCCTTGATATCTATCCAAAATCGATAAATCAAGTACGATTGTGAGGAATAATGTCTCAGCTTTGCTGACATCATATTTTAAGAAAGAAGTGTTTGGAATTCAACTATTAAAGGGAAAAAGTATAAATTGTTCTACAACGTATTTTTGTGTCACGAGCCTTATATTTCCCTTTATATCTAATCGATATAGATAAATGACATATCGTATTAAAGACTAAGGTTTCCGCCTTGGTAACATTATATTCTAAGAAAGGAATATTTCGTAATTCGACCAATAAAGCGCAAAAATGTCAATATTTACAAAATACGTTTTTTGTGTTTCGAGCCATTTATTTCCCTGGATTTCTAACCAAAATCGATAAATGAAGTAGGAGTATGAAGAGTAATGACTGAACTTGGTGACATTATATTCAACCTCACTATTCATAGCATTTTATTCGCGAAATTTTCGCACGGGTCGTCTAGTACCAACTTATGGTCAAAGACATTGCCAGAAATCAGGGGCAAAGAAAATCCCTACTGATTTTTCGTTCTTGATTCCTCGCATTCAATACGGCCATCGATGGCGTTTAAAAACTAAACACTCCATATTAAAGGAAATAATATTTCAAGTTTTGTTCAGTGACCATACGTTCAGAATTTCATTTAATGCTCCTACATTATTTAACGTTGAAACATAAGACATGCCAGACAAGTGAATTAAGATTCTAAGCTTTAAAACGGTGAAAACCCCATCGAAATCTGGTATGTAGTTTCCGAGTTTTTATACTTCAAATATATCCGGTTTTCGTTTTATAGATATAGAAGATAAAACAAAATTTTCCAATCTTGTTTGCTATTAGAAGTTACCTTTCTTAGATAAATGTTGCACGGAGCTGGAATCCGAGATGTATACACCGTCACGAAATTCCGCACTTGCAAGATAAATTTCTTGTAGCTATACAAACAATCTCTTTTGTTTGCGTTCCCCGACAGCATTAAGTCCAGCACTTCCAGAAACCTAGCTTAACATTTTCAACAAACCGATAGGCTGGTATTCGCGATGTAGGTGAGAATTTTTTATGTCGAAGCTGGAAGTACAGAACAGTACATCAGTCCAATTATCCCAACGAGCTTTTTAATTTATAAAGCGAGTGAAAATTGGTGCAAACCATACAATCTCTATTTCAGTGTCGAAGTAACGAAATTTACTTTCTTGTCCTATAGTAAGGTATTCAACAGTACAGTGCATTGGTAAGCTACTCAATGTTCGCATGTCGAGCCAGAGTCCTTCATTTCTCTGGCACATCCTCTCATCACCCCTAACAATAAATGATCTTGAAACCTCTTCGTACGACCTGCATAATTGAGCTTACCATCAGATCTTATGCTAAGATATTTACATTTCACGTCTTAAATAAGGAATTCCATTCTCACCATTGAATAATAAGAAACCTTAACTCTTTTAACATAATGCAATTCTATTGTAAGCAGTGTTTGTTCATTGCACCCCATTACTTTGATTTGCAGTCAGTGATGTGTTTACTACCCCTACCCTTTCATATTTTCATTGTAAAATAGATAGTATTAACACTAGAGTGCACGCGCGGGCTGCATATGTACCCCAACGTGTAATATTGTCGAATATTTTTTTAACTTGGCGCGCTACAGATTAATCGTCCAGTGTATTCCTCAAGTACTATCCCCCGCCAGTAGCGTGCCATCCCCCGCGGCGCACGGACGTCTGCATAAATTACCCTCGAAGTTGATGGGCTACACCTGTAGCCCGAGCGAGCGTTGGAGGAAGTTAATTATTTAAAATACAAGTGACAAAATTGAGGTAAATATGATATATTTTCTGTACTAATACTATAAAAAGTAAGGTCTACAACTGTTTTTTATGTGTTGTTTGTGTTTATGGATTTTTCGTGTAACTTTATTATGTTTTGGTCATTTTTAGTTAGCGGGTAATGTGTACGATGCCCAAATACTAAAAAGGTTGCTGGAGGATAACAAAACGAAATAAGGTATTTCTGAAGTTGTCTACCCTCCACAATCATGCCAAAATTGATGATTCAACTGGTGATGCTCGAAAACCTGATATCATAGCATTTTATAACAACACAAAAAACGGCGTCTTTGTTTTTGATAAAATGTGTAAACAATACGACGTTACCCGGAACAGTCGTCGATGGCCTCTCATGCTGTTTTACAATTTTGTAAATATGACGGGAATAAACGGTCTTGTAATATATTAGATGAACAACCCTAATATGAAAGTGATCCGTCGTCAATGTCTTCAAGAAGTCGGATTCGATCTGGCAAGACCTTCTATAGAGCGTCGTATATCCCAGCAAAATATACTAAAAGGTATGAAACTGAAAGGCAGACTACTTCTAGGACTGGCAGATCAACCCCCCAACATAATATGCCTGTTCGGGAAGGAGTTGGTCCATGTTCTTTTTTCAGCAGGGCTCAGGACCGCAGCACGCGCAAGCAATGTAGCAAATGTACGAGGCGCATTTGTAGCGAACATCAGGCAGTCGTCTGTTCTGAACAGAATGATTTATTATCAATGACTTTGATAATTAGTTCAACTACTCAACTGGAAACCCATTTTATAATAAATACTAGCGGAGTTCCCGGCGTTGCCCGGTATAGTTGGCGTAGATTTAACCATACCCATTTTTATTCCCACAAAACATTTGTACAAAGTTTCATAAAATACGCGCCAACTTTTCTGGAATTAAAGCAAACTTACATTCAACCGCCCTCTACCAAGAAATTGGTGGGCTGAAGTTTATTTAAACGTATACTATTTTCATTCTTCCGAAAAGATCAAGCTTCGATAATTTGGTTAAGAAATTTCATTACTACATTACTGAACAACCCTAGATTCTGTTAAAAACTCACACTTGATTCAATTGCGAAGCGAATGGACATACTTATGGCTTGAAACGCCAGATCCTTTAACTCTGCAGATAAAATATCAAAAGTGAATCCGGAATAATATTATCGTAAACAGAAGACTAATGCTGAAGGCCAGAGATATTGTCCAGAGATCGAAGAAAATCTGTTGTTTTTACGGCTATTTATGTCGATTAAAAATTGAAATCTCGAATCAAAGGAATGAATACTTGAAGCTATGGCTTTTAAAAATTGAATATATCGAATTAAAATAAAGAATACTTAAAGTTTTGATAGTGTGCAAAATAGTTATTACTATAAGTTATCTTATTGCTTTAATTAAAGGCTATGGTCAGAGCCATTGTGTTGTGTGTTTAGTGCGGAGTATGCGGCATCTAGTGATTCCTCCTGTGTAATTTCTCACCATACGTTCAGAATTTCATTTAATGCTCCTACATTATTTAACGTTGAAACATAAGACATGCCAGACAAGCGAATAAGATTCTAAGCTATAAAACGGTGAAAACTCCATCGAAATCTGCCCCGTAGTTTCCGAGTTTTTATAGGACCAATTTGCCCGGTTTTCGTTTTATAGATATAGACAGAAGATAGATTACGTTTCTAAATAAAAATAAGACTAAAGGATCTCAAACCTTCCAAAAATAGCTGATTTTTAACAAGTTTATGTTTATGTTAAAAATTGTAATTAAGAATTTTTTTAATTGTGTAAGTTATTATGATAAAAATAAAGATGTTTAGTGCGCTAAAGGAGTATTTAAGGGTGCGTGCACTCTAGTGTTAAGGGAATCTGTCGATTTAATTACATCATCTGCAGCAGCAGCCAGACAAAACAGAAAATATTTGCTGGGGTATCTTCCCATATATTTAACAGTATACTACACACTGCTGTCACAGTGATGATATTGCATGACACAAACCATGAAAAAGGGGATAAAAATATTGTTCAATTGTGGTCAACACTGAAATAAGTATTGGAGGGTAACTACTGTTTCTAAATCAATAATTTGTATATGAAACTATGTTAGTTACAATGGGAACTGTAGGGCCATAGAGAATCTGTTGAAAATTGAAGGAACTATTTCTTGGAATGAGGTGAACATGTTTATGTCCAGAATGGCAGCATGTGTTGTATTTAAATACATGGCACCTAATAGTGCCTTAGCAACATAAATTTGAAAAGCTGAGTGCAATATTTATTAGAGGCCTGTTTTAAAATACTACATACAGAACTCGCTGAGACTACTGAATTTGAGGTAGAAATAACCGTTTCATGTTAGTGAACATTATCTCAGAGAGTCCCGAAGCCCCTAAAATAAATGCAAAACAAGTTTGCTCTCAGAATTTAACACTGTTCATAAAGTATGTTTACTATCTCTCCAATTTCCTTCATGCTCCTTTGCTCAGCACTGAAGATGATAGGAAATGTCCATAAACTACGCGACTTCATTTTAGCCTATCTTGAACAGATCCTTCCCCCACATAGACAAGCTCTTGCTCACAAGTCTAACCATTTTATCAATTTGGTTTGGCATGACTATGATTTATGACATATCTAATGCAGGTTGGGATGTGACCACATCTTTCCCCCTGCCATATGTCTCGCCTCTCACATGATTAAGACTCATGTCGAAATATTGTACAATTTGTTTATGTTTTTGTGTTTTTACGTGTTCGTCTTTGCTTCCTGCCTTCATCTGTGGTAAGTGAAGGGTATCTGTTTATTTTTCCCTATCCTATCTTATTTTCAGTGCCTCGCGGCAATTTATACCTAATGTATTTAAGGACAAGGATAGAGTGAGTAAATTTGTCACTTATCACGAGACAAGCAAAAACAAAACAAGATAAATGTGTATACAAGTTGTGTTGAAAAGAGACTGAACTTTTGAAATAACTTGCCAGTGTACAAAATGAAATATGGCCACTGGTGCTTGCCAGTGGCAACTTTTAAAAGTAAAACGTTGTTCAGATGGTCATGCTTGCTAGCAGTGATGGTTTATGGGCTACAGCTATTAAAGCAAACAAATGTACTAACCTTTCGCACGTCCCCCAACCCCCATCCCAAAGTAAAAAATGTGTTTGTATTAAATTTTACCTCAAGCTGTATAAAATTTTGTAAGGTGTTGAAAATTCTTCAGCTAGCTTGAAGAGAAGACTGCCTGAATTGAACGCAATGCTAAGAGTGTTACAATCATTTCAAATTGCAGCATTATGTCAGTCAGTAAATTAACATTCCAGACCTGCCAACATTCCACGTCAATAAACAATAACATCAATGTCGTTCGTGTAGGAATTATTGAAAGTCCTGTACTAAACTGTCGAAGAATTGCTGAGGAATAGGTTGTTATAGATAATTATGACATGCCATTTTAACAGGGAGAACTTGGAATGAATAGTATCTGTGCAAAGTTTATGCTACTTTTGTTAACCATAAGTCAGAGTCACAAGTGATTTGCTTGGTCCTGCCCAGACGGAATGAAATATCTTGAAAAATGTCATAACAGTCGATAAGGCTTGAGTTTACATTTGTCATAGGAGTGTATCTAACAAAAATGAACAAATTCTAAAATGAGCAAGCTTATTAGGTAAACAAATAGAAAACTAAAATTTGGGTGGTTATTTTTTTTTATTAGAGGGTTGATGAATTTCTCGTTGAACAACTTAAGTGTAAATATCTTGGCATAATATTTGAAAGTAAACTTAATGGGACATGACACATTGGGTATGTGGTAGGGAGATGTTACAATATTCTTCATTTATTAAAGAGGGTGATGAGAGATTGTAACTGGGAAGTTAGGTGGTGAAATTGCCCTAAAAAAATTAGGATTAAATGATGTTTGGATTTTTATACTGGTCCTTCACATCTCAATTTCAGGTATACTTAAATTGTTCTTGTTTAGGAAAGTTTGTTATGACTGGGAAGTAGTAATGCTTCTGTGATAGGGGATAATTGGTTTAATTGAGAGTGAGTACATCTGTGTGGTATGAAATCCTTCATGTTTTTAAGAAATGCTGTGGAAATATGTTGTTGGTAGGAGTAAAGCACGATAATTATGGGAATGAAATGTTCGATGGTAACTGGTACGAGACCTTCAAACAATTTTTGTCAAATTACAACATGAAGGATTTATAAAGTACAACTGTAATAAGTATAAGAAGAAACTGAATGTACTAAAGAATATATCACTTGAATGAAATGACATTATCTTAACCTAAAAACATGTATGTGATTTCAGCATATTCCCAAATTCGTATCGTAAAAACCGAGTGTAACAAATCGGACAACTTTTATCTAAACAGAGCAATGTTCAATGTTACAAAAGATAACAGCATACTTAAAATATGAAATAATTATGTAAGTTCAGTTTTCAACAACATTTCAAACTGTTACCATAAATATTAGATAAACCATAAAAACTGAATTTTAGATTTTTTTATTAACAACATTATTTTCTTGAAGATATGTTACAGTAGTAATTGTGTTGTCATAAATTTTCTGATACAATACATTCCATAAGTCTCCACTGATTCGAATCAGGAATTTGAATTAACTGGTGTTAAGTCACCATAAACTCATTCAAAGAACAGAAAAGAGAAACAGCACATTATATAATACACTGTACATTGTACTTGAAATACCAGTAACAACCATTTATCCATTAAACGTACAATTTACATACAATTTTCTGAATCAAACTGGTAGTGTGTATGACTAATAGTCACAAGTATAATACTTAGTGTAGTAAGATAAACTTCATAAATTCTTAAGAAGAAATTTTGCAAGATGATAAAGTTGCTTTCAGGAATAAATTTCATTTACAATTTTTAAATATATGCAATACACAGAGTATTTACATTTCTCTGATTGAAATGTTGCACACAATTTTGTGTGTGTGCAACACCAAATGTAGTTATAATATTATTTATAAAGATTACTTCAACAAATTTAAAATGCCACTGAAATATTTAATAGAAGTACATACCAACTAGTTGCTAGTCAGTTAGTAAAACAAATACACAGAAACTTCCCTGAAAGTAAAGACATTGTGACGAAGTCACAAATGATGAATGATGGACAATATACCATCATAATTAATACAAACATTTCCTGAGTCTATGACAATAAATATAAATGGCACTATGAAGTACTTATTTTCAACATGTCATTAATAAATTATTCAGAAATTCTTCAGACCTGGAATTCTTAATTGGTCGGAAGTGACATCCAGTTGAAAAGCTACACCATTTTAAAAAATTAGAGATAATATACAAATTTTATACTTATCAATGAAAGCACAACTTCAGTCTTAATATTTTATAAGCCCTTATAGAACATTTAAAAGACTTGAGGATACATAAAAAAGAAAATCTTTTTATTTGAACACGTGAATGAAAACAAAGAGACGTCTACTGGTACCTCACCTGGCATACATGTACGATAAACTCCACTGAAATCGCAATGGCAGCTAATACATCACTACAGGATAAATTTTAATAGCACCAAATTACATTAGGGACTTTTTGTTTTAAGTTTCTTTCTTTTCTTTTCTTTACTTAAAAAAAAAAAGTGATACAAGGAAAAAATTAGCAGTTACAAAGTTCTTGTTTGTTACAAATCGTTTGTTTATTCTTTAATGCCATAACAAAGTGAAAAAAAATGCAGAAAAATGGGTGATTTATATAATAGTTAAATTTGTGTATCTTTGAGCATACAGTAAAAAAAGAATAAGGGGCTTTATATGTATGAAATAACATAAAATCTCAACTTTTTCTAGAGGATTAGAACTAAAAAAGTAAATATATTAATGTGTCAACTATAAACCAAAACTTTAGAATGGGGATTTATTAGGTCTTAATAACTAGACTATTCAGTATATAGATGATCTGTTTTTATATATGAAGAAAACATAAATAATTACTATTAAAATGATTTATGGTCCTATACAAGAGAGAGATCACAAGTGTATAATGAAAACATTTGGAACATGCTAAAACATTTCTGAAAATAATAAAATTCGCAATGAACTGTTGGTGCAAGCAGGGGCAGATCCAGGGGGCTCAAGCCTCCCCCAAAAGAATCTAGGTCCACCCCCGACATTTTTTTAACTCTATAGATTTGAGGCCCGAGGAGGCTATAAAGCCCCCCCCCCCCAAACCAAAATCCTCTAAAGGCAAGCCCTCTGAACCAAAATTCACTCAAGCCAAGCCCTCCCCCCCCCAAACCAAAATCCTGGATCCACCCCTGAAATTGTCCAAACCTGAATTGATTTTTTGGGAAAGGATTATTATGTCTCAAAACTGGATAACTGTGCATAACCCAGGACTGGAGATACCAGATGAGGGAAAGCACAGACATTCAGAACTGCTTACAGCTTTAACTGGACAGTTCTAAGTGAATTTTTGCCCTGGTCTATACGGAAACAAAGGAAATGTGAGACTGCCAGTAAATAACACATTAAGTAGCTCTAAGTACATTTGAAACATTCGATACAGTTGCAAAAGCAGTAACTTGAAAAATGAAATTATTCGCATCTCGACTAGCCAACATTCTGTAAGAAGCCAGGGACAAAAATATGTCATCACTGAGAGTAGATTTTGAACATCAACAGTTTTTACCAGCATCATAACATTTGTATCTTTTCTTTCCTACTTAATAACATCCAATTTCAAAGAAATTATACTGTGTGACATTCAGAAACTGTAACAAAATTACATAAATCATGGATTTACTCCTCTACGAACTAAAAAGAAGGGGGGGGGAAATGCTTAGCTGCTTCATAGGAACATGAATAGGCATTAAGGCAGGAAAGTAATAAACCAAAATATGGATCAGAAATGCCAGGGGAAAAAAGTATAAAATAATTAAAAATTTCTATCCAAATATGTGGTCATGTTGTTGTAGCGGACATTGCCTAACTTCAATGGTAGATAACCTTGTAATGCTTCATTTCCAGGTTGCCTGCCACTTTCTTCATTAGCAGTCCATTTCATTTCACTCTCAAAAGACTGATAGGTGTTACAGCAAGGTGGATAACATAAGCTACATGTGACCTGCAACAATTTTTGTTTTTGCTGTCCTTGTCTTGTGTTAATAATATTCTTTTTGCCATCTTTCTAAAAGTTCTGAACTACTTTCTTTCCAGCTGACATTTTTTTTTATATTAAAATTATAAAACAAACTATAAGTATTTTTTTCTGATACTTGGAAATGAATTTATTTAGTCGTTATAAACAACAAAATAATAAACTCAGTTCTGTGAATTATTAGAGGATTTTGTTAATGGAAGTGACACTGGATCTTAAGACAAAATAACCATTGTGCAACAAAAAACTCAATAATGATTTAAGTACTATATTATATTCTCCATAGAGGACAATATTCTGCTACAGAAACAGGTACCATTGTATGAATATACACTACATAAAAATTATGTTAGAATTTAACAGCCTCAATAACCTTGAAGCCTTCAAGAAACAACATTTCAAATAGTTTTCATCTAAAACAAATCAATAATTCCAAATCGATTCTTGCTCTTAAACAACTGGAAGCTTACGATTATATTACAAATAGTAAAATGGGAAACAATTTGACATTTTAAAAATGTAGTGATAGGTTTATGTAAGTAACTAACTACTTGGCACAATTAATTAAGTTCCAAGTTGGAAGCTACATATTTAAAAAGAAAATAGTTTCTTTAATTTGTTTTGGATGGAACAATAATATACTACAGAATATATTCATATTGCAACAGATATGAATATATTTTAATTTTTTTTTTGAAACTGACAAAAAATTGGGACTATAATATATAACAGAAGTTAAAATTAATCTGAAAACAAATCATTACACTTTTCTATTATGGGAATTCATATGCATAAAATTACCAAAGTGAGGAAACAG
This sequence comes from Vandiemenella viatica, assembly GCA_031002005.1. Lineage (NCBI taxonomy): Eukaryota > Metazoa > Arthropoda > Insecta > Orthoptera > Morabidae > Vandiemenella > Vandiemenella viatica. Next base: position 241,098,856 of record JARYHS010008074.1, on the reverse strand, counting down.
AACAAGTTTGGATGTTGTTGTAACTATGTAGCTAATATTGGATGAAATTTAATGTTTGAAAGTTATTCACTAAATATGAGCAAATTTAATACCAAGTTTATTTAACTAACTGCATGATGTGCTGTGGATCTCAGAATACAAATTCAGAACAAAAGATTACAGAGAATATGATGCTGTCATTCCTGTTATACATACAAATTAAGTGTTCGTTAATAATTATAATATTGTAAGAATCATGTCTAGGAAGACAAAAATAAAAATGATTTAGAAAAGATTTAGAACAAGGACAATTTAACAAAAGCTGAAAATCATTAATTGTTGTTAAAATTTTGACTTCAGTTGCATATTCCAAACACTAAAGAATATTCAGCATTTCTACCATTCTTATGTTAGATTATCAGGTGCATTACAGCCAGAATTAAAGATGACATCTGTATGATAACTTTAAGACCCATCTAAAATGATAGGAATAATGACTAAAAGAATAACAATGTAATTTATAGAGCTATCTGGCAAATCACAAAAATATTTAATTTAGTAAAAACTAAATTAAAACAATACAAACAGTACAAGAAAAACAGACCGATTTAAGGCATAAAGGAGTGGGAAAATTTCAATTTGTAGGTGAGGGAGTTAGGGATTGGAATAAATAACCAACAAAATTCTGAACAGCTTACCAAAAACAATGAAAGAAATTAAAATTTGTATAGGGCAAAAGTAGATAGGTAATGATATTACACTCAATGAATTATGTAAAATAATAATTATAAGAAGAAGAAATGAATAACTAGATGTGCTAGGAAATTACTATCATAGAATGTGCTCTATCACGATTAAATTGAGAGACTACATATAAAATAGTTCAGAATTTTGTGTGAAATGGTTGTAGGCAGGAGGAAAAAAACTGAAAACAACAAAATGTTAAATGCAGTGTCGGCATGGACAAGACATAAAAGTGTTAGGTAGCAATATAAACCCTGAAAAGCATATACACTGTCAAATAAGAGAACATTACAGTACAATCAAAACACTAAAACTAATATTACACGGTTAGTGTGAAAAGATATTTACTGATGTAATTATTCGACATGGTGTCATTTGTGGAAAGGTGTATGACAACCTACTTGGTGTAACTCTGTTAGTACTTACTACTGTCTTAAATTAATGTCTCAGAACCACAAATAGTTCAAGCAATACAAAGAAGAAAAATTATAGAAATAATTTTATTTATACATAATTTAAGTAATAGAGTTGTATTAGCTTTATTTAAAGCAGATGTTGCTGAATAAATAATAAGAAAAATACATGTTTTAGGTAGAAAACATCATAAGCATAGGGAGAAGCTTTTCAAAAAAATTATGAGAAAAAAACATTCTCAAAGCTTAATGAATAAATGCAATCATTAACCAACAAATATAAAGTCATTTAAAGAATTATAGAACATATGACACAGCCAGAATATTTTCAATGGTGATACAGCAGAATAAAAAACAATAGCAAAAGTAATCATGAGTAAAGTTTCTTTACATGTTATTAAAACTGTTCACCCATTAGTTATCCACTTATAAAAATGAGCTTCCACAATTTTAATGATAAAAACTGAGGTGATTATGGTTGACTGGCTGAAAACAGCAGTAGTGTTATAGGCAGTTTGTTAAGTAGTGGGAAGATAATATACGAAATGCTACGGGTAGGATTTGCTAACATTGCTGAAAAAGATTTTAGACCAAGATGTGAATCCAAAATGTCATTAAATCAATTTAGCAACTTCTATTCAGTCAAGATAACAATTTGTGAAAATTCAATTAATTCACATTCTTTACTTTTCTCATATACTGTGACATTGACAAAGCTTAAGAAAAACATCTTCAAGTAATTTTGTCATACACATATAATGGAAAAACTCGAATCATACTCAAACGGAACAAAAGGTCATTCACCTGGGAAAAAAAATGATGAAAAAACGGTAAAGTGAAATTGGTAAGATATAAAGAGATATTAACTGCACACGTTGTTTACTAGTGCTGGTAAGTATCAAATTTCACATTTACATATAAAACAATTTCTAATGAATGATAAAATATAACCAACAAAGCAAACAGTAAAATTAACATTAGATACATGTAATGTTAACTTGCTATTTGAAAATGGCGATACAGGATATTACCACAGCACATCAAACACAGTTTTAATCTTTAAAATCACACAGTAAAAACTGGCCAATTATTGTAAGTTCAGGAGTTCATTACAGTTGTGCGGCGTGAATAACCTCGTCTTGTCATTGTAGCTCCTTGGGCCTCACATTCACGACGGACTCTGTCAATGATATCAGCAACAAGTTTCTCCTCTCGCTCTCTCTGTTTCTTGTAATCTGCACCCCACGGAACATCAATTTCTGACTTTGTATTTCCCTTCTTTCTTGTTGTAGTACCTCCAGACACAGTTGTGGAACCACTACCACTCTCCCCATTACCTTCACCTGGAGCAGTTTCGTCTTCACCATGCCTAGATGCCATGTGACCTATATAGCCTTTGCGTGATTTGAAGAACACATTACAGTGATGGCACTTAAAAAGATTGGCAGGAGGTGGCACCGTTGTAGGAACATGCATTTTGTACTTGTGCCGATACCAATGAGTACGTGATGGTAGCACTTCCCCACACCACTTGCAGACAACAGAACCATCTTCTTGAGGTTGGTATTCAAGCAGATCATGCTTCCCACGTGGATTTCCACCTGTTGTCCCAATCCCAAAGTTAACACCTGCAGCAACTGTTGCAGCTGCTTCTGACAACAAATCATCAGAGTTGGTCTCATCACATCTCGTTACTACAATGCATCCATGCCCTTCCTCATCGGTGCCATCACCACTGAGGAAATGCACACCAGCAGTTGAATCTGACAAGGAGTCCTCAAGTGGTTCTATTTTTGTCTCATGTGTAAGGAGGTCTTCTTGATGTATTGAAACATGTCCCCCACTATGGTGAAATGTAGTACTGTTTCTACAGATTTCAAAAGTGACAGACGGATGATCAGCACACCTGTAACTGGAATCTGAAGTAAAAGCAAAAAATGAAAGGCAGTGTTAATGTCAGTTGAAACGTAACATATAAACTTCATGTTTGGTTAAACAATTGAACAAAGAAATTCCTAAAATATTGTAAGTACAATTATTATTTTCTGAATCTATAACACTAACATTGACTTTTTTATAGTTTCCTTACTATTGTACCCTATACAAATTAATGTTACTCCTTATAAATCAGTACATCAACAATATAAATATGGGGGTGGAGGAAGACTTCTAATAAGACGCAGAAGAGAGCCTAGTAAAATAATTACACACCAAAAAAACAAAGGAGACTAATATCTTATATTACTAATTTCTTTGAAATGGTAAAAATTATTCATAAGATTAATTATGCAAATTAAGGAAGTAGTGATGATGAAACAAACACACACACTCCATAAATAATGTGATACGCAAACAGATCGCAGAATAGTTGTTTCAAAGTCTCTGTGGTTTCTGGCAATAGTATATAACAGGAACGCTTGTAAAGGAGTGAATACTCTTAGATAGTTAGCTTATTTCCTCAACTGTAATATCGAAAAACAAGCGATAAGAGCAGAGCTGCAATGCTAATTAGTGAAAGATCAAAGCATTTAAAACTGCGGGCAAAATTTTTTACCAGAATTTTCTTTACTCATATTCACTGGTTTTCCTCCTTTTTTCAGTATATTTTCCAGTCATAAATAACAAACGCAACAGAGTAGGATATATAATATTTATTATCTTGAATCAATAAGATTATATTGCATCAAAAATTGGAATACAAAACATTAACAATTTTGTTAAAAAGAGTGCTGAAACAGCATTTTTCAAACAAAGAGATAAAATATCTGTATCAACAATATCCTTCAGAATATACACTTTGACAGTACAATTAAAGTGGATCTGCAATCTTTGTTTGATTCATTGTCGACTATACTATGTACAACATGCTACTCGAGGATCAATTGTTTTGAAGTATGGCTCATATGTTATATTCATTGTATTGTGAAGAACTGATTTTGATTCAAATTAATTTAAATAAAAAGCATCAAATAAATCTTCAAATCTTATTTCCTTACTCTTCCAGGTGGTACCATATAGATTATTCAACACACTATGTTTCAGCCATCTTGGTGTGAGAACTCTGAAGAAACGTTGGGTTTTAAGAAATTAATGCCATTCCACCTGGATAACCAAGAACACATTAACTGTGGAAGTCTATGTGATCATAATTTTTGGCATGCCTGATCCACATAAGAGAATTTGATGTGACTCCATATTAGAAGACCAGAAGTCAATTTGTAGAAGTATAATTAAGCAAGAATAAGCCAGATGGGTTTTTGATGAAATGTCAAGCTTGTCTAAACACAAACTGCAGTAAAACATTAAAAAACAGTGCATATAAAATACACGAGAAAATCAACAGCACATATGACATGAATTAAAAATATAAGAGGTTGGATTGCTAGAAAAATTAAAACAGTAAATAAACCTAGAATAAATGAACACAATATTTTTGTTATCTAAGGTTAAAACTTTATCATCAGGAGACAGTGATGCATATGGCATATATATAAGACATAACACAGCATATCATCAAATCTAGAGTATTTGAAGATGCCACTATATTTCACATTATATAATTAGAAAAATAAATGAATATATTGGGTCAGTTCACTAGTGAGACCCTTGCTGTCATAGGATGGAATTATCTGTTTCTGGAAAATTTTAATATCAATTAAAGTTAAGATTTTCAGTAAAACATACAATGAAAATACTTCTCAGATACCAACATTTCAACACATCTGTCTCTATACTACCAATCATATGACAATTCATCTGTTCTTGAGAATATCTTGCAACTGGTTTTTAAAATGTAAAAACTGTATCTACCGACATCTCTAGTCTTGTGCCATTCCCCTTTACCTGCTTCAACCAAAATAATATTAATAATAAAGAATCCCAACAACTTTTTGTAGGAAAAAGTTACCTTTTCCAGGTTTTACAACAACTGATGTACTGAAGATCAAGTAATGGACATCTGTGTCATGGTCATACACACACCAACATCCTCATTCAAATAAAAACAATTGCATAGTTTTAAATTACCTTTATTCATCCCCTAATTCAATTGCCTTCCGACACAGATTCACATCGCGTCTAAGGTCACTTACAGAATCAGTATGACATGTGCAATCAAATGATGACTATTTATCATGATGCTATTATTATATTCATATTCAATGTGTTATCACCATAGTAAGAAAATAGAAATATTTATGAAAGAAACAGTAATCAGCTTTTAACGAAGTTCAGTTAGGTATTTGATGCAAATGTGTAACTTAAGAAATTCTAACCAAAAAAAGTTCAGCAGTTATACAGATTAATATCTTCATTGGGTTTTTACAGAAGTTATTCTTATCATTGACATTGAATTTAAGAACTTAATGTTTAATTTTGAAATTTAAAATATTTGAGGTTATTTCAGCAACAAAGAAAAAAACAGCACATTATGTCCTTGGAGGTAGATTTATTATTCAATTTGAAAGTTACATTTTTAAATTACAAATATCAGTATAAACCAAACATTCTAACAAAATTCTTTGTAACCATCTTGAAGTATATATCAGATGCAGACCTGGGATTACGGCACAGTGTTACCTTATACACTGGCTTAAATTTGTGAGGGAAATTGGCTATACAAATTACAATAGTTCTTAGCAAGTGTTACTTTTGTAAAAAAGAAAAATAACAACAGTAAGAAACTACTTAAACTGTTAAATATTTATATAATTCAGGCAAATTATGATACAATCAGGATCCCCCCACTAGAACTTCTCAACAGAAGTAATAACAAGAACAAAACATGGTTAAACTTAAACATATGGATTAAAATATGAAATAACAATTAAAACTATATAACCATACATTCACTGCTATGCACCATAATAATTTTTCATTTTTCTTTTTAAAGCCAACTCATTTCTCAATGACTTTTTTGTGGTTTATTGTTTTGACAGACATTTCTACTTTTTTAAGATGCACTAAAACATCAAACCACAATTACAATGGGTTACTTGCAAGTCCTACATGGCATGAGAGCCCCATATTTGAATGATGATAATAGCAAATACACTATAAAAACTGAGATTTTAAAAACTTTAAAACATTTTAACTTTATTCCCCTGATCAGTCCTTAAAACCAGAATGTGAATTATAAACAGATAATAATTTATGCAATGCCACAAAATACATATTTAAAGAATTCCACATTTAATACTCATAACAAGAAACAAAAATGTTTCCATCACTGATAGCTTACAGCAGTAATAGGGTGGGGAAAAACAGTTGAATTAGTTTAAAAGAAAAAGGCATCTATAAAATTCTTGCATAACTTTCTGTCTCAGGTATCAAAGGATGCCATTGCCACAAGAGGATTGATTATTTGTCTCAAAATATTTTTCTTGCTGTCAAAAGTTCCTTCAAGGATAAACCAACAACTACAAGCAAAGTGCCTATCTACTATCACAAACACCTATTCTCGAAAAATATTCATCCACTGTGAAAGTTATGCTTTTAGCACAACCTTTGTTGCTTGTAAAGAATCTGCATCAATGGGTAATGTACAAAAAGAGAAGAAACCAGTTTGATATATATATATATGCTGAATTTTCACCTGCCTGTTCACTTTTCAGGGATTTAATGGATGCAATAATTTTAGTCTCGCATAATTTTTGAGATGCACCTAATTACTTGTTATACAAAGGTTCAAATTATAAAGTAACTGTAATGAAATAAGATAAATTTATAACATAATTCTCTAACATTATTAACATCTTGAAAAGTGCTCTTACTGTAGGCATCCTGGAATGAACCAAACTGCCTGAGAAATTATAATTTCAAAAAGTATTGATGGTCTTTAAAGAATCTAACACTTTTGAACTTTCAATTATCCCAGCAGGATTATAATTTTGATCGCAACCTAAGCAACTGTCACACTGATATCGTTCAGTCATTCCAATAAAATTATATAATCGTCATAAACTAAAGCGATGAGAAAGAACCATTATTCATAAAAGAAAACAGCATGATAATTGTGAAACATGAAACCAACCTCACTTTATAATTTGAAATTTTCAGACTATAAATTGATGGGAGTGCATGATAAGTTAAGGAGCACTGCCATCTGTGTCCAGTACTTATCTAATAAAAAAATAATAAAGCCTAGAAATTTTAAATTTGTATCATAATTAAATAACTTCATATAATAATGACGATGCAATTTTAATTATGATTAGTAAGACTGATTCTGCACTTCTCATTCTTCCTTTCTTATATAGTCTAACCAAAACGATTCACTTGTGGTGCAATATTTAAAAAACACGATTGTTTGTTATTACTATTATTATTTTTACTACAACACATGTTCCCCATCTGTTTTAAGTACAAATATAAGAAAATTACAGATAAGTCAATTTATAAGTTACAAACAATTATGAACAGTATTTGTACACTTTCCATAGTGCAATCATGACTGTTACGAAACTTCACAGAAATTATGCTTGTATTTTAAAATGGTGATTTTAAAAAATATGTAGAATATCCTTATGTACAAACAATATGGCGTATATCAAATGAGGCACTTTTCTTTTGTATCTCAAACTTCTAATATATTTTATTTTTATCCTATATAATTTTCTTCATTAACAAATATCTCATACTACAAACTGTTTATATCAAAAGTAGCCCTGCAAAAGGCAAAAATCTGGTTTATATTTATTTATTTTTATAAAAAAGAGAAAAATGAACCGCACAAAGGATTCATTTAATTTGTTTTAAAGTAACTACAATAAACTCTGTTTTGATACCATTAAAAGAAAACTCCTGATCACCAATATTATCTAAAATTCGAACTTTTCTTCTATAATAATGTGTCTGTATATACAACAAGCAATATACATCTTTATAACTAACGGTTAGTAATTATTAATAATATATAAACACTAAGGAATAAATGATTGCACATAATATTAAAACTCTCTTTAAAAAGAAACTATCTAATGAGCTAATACATAAATAATGGAAAACATTTTGAATAGCAGAAGAGGATATAAGAATGAAACTGAAAAAATGCATTTTTGTATGAACTGGCCTATTTGTTACTGTAATATATAAATAATGCTTATAAAATGTCAAAGACACAATTATTTTGAGTTAGTGAACAAATAAGAAACAACTGTCAGAATAGATTGCAGTAAAAAATTAATATTTTGCACTATAAGCAAACTAAAAGATATACGAACATAAGTTACAATTTTTGAGTATATTTTTACCATGAGACTGAAATGAATAGAGTTTTATCCTAAATATGTAAGAATTTACTACCCGGACAACAAACAAATGTTTTTATTTTGCATAATATTACATGTTTAATAAACTATTAGAAATTTTAAAAAAGCACAAACTAAAAAAGAAACTAATCAATGTAAAGCAAGGAAGCACCAATACCTGAACAACTACTTGATTACAGATAATAAAATACATCAGCACATCACAACAAGAGTCATTTAATGATCTCAAAATATGAAGGTGCAGCTTGTTTAAAAATATTTCTCAAAACTGATTGCTTATAGAACACTTTGAGTGCATATTTTAAATATGCATACATATCCTATCACATTAGTAAAACATACATAAACATGATATTTAAAATTTGATATTCTCTGAGAGATTTCAAGATTTTTAATCTTATATAACTTAACTGGTTTAACCACAAAAGGTTCACTAAATTCATGCCATAATGTATAATTCTTTCTGGTAAAATTAAGACATGAAAAAATTTATCACCATTAAGGAATGTTCCAACTATTACCTATTATGACTAGGGTACTACAGAGAAAATGACCAATACTCTCATTAAATCACAGGCTCAAAAATCTCTTCATCAAGTGTAACAGGTAATACAATATTACAGGCACCATTAATAGTGATACAGCCCGACATTTTAAAATTAAAACTTTGTAAAATAACTCAGATTAGGCTTTGAACAAAACAATTATGTTTAATAAAGAAATTTACTACCTTGCATAAAGTTTTTGTATTACTATCTAAACAGTAAGTTACCACTTGACAAAGAGTAAAAATGAACCAACATTATTATGCAGAATCAAAATATGCACAACAAAAAATCTATTATTCAGTTTTAAGGTAATCAATGATAATAAAGCAATCAAAGTTAATACTATACATGCAGTGATGCTCAGAGTTATTTTCTCCTGATTTATCCCAATGAAAACAAAAAAAGTAAACTATACATGTATATAATATATGGTAACATCACATCAATTATTTTCACTGTTGATGTGCTATGCACTAGCTCAACATTAAATTACATAATGCCTTGGAGTGAGGTGTGTCAAGATTTTTTCCCCCTTCAGTTTACCCACTGCAGCACTATCGTTTTAACAGTTATCACATATAATTTTATTTGCCTAGAGATCCAGAATAAATAAGATCCCAGAAAAAGTAAGAGGGGAAAAAAAAGGCCCGACATCTGATTTTAAAATATGCTTACAGCAGTCAAAAGAATAATAACAACAAATATAAATTTTACTGGAGACAAGTAAGGCACTTGGAATGAAAGATGTGTCACTGCACTTACAAATAACATACAAATTTTATGATATATAAATCAAATATATACCAATATAGCAAATCAATTTACTGTGGAAACTTAAAACAAAACAATGATATACGTTTTTTAACACAAAATTTAAATTTAGTATTTGAGGAGACCAAAGGTGTGTTTCCTTTGTTTTAACTCTGCTAGGCAGAATCATAAATCATCAAGAAATAGAAGCAAGTTTTTTTCTTTAAATCACCTTTTGAAGGAATCTACTATATACAAATTATGAGTTGAAAAAGATAAATAACTTCAGAAATCTTCATAATACAAGATTAAAATATATATTTTGAATTATTAAAAGTTCCAACATCACAATTAAAAGAACTTGTATATAATATATTTACCAGCATTAGATCACCTTGTTTCCTACAGCCCATCAAATGGGACTTTTTTTATGTACCTATTGAAATTGTAGAACATTTTCAGCAGATTTACACTTTCACGGATTTATAAATATAATGATTTTTTATCACATATTTTTTCTTTATATATATAAACACACATATATAAAGAACTATAATCATTAATATGTTCTGAAGTTCAACAACAGAGGCACATTACGTTTTAGAATTTTAAATTGTAATTAACTATTACCAACACTGACAATAAGTAAATCTTTCAGATTTTGAAAGCTGAGACTCAAATAATGTAAGACGTAAAAAAATTAATGAAAGGTGAAAAGGAATAGAGAAATGCAAGACACTTCTTAATGGAAAAGATATTTCCTTCCATTTATACAATATCACAAATAAGTGAATTTGAGCTAGTTAAAATGTTCGGCAAGGTACTTATAAACATGTTTTCACAGCAATGCAGCCTCAAAACTAATCTGGGAAAAGAACAAATCTGCAGCCATTTCAGAATAATAATGAGAACTGTTTAGCTACATCTCTTAATAACTACCAAACAAAAAATTATTTTGAAATCAATAACTGCAATTAAAAAAATAAATTCAGTCAGGTAATTGTAAGAACTGACTAGGGCAGGGAATAAATTCACTGATTTTCATCTATTAATAATGTTTACAAACAGCCAGAGAAGGATAAGGAATAAAAATTAGAAAATGAGGCACCATACAGTAATTGAGATCCATCTCGAATAAGGCGATGTAATGTGACATGCATTTGGACTACTGAAAATGAAGGGCCTAAACACGTCATACTTTTTTATAAATAGAGAAATAAATAAGAAAAAACTAGCTCAAAGCAAATAATGCTAAATAAGGAAAACCATCTTAATTTACAGTGGTCCTTACACAACAGGAAGGCATATGACACTGTTAGTTACACACCACTTATGTGAGCATGTCACTTTATGTAGGGAGTACAAAATGTGTTTTTTTTGGGTTTTTTTTTACAAAAAGGGATGAAATAGTTGAAAAAATTTGAACATAAAACAATGTAACAAAAGAGCAGCTTCATGGAGAATATATAATGAACATGCCTATAACAGACCTTACTTATTCATAGATGAAGGCATAAATACCTAATTTTTTCAAAAAATAAACAAGAAACTCTGAAATAAAGTAATGTTTTCACTGAATAATGCAGGATTTTCTTTTTTTAAAATTTAAAAAAAATAAAATAAACATGACAAAACATTTAATTAATTAAAAATAAGTTTCAAAGAAGATAAATGGTGCTTTAAGGAGGAATGAAGGCAATTTGGTCATAAAATATTTAACAACTTCAATTTCCAAACAATTAATTGTTAATAATTGATTAGAAAAAGCATTAACTGCAGTGCCAGTCGATGTGAAAATCATCCTTGCTGACAAAAATGTTAAGAGTATTCTATGCTGTCATGTGATCACTGCCTTACTGCTATCACGCCACTGACTATTGTGATGGAGTTTTTAAATGTTATGGCACTAAACATCCGTTCCTCCTGACATAACAAAAGTAGTGCTCATTTTGGGGGGGGGGGATACAGGATTTTTCAAAGCGAATTGTGTTAAATTACAAACGACAAAGACATAATATGCTATATATAAAAACAATTAGACCTGGGAAGAGTAATTAGAGTTCTGTGCAAAGGGGGGTGAAATGTTTTTGCCAATAATCTACAACAGTAAAATTCAGCCTTTTTCACTTCAACCCCAGCATGTAACTTACTACAGATGCCACCATTAAGTGCATAAAACATGGTAGAAGGTTTGGTAACACATTCTAGAAGGAAGCTGGCTTGATGAGCTGATCAGGCTGAATGATTCCAAGGCACAAAACCCGCTTGACACGAAATATCATCAACCCCAAACTACAATTTTTCAACTACCAAAAACATGAAGGAAAACTCAGCAAAAGCAAAATAGCCCAGGGTGGTAACTAGCCCACTGTTGCCTTAGTGGTGGTGCACGGAAGTGTTCTAATTCTGGGAAGCTTGTAAAGATTCATTTTGCAATACTGAAGACTCCCGAAAGTTCAATTACTTCTTTGCAAATGGAAATGGCATATAATCAAATCAAAGGTGTCTAAAACAAAGGGCCAAGACTGCACTGTCGTCCAACTTGAAGCTCTATTCATTATAGTATACCCTGCAGTAAGAAGGAAAGGTCTGTCTGAGAGATTGGAGTTTGAAGAAAGATCAAGAAAAACCTTTGGCCCAGCCAAAGAAAGTAGTCAACACAGCAGATGCCAGAACCATGAAATATATACACATGTGAAAAATATTGCAGAGAAGATTCAGAAAAGAAATGCCTTTTGTGAACATGTGACATGAATAACCCTAGTATGACTGACCAACTGTATATTTGGTTGCTTGAGGTGTAAGGTGATTTGAAAGAATTGGGAATCATACTAAAGACATCAAATAGTGTGATTCCTTTAAAGTGAAACATTAAACACATCAGGGTTTCCAAGCTAAGCTTAGAACAGCCAAGAAGTGGACTGAAACAAGAATGAAAGCATACTGAAAACGACTGCAGTAATGTTGGGCAAAAATTTATAGCCCAACGAAGAAAACAGTTGAAATATTGTGGTCCTTAACTGGCCGAAATGAAAAAAAGTAAATAGAGTTCATAATTTGTTCATATCTTCATTAGCTTCAGCTACCTGTCTGAAAGAGTTTTTATACAGTTTTTACTACTTAATATATAGTTTTACAGATGAGTAACAAAGAATACATCTATTATTTACTGTATCATCTGCTGACAGAAAAAAAATAGCAAAACTGCCCCAATACAGTCAGAAGAAAATAATTAGGTTCTTTTCTTTTAGTCAAGCCTGACATAAAAAATGTAGCGAATCTTTTTATAAATATTCACAAACGCTAATAACATATTTCCAATAAAGGAATCTAGCTCCCACCAGTTAGAAAGACTAACTGTTAGGGAGGTAAGAAGAAACCTAATGGAAATACACAATCCTTAGGCATAAAACAATCATGCACAGTTTTCATATGGTTTTTCATTTTATCTGGCCTTGAAAACTCCTTTGAACAGACAGGGCATGGAAAAACTTTTCTCTGATGACCTTCATGATATAAGAAAGCATGTCGCTGGAAGCTGTACTTGTTTTTGAATGTCTTCTGCACATCTGCCTTGGCACATTCCATGCATTGATAGACACCTTCTGAAATAGAGGCGTAGCGAAATAAATTTAGTCCACGCACGCTCATTTCAGTGAGCTGTTCAGCAGGATCTTGACTTGCTGAGGTGGCCCTACGCCGTGGCCTTCTCTTGACAGGAGGACGTGCTAAAGGAGGTGCTGATGCAGGAGCTGGTGGTACTACAGGATCTTCACTCCACCCATCCTCACCACTCTGTGGTCGTTCTTCCTTTGGTGTTAGCAATGGATCTGCAAAAGAAATTTTACCATAAAAATGAGCAGCTATTTGAAAAGTCTAATAAATATAAATAATAAGTGAAAGGAACACAATCCAACTGAAGTACAACTGTTGCCATGTATGAAAAAAAACCAGATGCCTGTAGCACATGTTCATGCAAAGGCACATGCTTTACACTGAGAAAATAAGTATGCCAATATTTATGAAGGAAATACTAATAGCTTACCATACTAAGACAACTCTATTTCACACACATACTCTGTCTCTTTCTTTGGTGTAACTGTCATTTCGTCAAATATAAACTGTGACGTTAAAATGCCCATTACAACTAACTCGCACCATACACATGGTGCTCTTGTTTCAACACATTTATAACACAGTTCAAATACAAACGAGCCTTTTGAAAAATAAATAACATTAATAAATTCTAATTTACATTTTTCTTATTTTTCTATATAATCTCCCCCCCCCCCATCTTATCTATGAAATATTTTTTAATCCTGGTGTCATAAACAGTTCACAGACATGTTTCGAACCAATTGCACAAGAAATGCTGTACCTTCTAATTCATTTTTAAGGTCTCCACTGAGTGGCCCAAACATTTGGAAATCCCATGACAACCTTTCTGGGCTGTAGGGTAGATATTCTAGGACAACCCAGTGCATAGTGGCCATTTTTTGTTGTGTTACTGCTGTCTTTTAAACTACAGACAGTTCGAACTTAACTAATGTTATCACAATAATAAGCAGTGCACACACCAACCAGCAACATGTGTTTAAATCCAATACGCAGACCTTCCTTACAGGTACCTGCATCAATGCTTACAGCAATCCACCTTTTGCCATTCCATACTGGCACTCTTCTATTTACGGGTGTAATCATGGACTCAAAAATGTCATTGCACGTCGTGATATTTAAAAAAAAGCATCAGCTTTCCCCTCATACAGAATTAGGAGCCTCTCAGAAATTTCAAACCACTCAGCTTTCTGCTCTGCATTCAGAAGATTTGGAACCGAATGAGCAGACACTTTTTGAAATCCCAACTCATTGCAAATGATTGATTGCACATTTCCATAGGTGATCTGAAGTTCCTGGGAGATATTAATAACAGTTGTGTGCCAGTCGCTTTCAATAACTTGAACAGCCTAGGTGTTTTGTGGTGTGATTCTAGTGTGGGACGGTGTGTGTGTGTGTGTGTGTGTGTGTGGGGGGGGGGGGGAGGCAATGTTTTACTTGCTCCTGTCCTTTCTTAAATTCATAACACTACTCCTTTGCCCGGGTCCATGATATAGCTCTTTCCCCGAATTGTGGGAGTAAACGACACTGAATTTCAGCAGCACCTGCTTAATAAAACATTGTACAATTGTGCGGTGTAACTCTTTCTCTTTCATCGTATCAAAGAATCCGATTGTTCAGAAATACGAGTTAAACAATACAGTTATTGATATGGTCGATTCTATTAAATATTTGGGAGTAACAGTAGAAAGGAACATGAAATGGGACATACACATTAATTCTTTAGTAGGTAGAGCAAATTCTAGGCTGCGATTCATAGGTAGAATCTTGAAAAATTGTAATGAACAAACAAAGGAGATAGCGTACAAATCTCTTGTGCGTCCACATTTGGATTATTGTTGTGCCATTTGGGACCCGTTTCGTAAGGGATTGATCGAAAGTATAGAGAAAGTACAGAGAAGAGCCGCTCGATTCGTGACCGCTTGCTACAGTCCTTATGAAAGCGTCACAGAACTGATTAGTAGATTAGGTTGGGAGTCTCTGGTAGATAGACGACACACGTTTCGTTTAAACTTATTGGAAAACATGCGTACTCCAACTTTCACTCATGAGTGTAGTGAAATACTTCTTCCACCAACCTATTTGAGTCGGAAGGACAGGAAAGATAAAATTAGAGAAATAAGGTGCCGGACTGATTCTTATATGAATTCTTTTTTCCCTCGTACCATTAGGGATTGGAATGCACAGCAAAGAGATTAGCTTTGGTGCTGAGCACCCTCTGCCACCCACAATTTTGTGAATTGCAGAGTATATATGTAGATGTAGATGTAATTGCTATTGAGAGTAAAAAGCACATGTTGCACTAATGTTAGTACTGTCTTCTGACACTATTTCACTGTCCAAAACCTTTGCATAACGCTAATACTTCAGATGGGGTCTCAATTTAAAAAGGTTTCTTTACATTCAATTCACCTCATAATCTGGTTACAACACATCAAACTGCTTTCTCTCTCAGTCCATCAGTTCCTCCTACAACCAATTTAACACATAATGAGACAGTCAAAAAAGTTTCCTGCATATTTTAGCTATGTTATTCACATAGAACATAAATTGAAATATAATTGGAAATTTTAGCAGATGATAATTGACATTTAAATAAATTAAAATGCATATGCTAAGCCTTTTCTCCAAATGTTGCTTTCATCATATTATTGCAAAAATTGCAAAGAATTTCGGAAATACCCAGATTAATACCCACTATACATTTTCATGTTACCAAATTTCATATTTTATTATACTAAACTAGCTGATACCCGCGACTTCGTACGCGTGGATTAAGAATTTCTTTGCCAGAATTGAATATAGAAAGTTGTTGGTAGCAAATGATTGGTCCCAAACAACACAGAGTTGGCATAATATGACCAGAAAGCCCCTACTATATAATTCTACCATCGAACCTGTCTCTTGAAGAGAATCAATTTCCAACATATTTAAAAACAGAAAAACAAATGAAGGTGAGAGGATGTGTGGGGGGTGGGGAGGGATGTTAACTAGGGCAGGTTTATTTCAGCTTGTTCTTTTCTTCTTTCTTCGGCATTAGCATCCGATTCTTGGGTTCTAATAACTTTTGCTGCTAGTGCTCTGTTAGAGCTACAACTTAGGCCAGTTTACGCCCACAAGGCATGTTAAAAAAGAAGGCCAGATAAACTGGGGCCAGAAATATTTAAGCAGGCACAAAGTAAAAGGACAGAGAAAATCGATATCTATATTAAACAATACGTTTTTTTCTCTAAACGAAATTTATTAATAAATTATACACTAACATAATGCGCGAGAAGCATAACTGGAGCAAGCGACGTAACATTAGACTAACACACACATCCGTCTCTCTGTCACCATTCAATAAGTTCTTAAAATTTCGTGACTACAAAAAAAAAAAAAAAAAAAAAAAAAAATCCTGTGCCGTCCCTACAGATTTTCTTGTCAAATTCCGTCAATATCGGTATAGACATTTAGTTGTCAAAACGTAACAAAAGACATGGACTTACTTCTGCATTTATAGTATTATTACTGCAGATCACACACGCACTGACTGCGAATCACCCCTGATGGATTAATACAACGTAAGAAAGTGTACACCTACAACATTGTAAGACTACCTACGATTTGCCTCAGATAGCACCCCTAACTTTGTGATATCTACAGTTTAACATTCAATCCGAATAACCGACGGCCTCTTACAATCAAAAACAATTTTTAAAAATCTTAGCCTCCATGGAGATTTGAACCGGAGACCAAGACCCAAGCATTAGTAAGCAAGCGCTTTAACCACTCAACTACATGACTGCTTCACTCAAAAACAGTACAGAGACCTCCATATCTAATGCGTCTGTCTATCGCCATTCAGTAATATTTCGAAATTATAAGACAACATGTATTATTTATACAGATTATTTTTCAAGCAAATGTACACAGTATTTTTCTCCTTGTTTCAAATGATAAGTGTGCAAAGTTTCATCGAGATCGGATGAAAACTGTGGATTTGTATGTAGAACAAACAAACATACATAGATTCATCTTTATATATATATATATATATATATATATATGATAATTTATACTCTAGAACAGTATATGAAGTAAGGCTATGGCAAGAATTGCTATGGGTACTTGTCTTCAGTATATCCTTTATTATTAAGCTTCAACTGAAATGGTTAACATCCACACATCCACTTCATACTTTTAGTTTCCCCAAACCATCACATCATCTGCAAACACCACAACATTTTTTGTCATCCAGGACTATATTGCATTATTTACTATTTCATCTGTAATGAATAGAGGTGGGCAAAGAGCATTTCAGTTACTGAGCCCATGGTGTAATCTGAATCATGATGTTATTTCGAACACAGCTTCACACAAGTCTAATATCTATCAAACTCTCTCAATCAATCCCTTTCTGTCTGCTTCTGCTTCCACTTTCAATTCTTAACAACTTTTTCTCTGTGGATGCTGTCATATGCTTTCACAGTGTCCAAAAACACCATATGTAGGTCTTTACCATACTCTTAGTGCCCCTCATTTAATTGCCTTACAACAAACATTAAGTCAATTATTGACAGTTCTCGTCTGAAGCTATATTGTTGCTACTCTCGTAGTCCACTTTCCACCCCTATCCCCATCCTCTTCTCCACAGCTTTCTCAAATATTTTCGTATAATGGCACAAGATGGCAATAGCTCTGCCCACTGATACTTCATCTATGCTAGGTGTTTTGCCACCCTTCATGCCTTTCCTTAGTGCATAACATGTGACTACCATTATCTCTACCCAATTTTCACCATTCATAATATAGGATCATTTTCCAAATTTTGTTGTCTGCCCAATATATCACAGATTTTCAAAATATTCCTTTGATATCTATGTTCTTGTATACATTTCCACTGTCATCGTTCATTCTTTTACATTATTTTTGCATTTTATTTTGTTCTATTCTTAACAAATGTATACAACACTTTTCTCTTCTTTCAATGCTCGTCACCAGTGTTTCCGTCCATTTTCCAAACTACATGTGACCACAAAACCAGTCCTGCAGGGGGAAGATGAAAGAAATGGAATGATAGTTTGGTGGAGGAGAACCAGAAAAATATACAGTTTATCAGATTAATTCCCCCCCCCTCCCCTCCCTTCCAACAAACTGACACACAAAGAGCAGCAACAGTTAATAAACACGTGATCTTCAAAGATACACGGTAATTCAGTATTCTGCTGGGGGGGGGGGGGGGGAGGGGGGGAATAAATAAATAAAATAATAAAAAATATTATTCATTAAGACACATGAATGCTGTAGGTGACATTTGTGTACAACGGAAGTCAGTTATGGGATGTAAGCATACATACAGTCATAAAAAGGAGTTATACTTATGCAAAGTAACTTCTTGGTTGATGCCAAGAACATTTAAAACCAAGAGGACTAATTTTTTTAGATGTTTTTTCACATGTAATGAATAATGTTAAATTCCTAAACTGAAGAGGTCAAGTATGGAACAGGGTGAAAAATTGAAAGTAACTTCGGTGAATCCAAAAATCTGTCTGCAGCCCAAGATTCTTAAAACTGTCTGGCCCCCCCCCCCTTGAAAAACTAACTGTAAACACCGTATACCAGCATTATCTCCTGGACCTGGCGAGAAATGATTCTACTTCTGCATCATGTACTCATTCTAACGCTGATGCTACACAAATGAATCTGGAAGAACTTCAATGGATAACTATGGTTCCTTCTAGAGCCAAGTCATCATCATCGGACTATTATTTATTTGGATACCCCAAAAAGAAATTGGTGGAAAGAAAAAACAAGATTGCCTGAACACGCGCCCAAAAATTTTGAAGAAGATATTCAAAGCTACCGATGCAAAAAAAGTGTAAAAACAGCACTGGCTGTTTGTTGTGATATATATTAATACAATTAATAATTATATATTCATACAATTAACAGAAGGGAACCACCATGCTGTCTTAAATGCTATATTTTGCATTCTTTAATTATTAATTGCAGCAATAGAATCAAAGCACATGATTTGATATTATAACAGCAAAGCATTTTCTACAAAATAAGCTGCCATCATATGTAAAAGAGCTTAACAAATGGATCAGTTGTATCTATGCATCAAGAATACTGTAATCATATCAAAAAATCAAATACTTATTTCCATTCAAATTTTTAAAAACTTTCCTGATTCAAGATTAAAGTAATAACAAATAATGAAAGACAATTCTTATCTTGAAGCTCTACAATGTTGCACAACCTTTAAATAAACACATTTATATCATGCAACTGAAATGTTTTCATTGGGATTTATGTAAGACTAATTATCCTCTTTGTACAAAATATTGTTAGGGATGAATGATTAACAATATTTCATGCAATTTCTGTGAACATTTTCAAAATGTAGCAAGACAGCTAATAAATACTAATTCATGTACTAAGGAATTAAAAAATAAGTTGAACAAAAGATCAGAATACACAGAGTCAAATAAGGAACAGGCATTTATTGGTAAATCTACATCAACTTTAAAGAAATAAATTAAAAAATTGTTATATTTACTATTACCACAGAAGAAATTGCTTAAATTATTCCTGGAATAAAGAACCTCTGCTTAACCACTGTTAGCCGTATGTCAGAATTTTTAAAAATATAAATAAATAATAATGGTCACTAAAGATAAATCAAATATACACAATGACAATCCGTATCATTCACAGAAAAAAAAAATTGAAATTAAAGCTGCAAATGAATACACAAAGCAGGTATACAAAAGATAAAGCATACAAATTATATGACAAATAGTTGACATAGATTATTATGCAACAGGTCTGTTAAAATTAAACATGCCACAAAGTTTTTTCAGTGTATTTAGTAACAAAATTGGATATTTAAAATGTAGCTACTTAACTGAAAAATCCATCATCAGTTTATGCGACAAGAAAACTCCTGTTATGATCAAGCATTACTAATCAGAAACTATATCTTTGTCAACACCCTAAAAAACTCTACTGTTTCATTTCTCTATCAAATTACACCTCTGAAGTTAATTCTATAACTAACTTTGGAAATGGAAATATTAGCATTAAAGTACACAGAGCATGAATGAAATATTTAAAGTGGATGTGACCATAAATTCCCAAGTATTGAAGCTTCTATAACTGTTAACAATTTCATCATAAAGAAAAGGAAATACTAACTATACAACATTTACAGCACAGTTCGTGTGATGCACATGAAACATATTTTCTATTACTGTGAATTTTAAATAACATTTACCCACCTAGTAGAATACAGTTTAAATTTTCATGTAGCAGCTATCAACCAATTAGAAATCAGAACTGCTGCTGTTCACTTAAAAGCAATTTCTTGTGGAAGGTAATAGCAACCCACTACTTCCATACACTAAAGGAAGAGAAGAAACTCAAAACAGCTACCACTAAGCTACATAGATTAATCAGCTGATAATGCATTACTACCAACGAAAATGTGGAACTGCCTGAATGAATGATTCCTTGAACATAATTGGTTTTGCTTCTGTTACCAAGTCATTTCATTCAGCAATTGACCACAAACCTTTTCTTCTGCGAAAATAATATTGGCGAACAAACAGAAAAAAAAGCTGCACTACACGTCAACAAAGTCAGCAATATGCTGTTTATGCAAACAATATGAATTTAATAACATTACCTTTAACTGAATGGACCCAGAAGACATCTTCACTTTTCAAAAGTGCTGTCAGTCTTTTGTGATCTTGGTCACTTAATTATCTTCAAAGTACATAAACTCAAAGTCAATGAACATTCCAAGAGCTGCATTTTCATAATGTTATAAGAAGTAGTTAAAGAAATTGTTAACACATATTAGAAAGCTGACTATGTAAGTCTCAAGCACCATTTTCCGAAAGATTGAAACAAGAAATGTAAAAACGGTTAGAAACACTGCAGAAAAAGAAATTCTTGATGTTAATAT
This sequence comes from Vandiemenella viatica, assembly GCA_031002005.1. Lineage (NCBI taxonomy): Eukaryota > Metazoa > Arthropoda > Insecta > Orthoptera > Morabidae > Vandiemenella > Vandiemenella viatica. The sequence continues at coordinate 241,077,585 of JARYHS010008074.1, read as the reverse complement.
GTCCTCTAGGAGAAATGCCACTCATAGTTAAATTAAGGTCTCTCAGTGGAAGAAAACTGTTAACACCAACTCACACTCTGTATGTATCTCGACAAAAATTCTCTACATCAAACAATAAATTGCCCAGACATGAATACTTGTTTATGCCTTTTACTTCAAAGGTTAGCAGCATTTAGGTTAATCATGTAATCACTTGAAAGCTAGAGACCCAATGGAATATTTGTACCAAACTCGAAAGTGTTTCCACACATCTTCCATGGTTATCACAACTGATAAAAAGTGAACATTTCAGTGAAAACAACATTTTACCAAATGAATAAGCACTACATAATAAGAAGTAGATGAGCCAATAATAATATAATTTTTGATGTGTGATCAATTCAGAATTTATTACAAAATTCTCTCTCTCAAGTTTCTATTCTTAATGCAAAAAGACCACTGAAACTTTACATTAGTTATTTAGTTTAGCCTATAAAGGTAAAAAAAACCCAAAATAAGAAGTTTATTTAGGACTGGAAGTGCCAAGAACTCTGTAACATAATAAGGTAGTTTCTTATAACTGTTTGGACCATTTTAAAGAAAATTTGTTTTAATACGGTTCACAGTCAGATTAACAGGATTTTTTGCCCGTGTTGACTATAATTGCTAATGGGGGCAATTATATAAAAAACAAAAATAATTATGTGCATAAATTTGGAAAGAGGAATCATTAAAGCAAACTAGTTCTCTTATAAAAATCAAGTTCCTAATTGGAGTATCACTGCCATTTTAAAACATGGCATTTACCAAGCCTGATCACAGCATCTGTAGCTGATTAAGTGAAACTGTGCAGTAATACCACAATTTATTAGAATTGCAAGGAAACAAATTACACTGTATAGAAAAATTAGAATAGGACAACACAGGTGAAGACTGAATGGTGTCAATACGTGAAAAAAGATACAATCACACAAACATTCCAATAATCTAGTACATAACCCTTTCATTAGTGGCATAATATGGCATACACAAGGTGGCTGTCAAGGGCCTGACATTCACCTTGTTAGTGCCATGTTCTACTGCTGAATAAGGGTACATACCCAATATTTAAAATGTATCATGTTTGTTTTAAGCTTTTTCATTTGTTGATGCTGTTCTGCAATCTTCTGTGGTAACATATTCCAATATCCTAATTTTTATCTAAACATGAGTTGGGAGTATTATCAATAAACTGAGAATGAATCAAATATTATTTAAATCTATGTGTCTGCCTGCAAGTTGAAATGAAAGGGATGCACGCAGCAATTACGAATCATCTTTTCAAAATGTTTCGATTAAGTGACACCAATAATTCATGTTTAAAATAGGGTATGTTTCATTTTAATTTGAAGTTGAAAAACAGAGAAATTTAACAAAAAAGTGTCCACAGTATCACTTTTTTTTTAAATTCAATTCATATGAATACTACTAATCAGATATACAACTGGTGGTCCAGTTGATAAAACAGGGTAAAATAGATTATCATCTCATGCCAAAAAGTTAAGAAATTTCACAACTTAATATCAGTTTTTTGTAGGCCCATTTTCCACAAAAAGTATAAAAGCTGAGAAATTTTTCCTAAAAGTGTCCACAGATTAGAACAAACTTTTTTTCTGGAAAAGAGGGGGGGGGGGGGTGGAAGAGGGAAGGAACTTGATTAACAAAAAACTACTAAACGGATTTTGGTGGAGTTTTTATTAATGTATATTTAGGGGTCATACAAGTGAAAAGGGGTATATTTTATTTTGATGTGGTATTGTAAGCCTGATAAATTTCAAATAATTAACATAATTATTGTACGTGATCCATGCAAAAACTAATGATCTGATTTTGATGTCGTTTTTGTTTGAAACTCATCCTTTTAGTAATTTAGGGCCCGTTTCATTTTGACGTGATGCCAAAAAGCTGAAAAATTCAACAAATTGATACCATTTCATTAATGGAGCAATTCAAATAGAAACTGCTGATCAGATTTTCATTAGATTTCAAAGTTTCATTTTGATGTGAAATACTAAAGCTAATAAAAATTTAAGATAATTTTTAGTTGAACTTGATTCGTGCTAGAATTACTAGTTATATTTTAATAGAGGTCCTATTAATTTACAACCAGTGAGTAAACTTTTGATGTGATATCAAAATGATGAAGATAAGAGTAGGATAATTTTTTGTTAATTGCGATTTAAATAAAAACTAATGATAATTTTATGGAGTCTCAATTAATTTACATAAAAACTAATGATCATTTTAAGGAGTTTCAATTATGTACAGCCCTTTGTCTCATGGGTAAAATGGGGTATGTGTTTCATTGACCATGGTTCATGCACAAATTATTGATTGGATTATGATGGGTTTTTTATCGATGTACAACTGATCTTCTCATTAGCAGGATATTTATTTTGATCAAGAGGGAATTTAAAGTATCCTAACTTTAGTTTCCGTTTAAACTTTCATGTTTATTGTGATTTCAATGAATGTGCGGATTTATGGAATTATATTTTATGTTGAGAAACTATATTGCGTTCAATGAGCTACAGGTCCATGGATCATGCAGCTCTTGATGATATTTTAAGAAAGTGGTCTGCATCTAGTTTTTAATATATTTATTATTTACACATCACAGTGCAAACATGTAAAAGTAACTTTTATTACAGGTACACACCTAAAAAGGAAATTCGTAATAGAGAAGTAATGAAATACTCTAACATACTGGTGCTTTACTGGAAATTTGACAAGAATGGCGTATTGTTTTGAAATATCTTTATGATAGTTTTCATTTAAATATCTCATTACCTTAATGAGCTAGTGAAATATATCACAAACAACTGAAGACTATATTCCATAATAACAGAAAATACAATCAAATGAAAAATCATTCATACTTTAAATCACAAGAAATCAAGTAAAATCACAAAAATCTGTTCCTAAATTGCAATTTGTGGAGTTTTGTATTAAGTAAATAGAAATGAGATTTTTTTTTTTTAATGGGAAGGGAGAGTTACCAAACATCAGTAATCATATCACAACTAGGTCCTCCTCAAAAAATGGAGGGAAATGAGTAGACAATACACACATTTGATGGAAATAAATCTTAAAGACATCTCATTCCTGTTAATACTAATTAAGTATTTCAAGAAAACATTACCCAAGGATTTGTTGTAAGTTATTCTCCAACCTTATTTAAAACGCGTAGAAGCGCATTAATAACCCCCCCCCCCCCCCCCGATTAATTAGAGGAAGGGAAGAAAAAGTATATATTTTTTTTTTTTTTTTTATGTTTGAACAGTCCCAGGCCTCTCACACTGGGAGCAAGTGAATCTGATGTGACATTTTGATGAGGCTCTCCGACTCTATCTTCTTTGTGAGAAGAGTCCAAGAGCAAAAGGGACTTTGAAATGTTGTATCAGATTTAAGCGCTTCCCTGGTTGGAGGCACGAGACGTTTTCATAAAGTTCATACACCAGCAAAGCCTTCATTCTACTGCTATTCATTTCAAGAGATGATATATGAAGGTCATTCAATAAGTCCTTTCAAAATTCAAGAGACAGCTGTTTCTTTTTACTAAGCATCATTACTCACTATATGACAGATAAACTCTCAGTTACCTCCATCACATGGTTTCATTGATATTGTCAATTAAAGCAGACAAATGTTGTTCATTTAGAAAATTGGAAGGGAAAAAAAAGTTTTGAGCGGTGATTAAACACTTAAAACTAAAAAATTATGAAAGCTCAGCTGAATGAAGTTCATGGTGCATCTAATCCTGTGTTTGCAAATGGGTAAATGAGTTTAAACACGGCCACACACCCACACAAGATGAAAAATGTTTGGGACATCCAGCGGAAGTTACCACCCTCAAAATGATTGTCAAAATACATTATTGGTTTTAAGTGATCGACAAATCACAGTGCGCACAAGGTACGTGTATTCAATTGTGCTTGAAAATTTAAGTGCGATTTTTTTTTCTTTCTTTTTTTGGCAAGACAGTTGACACATTTGCTCTGTCGTGAATAAGTGCAATAATGTAGTCAATTCTAAAGCTGTTATAGTGCTTTTCGGTCACAACCCTAATGAGTTTCTGCATCGATACCTAACTCTGAACGAAATACGTATACACTACTATACTCCAGAAACTAAGAAACAGTATAACCAGTGGGCTCTGAAAAAGGGAAAGACAATGAAATCGGTTGGAAAGGCGAGGAAAAAGGATACATAATAACTGTAGCTTACTATTCATTTTTATTGCACTGGTTAAGTGAAGAAATCGATTAAAATGTCCTAATTTGAAAAAGATCCTCTTCCAATAGGACAATGGACAGGTGCACACCCGCCCAGTTTAGATGGACAAAATTATGGAATTAAAGTTCAAATTACTACAACATCCACCGTATTTGCCAGATTTCTTCCCCCAGGGATTTTTTTTAAATTGCCAAACTAAAAACATGGCTTGGTAGACAACAGTTCACGTCAAAAAAGACTGTCATCATCCAGAAAGATCTCTATTTTGCAGGATTACCAAAATCCTACTTTTTGAAGTTTATGTTGAAATATAAAACATAATTTTCTGAAAATTATTTGTTTCTACCATTTAATAATACTTATTTTACGACCCTCTTCCTTAGGAAAACAAAAAACTTATCCTTTTTTCCCCCCTTCAATTCCTGAATTGTGTTCTAGAACAGCGATTCCCAACCTATGGGTCGCGACCGACTGGTGGGTCGCAGAACAATCGAGTTTTTTGCCAATAAAATATATTTTTTAATTTATCTATTTAAAAAGTATAACACGATATTTTACATGTGCAAAAATCATTAGCTTAAATTAAAACTTTGTGAGAAAAAAAGTTGTAGACTATGTATGGAAAGTGACTTAAGGTGAAAATTAGCCAGTGTTAACTCTGATATCGATGCCATCATTAGTAAACACCAGTGCAAGAAATCTCACTGATTGTAAAGTTGTGTTTTTATAATAATTAAATGTATTTTTGATTATCTTTGTTATAAAGCAGGAGGCGGCTGCACAAAGCATCACCTCATCGAGTTGATGGCTGAAATTCCAGGATAAGTTAAAACTAGATTTGCAAATTAAAATGCCACTGATGTGCCAAGTCATACCTTGGGAGAAAACACCTACAAATCCTATTTTAGTGGTTGACTGCTAAGTTTACCATTTTGTTTTCCTGCTCCCAGTTTTCCATATTTTTACACAATTGGGTGCAGTAAAAAACAATGATAAACGTACCAATCAACCACTAAAATCGGTTCTGCATGTGGGTTCCACCAAAAAGCGACTTGGCAGACCAGTTGCAATTTAATATGCTGGTCGAGTTACTTCTAATCGTGGAATTTTAGCATCCACCTACCAATCAACTACTGAAATCTGCCTTTTCGTAGGATAGGATAATCAATAGCGTATCGGTCATGCAAGTTACCATTCTGGTATTAAGTAGACACTCATATTAGGTGGGTCGCAAACTTTTTTTTTTACTTAAAAGTGGGTCGTGTACTAATAAAGGTTGGGAACCGCTGCTCTAGAACATAAAAGCATAGTAAAATTTGATATCTATTACACCGCTTTATAAAAATTTCTTGATTTTTGCAATTTATCATGCAGTACCAGACACACATCATTCTGGTAATATTTTAATAATTATATAGTACCCTGTGCCCACATGCATACGTGAAACTTTAAGAACAAAGATTTTCCATCAGTTAATTAAAAACTAAAAATACTACCAAAACCACTGAAAAGAAGAATTTTGATTCTGGGAAAGGTTAACATTGTTTATATCATAAAGATAATCAATTCTCAACATGTGAAACATTTTATTACTATTATTCAACAACTTGACAAGAATGTCAAAAATTCAGGAATATGATAAATACAATAACATGATTTGAATAAATTAGTGCTATCAAGGTTAACAAACAAATAAATTCTCATTCCAGGGTCTACAGAAACCTTTAAACTTGAAAATGGTAACAAGAGATATAGTAATCAATTCAATATTCTATAAGGCACCATTAATAACTACTATTTCTAATTTGAAGCACCACTCCATTTACAATATTAACTTCCAAGAATATTATCACTTCTATAAAAATGTTTCTTGCCTTATATAAATGTAGACTATGGAAATGAAGTAAATGATTACAAATTGTACATAAATATATTGGATGTAAGAATCAATTCACAGCCTAAATGTTTTATACACAGTCCAGTCACATTAATGTGACCACCACCTACTTTCGACGTCAACGTGAAATAACCAATCACAGAAGTGAGGTGGCAGCACATTACAGTGGAGTGTATATAAAGGATGTCCTAGGGCATCGGAAAGCATTTCAATCGTTGGCGTAATGCAGAAACGTAGCGATTTATCCAAAGTCCAAAAGGGCATCATTATTGGCGTTCGGGCCAAGGGTGGAAGCATTTCGGAAATGGCTAATTTTGTGAACAGTTCACGTGCCGCCGTGGTGAAAGTATACTGTGCATGGCAAAATGGCACTATTCAAAATCAGCGGCATGGAACATGTGGTGCACCATGGGCTATAGATGACAGAGGCGAACGAAGGCTACGGAGATGTGTTCGGCCAAATAGACGTGCAACTGTTGAGCAACTGACCGCCCAGATGAACCAAAGGGCTACCAAGAGTGTATCCTCAACAACGGTTCAGCTAACGTTGCTGCACATGGGCCTCCGCAGCAGACGCCTGGTTAATGTGCCTAAGCTGACTGCTGTTGATCGGCAATGAAGACTGGAATTTGCACGTCTGTACCGCACTGGATGTCCACAGAGAGGCGACAGGTGGCTTTTTCCGATGAATAATGTTTTATGCTCCATCGGACAGATGGACATTGGCGCATACGGCGTGAAATGTCTGAAAGCAAACACCATGCAACAATTGCTGGAAGGATCCAGGGTGGAGGAGGGAGCATTATGGTTTGGGGAATGTTTTCCTGGCATTCACTGGGTGAACTCATCATTGTGGAAGGCACGATGGAACAGCACAAGTACGTATCAGTCCTTGCGGACAATGACCACCCCTACATGTGAATAATTTTTCCTCAGAATGATGGCATCTACTGGCAGGACAATGCAGGGTGTCATACAGCTCGCAGTGTATGTGCGTGGTTCGAATAGCATCAGGATGAGTTACTCCCCTGGCCAGCAAACTCACCGGATTTAAACCCAATCGAGAATCTGTGGGACCACCTCGATCGGGTTGTTCGCGCCATGGATCCTCAACTGCGTAATCTAGCACAGCTGGCAACGGCACTGGAGTTGGCATGGCTCAACATCCCAGTGAACACCTTCAGAAACCTGATTGACTCTCTTCCTGCACGCCTCGCAGCGGTCCACTCTGCCAAAGGTGGTTATTCTGGTTTTTGAGATGTGGTGACATTAATGTGACTGGACTGTGTATTATCGCTTTTCACTGACAACAATCTTTTATTTACTTTTGTTCCACATTTAAAATCTGCTAAACAATACCATACTGTTAACAGCACATACTGTTATCCACTTTAAGAAAACTATCCACTCCCAACAGTATTCATAAACTAACATACATTGAAGTAAGGCACAATTTTAGTATGATACACGACATCATTCAATGGAGTTACCCAACTGATCATACCACTGCAGAAATCAATAATGTGAGACACGGTAAAAATTCAATAGAATATATATATTTTACTATCTAAGACTTTGGTTATTTTACAGCTTCCAATGGAGGATAGAAGTTGGTAATAGTTTTAGTAGTGCACATACAAAGATTACTGTAGAGAATAAGTACATCATTTCTGACTAATAAGAAGTCGCTGAAATGTACTAATGGTACAATAAATTCAGTCTTTGCTGAATGCAGCACAAAAAGCAAACGAAGTCGTTATGGCAAGGATTTGAATTGTAAAATATAGTTGTATCCGAGATTTATTCATTCTAATGATTTGATGCGATTCATCAGTACAGATAGAAAATATAAATTACACAGAATAATTCCAGCATTTAAAACAAAAATGTCAAGATAAGAAATTGGCAAATAATTTTGAACCTCAGTCTACAGCTTGAATATATATCAATGAAGTGAGAAAAGTAAACACTTGACAGAGAGGAAATTATTGTGATTATGTATAAAAATTTCCAGCTTTAGGGCCATTCCCTAAAAATCCACAACACCTGAAATGATTGTTGAATGAGAGTCGACATCTACTGAAATTTCAGCAAGAGTATCTATTGAAATGTCAGTTTTCACAAAATACATTCTTCGCTACCTTTAGGAAAATTAATGATTTTACCTATCACAAACAATTGCACATAGAAGCTGCATGCTAAGGAACTTTCAGTACAGGCAATTTAAAAATAAATAAATAAAGTTACACATATAAATAAACAAGTATTCTTGTAACCACCTAATCAAAAAAATAAGCAATGCAAGTTTTTACTATCACAGACAAAAAATTGTTTATAAACCTATTTTAAACAGCGAAAAAAAAAAAAAAAAAACAAATGCTCACAACCATTCTAAAAAAAACCACTACTGACGCAAGGCAATCTGCCTATAATTACAACCTAATAAATGAGGTGTCGTAACTAAGTAAATTACTAAAAAAAAAGTACCAAATAAATTGCAACCATTATTAAAATTAACCATTATAACAGAACATGAAACAATCTTACAATGCAATAGAAATTCAAACAAAAAATAAACTCTTCACTTTAAAAAGCTGAATACAGGAGGGCAACAGCAACACAAAATTAAGATGAAAAGAAAGTAACAATATTTCAGCAAGGAAGGAAAGAAAATAAATACCATCAAATACCAAAGATAACTCTAGTATGTATATTTCTCACGCAAATGCATTGACTAAATGCTGGCCACTGTAGGTGGCGGCAGGGAATTCAAAGTATAAAATAGATAAGTATTAAGTGTCTAATATGTATTCTCCGCCTCAAACATCCTGTAGTCACCACAATGGCTAACATTTAGTTTAGTCAGATGATGTGAATTGGTGTATGTGCATCTGATCCTTTTGACACACCTCCTCCATTTGCTTAAATATCATCTGTACCAAAATAGAGTTGTGTGTGTTCATTGTCACCCTCCTGTTTTCCTTGTGTTCATAGTGTTCAAAAGCATTTTACTTTTTATTGTTGTCACAATTCATGTAAATCATTTTTTATTGTATCTTAACATTATTAAGACTTCTCATCCTTGATCAAAACTCTGATGCATCTTCCCAATTCATTTTCAACATTATAACTTACTGTAAAAAGAGGTCAACAATACAGTTCCTATGGAGCAATAATGTAAAGAGAAAAATTAAACCCAAATACTCAACAATCAAATTTAGTGAAACAACTATAAACAGTCACAACACTGGAAGCTTGAACTTAATTTCAATGCTTGAACCTATGCAACATTGAGCAATCTCATGTTGAATATTAATTAACCTACATTTTACAAAACAATGAACTAACTAATGTAGAGAGTACCTCAGTACAGCATGTCTAATCAAAATGATATAAAATAACCAACAAAGACAATCTATATGGATAACACAAAAAAATAATTAAATTCAAATGTATATACAATGTAATGTCAGAGGAAGGGTAGTCCAAACCATTTGTACAAAAAATCTGCAGTCTTGCACAACCATTTTTTTAAATCTTCTAATTGAAATAATTGGACAGCAAGGGTCAGAATAATCAGAGATTCTTTTCCTGCTAACAGCTCATTTTACAGCTCTAAGAGAAACTTGCTTGATTTAAAACTGGCTAAAACTAATTGTTTCTATTATTACCAGAATTTGGAAACATGTAACAGCAACACAGATAGAAACTTACATCATGATTAATTTACACTATGCATATTACATGCTTACTACAAAACATGTAACAGCAACACAGATAGAAACTTACATCATGATTAATTTACACTATGCATATTACAAGCTTACTACAAAACTTGGTTTCTGGTGGTACCTTTTTAACACTGTTATGTAAGTCAAGCAGAAGCATCTTTCTTTCCATGTGATATATCTAGCAAAAAATGTGAGCAGAAATAAGAAAAGCAATCTTAAGCAATTATTTCTATCGGAAGCCCATAAATCATTTAGTACTTTCAATATGTAGTAAAACTTCCATTCTTTTCAAAATAATGGCAAGACTATGTCCTCTGACATTTCACGAAACATACATTTAAACTCATAACTCTTAGAGGCCACATCATTTATTGATTAAACTGGCTGATGATGATGGTAATATTTGTTTACGAAAGTCTATGAACTCCTTTCAAATGTGTCATCATGTTATCTCTGCGAGTGAATTCTTTGTTGCACAAAGGGCATACAAAATATTGTTTTCTTTGTTTGTGCGTGGTCAAGTAATGTCTACAAAAATTACTGATGTGTGTGTAAATTTTATTGCATATTTTACATCGAAATGCATTTTCTGCTTCACGTACACAATACTGCCTAGTTGATCCCATGCCAGAGTTATCTCCAATATCTTCGAACGAATCTTGAAAATTTCTAGTTCTGTTTGCAACTAAATCTACAAAACTATCTGTTGACAACCCACTATGGGCCTCAAAATTAAACAGATTCATTGGGTAAGATTTTAGGTATTGACCATACAAATCTTTCACTTTAGTTACAGTCATAGCTTTCTCATTTTTCTCAAGTACTCCATTTTCATATTTAATATTTTTTAAACTGGAACTTTGCATGTATTCTTCCTCATATCCTCCTACTTCTGCTGTACTTGATGATGGTGAAAGAGTTATCAGTTCATTCTCATCTTCTGGAAGTGATGACTCATACTCATCTTCTGCTGCTTCAGTCTCAGATTTCACTGTAAAACAGTAATGGTTAGTCAATAAAGCAACTATAACAATAAATGCAATGTGGTTTTTACGTAGAGTAAAACCTCTGCTTAATGAATCCAGTGTATAGCAAACAACAACACAGGCACACTTCAACATTTAATAGTTACCATAATCTGCAAACACCATTCACAAAATAGTTCTTAATAATAGGGTAGAAGCGTAAATCAATTATAACAGTAAAACAGACCAAACACACACACAGCAGAAGTTTTACTCTACGCATTCAATAATCTAAGCATTGGAAATTAGTTACTCCAGCACTGTCCTCCCAATTGTCAAAAGCAAGCTGCTAAAAAAGAATAAAAAAGTTTAAGCTTTTAACAAGCAGCCACCAACAAGAACCAAAACTGCATTTATAGCATATACTTTCTGTACACAATACTTTCAAAAACTATGGAAATAAACCAAACCTTGCTCTTTTTTTCTTTTGCTTAATGCAACTGAAATAAAATGCTGTTTTATCACAAATAAAATGTTATTGGATAATGGTGACACTAAAAATGTAGTTATATAATGGAAATAAAATAGGATATGGAAAGTAACCCTTCACCTACCACAGACGAAGGCAAGAGGGCCAGACGAATACAAAAAGAACAGTATTTTGATTAATAACCACATTCATGTAAGAGGTGATTAATATGGCAGAAGAAAAGATGTTTACACATTCAGATTTACCACATAAGTAAACCAAAGTTGCATGGCCGGTAGAGGATAAAGATGAACAACAAAAATCGTGGGATATAATGATTTCTGTAAAAAAGCGAAGAAAAAAAAATGAATCGTTATAGGAGAGAAAAGTAAATAAGTAAAATAAGAAAAATATAAGAATATATATAATAAAAAATACATTTAAAAAAGTATAAAATTGACCATAAAATTGTAAGTGACATGTTTACAGGTGGGGTGGTATTTCTGGTGTCTAGGATGTGTTCATTGGCTAGTTCCCATCTACAGAGATCCAAAGACACCCAACAGTGCTATCAGTAAAACAGGTGTTAAGGTTGTTTGCCTCATGAGAGATGGCATGGATTGCCACTAGATAGTCTGGGTTGGGAGAATAACTTTTTGGCTGTGGCTATTCATCCTGTAGGACAGTTGTTGAATCATGGGACTCGTGTAAGAAACAGTGCAGTGAAAACAGGTAAGTTAGTAAATTAAGTGAGTGGTAGCGCAGTTGGTATGTCCAATAATAGGAAAGAATTGCCCTGCAATAGGATTAGAATAGGTAATGGTGGGTGAATGCATGCTGTATGTTTAAGTGAGGTCTATTGCTGGGGAAAGGTACACACGGAAGTCTAGAGTCAGAAGATAAGTGCCTGTGGACTAAGATATTGTTCAGGTGATAAGATCTGCTAAAGCAATTTTGGGGAACAGTTGGCAGGATTTTGTTTATGAGGACATAGTCTCCACTCCCCTACTGCCAGGCTCCTTCCTTATCCCCATGATGTAACCTTTTTGTACATTAACATGTCCCACTATCATGGCCTCAGTTTCCTTAGACATTTTCTTGATATGCGCTCCACGCACAGTCTCCCCAGACCATCATTTTCTCATATCTCTGGCAAACTTCATCCTTTCTAAAAAGTTTCCTTTAATTCTTAAGATAATCACCAGATACATGGCACTACCATAGGTACCCGCATGGCCCCATCTTATGACATCCTCTTCCTGGACCACCTGGAGGAACAATTTGAGGGAATACCCCCTCAGTCCCCTTATGTGATTCAGATCCATAGATGACATTTATAATCTGGATCCAAGGGAAGACAACCTCCTAGAGTTCCTCAATTCCTTCAACAACAGTCACACCATCAACTTCACTTGGTCACATTCACAGACCTGTATCTCTTTCCTTGATGTGGACATCAACTTATGACAAGGTGCCCTCCACACATGTGCAAAATGCATAAACTTTGATGTGGAAGGAATGGCTACTATCAAACATTTCTTTCCATAGAACCTTACAATCTGTGGCAGACACATATATGCCATCATGAATCATTTTCCAGATGAACACTAACCCAAGCAATCATTTACCGCTGCCACTGATCTTGTGCAACAGTAAATCTCTCGTACTACACCCACAACTCCCTTCTGCACCTCCTAAAATGACTGCTGATCACTATTCATCATACAGTTCTCTCCTAGCTTGAAATTCATTAACCAGATCCTTCGACATGGACATGACTTTCTAAGTTTCTTCCTCGAAATGAGTTTACTCCTAAATAAAATCCTACGCTCTGTTTCATGCACTTGCGCTAGTAGACCACATAATCAAAACAACCTTGGTACACAAGCATTTACCTTCTGACTCTCCTAGACTTCCTCGTGGACCCTCCTTACGCATGCAGCATGTATCCAGCCACCAATACCTATTCTAATCCTATCACAGGGACATCCCTTCCTGTTATTGGACACACCACCTGCACTAACACTCATCTAATTTACCAACTTACCTGTCTTCACTGCACTGCTTCTTATATTGGTCTCACCAATCAACTACTGTCTTACAGGATGAATGGTCACAGGCCAAAAGTTTCAATCAGGCGTGGCCAATCCGCGGGCATTTATCCAGCCACCTAGTTGCCACTTAATCGTTGTTTTTTTTTTTCCCCGAAAATGAAATTGACCAAACACAAAACGCACTCAAATATAATGGACGCTAATCTGCAACACCAATTACGATGTGCAAATACCCAAATTGAGATCGATTTGCACATGCTAAGTGAAAGAGTGAAGAAACAAATATCGCACTAGTGAAATAAATAATTTTTAATGATTTAATTTATATTTATATATGTTTATTTTCATTTTAGTGTTATATCTTTAAAATATGCGTTTAGTAGGTATAATTGTTATTATATTATCTATGTTCACATGTAAGAATAATAGTAAACACAATAATAAAAACTCATTATGGTTAAATTTTTCACTCCAAAAAATGTCTATAGTGGGGTCTAAATCTAATATGGGGTATATAAGTTTATATGCAGCCTGCGGAGTTATGATACATTTCAAAGGTGGCCTGCAAGAGCATTAGGGTTGGCCATCCCTGGTTTCAACTGTTAATCCAGACCATCCAGCTCTCATTATTCAAACAACCTTAACACCTGTATTACTGTTAAAGCAGTAAGGGTTTTCCCTGACACCATTACCTCTTCAGAACTTGGTAGATGGGAACTAGCCTATCAACACATCCAAGACATAGCCTGGCTTCAACCTCCGCTAAGACCCCTACTGAAAACCTGTCAATTACTATTTTAGAAATTCAGTCAATTTGCATATATATTTCTATTTTTTTATATCCTTATAATTTAACTTATTTTCTTTTCTCTTTTGTAACAGTTCGAAATTATTATTATTATAATCTCGACTAATCTTCACAGAAATTATTCTGTCCCACAATTATCGTTGTCCTACTTTCTCTTCCCCACCACTGGTGCAATCATTGTTCTTTCCCTCTTTGTTTCATCTTTGGTTTTTTGGTTTATTCATCTGGTAGGTCAGCATGTGTACATATCTTGCTCTTACACGAATAAGGTTATCAACAGAAATATAGTAAAACACGTTGTTTTCTTTTTTTTGTATGGCACTCTTACCTTCATCTGTGGTAAATAAAATGTTATTTAATACATAAAACAACAACAAAAACTCAGAGCAAGACTTAAATTGGCTGTTAATTTAGGCTAAAAATTGATGATGTCAGTGAGTTTATCACTTACACAGGGCAGTGTGTTTCCAATTTGTTGAAATTAGTTCATTCATGTTATTGGTACAGAGATCGTACACAGTTTAACTATTTATTAAAATCTATAGCAATTGCCATTAGATTAAAATGCAACCTGGACCAGAAGATAAAATAACAAAAAATAACAGCAAGGTCAAGCTAATACCAAACTACCAAAACTTTTTCTACTTAAAATATAAAAAGAAATTTTCTGCAAAAACACTACAAATTGGGTAATTTATTACACTTTATGTAATATTAATTTTTTTATATTTTGAGGAATATATTTTCTCAACCCAACTATGCAGTAATATCCATTCGAATGCCTATTTATTAAGAAACTTTATGATTTGAACACACAAGGAAATTAACCTTTCAATTTCCTAAATACCTTATTTAAATTCTATTAAAACTTTGGTGTAAGTCACGTGACATTCTTCAACGTACATTAAAAACCCTTGTTCACATCAAACCACACAGACTACAACAGCATCGCCAATTTAATATTTTTCCCTCCTTCCTCCAAATGGAAATATCATATATATTATTTCTATAAGGTATTTGTTTGTCACAAGCGTATAGCTTCATTAATACTTAACCGAAATCAATTAATGAGGTGTCATTTTAAAGCTAATGGTCTTTATTTTTGTCACATCATATTTTAAAAATGAAATTTTCGGAATTCGAGACCTTAAAGGGCGAAAATGTAAATATTTCTAAAATGCTGTTTTCTGTGTTACAAGTCCATTTATCTCCCTGGATACCTATCTGAAATCGTTTAATGAAGTATCATTTAAAGATTAAGATCTCCGCTTTAGTGAAGTCATATATTAAGGACAGAAATGTTTTGGAATTTGACCCTTAAAGGGCAAAAGGATCAATATTTTTGAAATTCGTTTTTGTGTCCGAGAGCGATGTATCTCCCTTAATATCTAACCGATACAGATAAATGAGGTATCATATTAAAGACTAAGGTATCCGCCGTGGTAACATTATATTTTAAGAAAGGAATTTTCGTAATTCGACCCTTAAAGGGCAAAAATGTTAATTTTTTCTGAAATGCGTTTTTGTATCTCGAGCCATTTATCTCCCTGGATATCTAACAAAATCGATAAATAAGTAGGATTATAAGGAGTAATGTCTCAGCTTTGTGAAATCATATTTTAAGAAAGAATGTTTTTGGAATTCAACCATTAAAGGGAAAAAGTATAAATTTTTCTATAACGCATTTTTGTGTCACGAGCGATTATCTCCCTAATATCTAACCGATACAGATAAATGGGATATCATATTAAAGAATAAGGACTTCGCCATGGTAAATTATATTTTAAGAAAGGTATTTTTCGTAATTCGACCCTTAAAGGGCAAAAATGTAACGTTTCTAAAATGCGTTTTTTTGTATCTCGAGCCATTTATCTCCCTGGATATCTTCCAAAATCGATCATAGGAGTAATGTCTCAGCTTGGTGAAATAATATTTTAAGAAAGGGAAAAAGTATATATTTTCTATAATGCATTTTTGTGTCACGAGCGATTTATCTCCCTTGATATCTAACTGTCATAGATAAATGGGATATCATATTAAAGACTAAGGTCTCCACCGTGGTAACATTATATTTTAAGAAAGGAATTTTTCGCAAATTCGACCCTTAAAGAACAAAAAGTCAATTTTTCTAAAATGCGTTTTTTGTGTCTCGAGCCACTTATCTCCTTGGATATTTATCATAAATCGGCAAACCAAGTAAGATTATTAGGAATAATGATTCAGCTTTGGTGACGACGTGTTTTAAGAAAGAAGTTTCTGGAATTCAACCCTTAAAGGGAAAAAGTATAAATGGTTCTACAACGCATTTTTGTGTCACAAGCTATTTATCTCCCTTCATATATAACCGATATAGATAAATGAGATATCATTTTAAAGACTAAGGTTTCCGCCGTGATAACATTATATTCTAAGAAAGGAATTTTTCGTAATTCGACCCTTAAAGGGCAAAAATGTCAATATTTCTAAAATACGTTTTATGTTTTTCGAGCCTATTATCTTTTTTTATTTATAACCAAAATCGATAAATGAAGTAGGAGTATGAAGAGTAATGACTCAGCTTTGGTGACATCATATTCAAGCTCACTATTCATCGCATTTGTTTCGCGAAATATTCGCAAGGGTCGTCTAGTAATCACATATTTTAAAACCTATTATGCAATCATATTCAATCACAACTAGATTCTGACCTTGTAGTGTTGTGTTAAGTGAGTATTGTTTGCTCCGAGTGATGCACGCCTAAAGAGCATTCACAAATAATCAGCGTCCAACATGAAAAAGGAATACCAATGACCGAAAATGATCCAAAACAGAAATATTTGAAAGTGTTGGAAGTGCAATCCCTCTCAATACAATTCCACTACCATGGCAAATATATGCTACTTGGAAATTGTTCAGCTTTAACTTTTAATTTTTCTGTATCACAATTTACACACAGTTTATTAACAGTGTGATGACTACCAAATCCACATTTCATGGTTTGCCAATTATACTGCCATTTAAGGATCGACTCCAAAAATCTTTTCAGACCCAAATACATAACACTGACCCTGCTGCCTTGCAGTCTCTTAAAAAAAGAAAAATATATTCATTTATCAATCGAAAAAATCTGGAGAAGATGTTAAAAATTTTGTATATAACAGTGTTTCTCAACATTTAGTCTGCAGAGATTGGTCAGATGGTGAGCATACAGGGTATTAAAAATTTAGTTCAATTTTAATTAAATATATCGTATGAAAAAAACAAATTAGTAAAATTTATTCAGATGAAATGGATAACATATTTGTGCTGCATAAACTCAAAATACAATTCTGTGATCTCAGTATGACATTTTGGATCTCTCCTTCACTGACAAATATCTTGAATTATTTGAAGAACAATCGAAAATTGCCATGTATTTTTAATCAATTATCTTTGTGAGAAAGGATTCTTGCTCCTCCAAATGATGTAATGCATATGCCGGCCTCAGGTTGAATTTCACTAATATTGATCTAGGTATCCACAAGCTCATTCACAGCGAGTAGTAACATAATATTAATACTAGCCTTTCTTTCTTTCTTTTCTGTAGTTTCCTTTCTCCTTTTGTTGGTACACATCATTATTATTCGTTTGCTTGATGAGCAGTTTGGTGGTTCAGTGAATAAGGCATCTTACTGGAGATGTAAGGGTCCCAAGTTCGAACCCCGCTCTTGGCAGTGATTTTCAAAGGCCCTTAACCCGATCTTCACATTTGGCACATCTTGGTTCGCAATCCACATTAAACTATAATCCTCCTATTCCCAATAGGTAGACACGAGCAGCAAATCGAAACTTTGTCAATCTGCGGGCGAACCCTTCGGGGATATCCCCGCCAATAATGCCATATGAAAATATAGCAACATGCCCATCCATTGATTGTATAATTCACTTTTAATAGTTCCCCACCTGTTGGTTAATTGTCATTCTGTGGGAATTCAAAACATGCATTTAGATTTATTATCTTATTTTGGCACAATGTAATATTTCCCAAATGTTATTAATATTCACATAAGTAAAAATTTAGGTCCACACAAGTTAGTGATCTGTACAATTGTTTTTGACATTTTACCAGTCCTCAGGATGAAAAATGCTGATATATATTATTTGACAAACTACAGAAATGGCAAAGTTTTCTGTTCAGCACAAGGTTAAAAAAAAAGTTAAGACCTTCATGCTACACTTCATACAGTGGCACCACACCTGACGAGAGTGAAAACAGGGGCATGCTTCTATATATATACTAAATTATAATTTACATGACCATTTTTTCTTTCGGTCATTGGTATCTCAACTGCTTTGACATAATCTTACATCTCTCCCTATCTAAAGTTAACTTGTTTATCTCAAGATATCCAATACGACCTAAATCCTCATATATTATAATTTTTGTCTTCTTCTGCAATACATTCCCTCAATTTGTTTCCTCCATTAACAAATTAAGCAATCCAGCATTTCTTGAACTATAATTCGTCATACTGTCTTCTTTCTGTGAGAATCTTCGTCAGACTTCTTTTCTTACACATCATTTCAAAAAAAAATATTCAATTCATATTTTACTAGTTAACTATATTTCCATCACACTTCAGTACCATGTTTCAAATGCTTCAATTTTCCTCTTTTTTGAATTCCCAAGTTTCACTTGAATAAAGTTCCGTGCTCCACACAAATTTTAAGAAACTTAAGTCCTAGATCGATATCAGAAATAAAAACATTGCTCTTTTAAAGGAATCTTTCATAAGTCCTGTTCTGCTTCTGAAACCATTGTTGCTCATGAAGATAGTTACAATTTTATTTCTAAATAACAAGTCATTTCTCTCATATACCTGATCTGATTTTATTCCTAAATACCAAGTCATTTCTCTCATATACCTGATCTTATTTGAATATTTAAAATACAGCTATTTTGATCATTTATGTTACATTTAATGACTTTTGATTATAGTTACTTAAAATTCTTTTTTCAGTAATTCCTTAAACACTTCTGCCAAATTATTTTTTTATACTTCTGATTCCTCTACATTAGTGGGGGTACACTACAACCTCATCCCACTGTTAGTAACCAATGCCCATAGGTCTCCTGTGATTATCAACTTTTATTGTAGCCTTTGGTTTTTATATAGATTATAAAATATTGTTTTATCCTTACATTTTTGAACATGTTGCCTAGGGTCAAAATCCACTAATCAACAGTTCAGAACAATACTATCGTAACTAAAATTTATTAAATATTACGGTAAGGCAAGTTAAAAGTTCCAGTTTTTACCAAAAATCATAAACACTATAATGTTTTGTATAGTCCTTCAGTGCAGTACAATATATATTTATATATATATATATATATATTTGAAGGGCAATTGCTGTCAAATTGATAAGTAGCAACAATTTTTGTGACTTCTGGTCATGCTGCATCAAGCTTTATGTGGTTTCGATATCCAGTTATAATAAAAAATAAATTTTGTTTTATTATTGTTATTACACCTTTTTATTTCCATTTGGTTCAGTGATAGGATTGCATACCACACCAATACCTTGGTTGTAAAAAAAAATAATAAAAATTCAACACAATAATACTGTATTTCAATTTGATGGAAATCTTATTCATCATCAAGAAAATAAATAATGCAACAGAATAAAATTATAATACAATGACATGGAAATACTCTAAAATTTCATTAATTTGGATTGACATGAGCCCCATGTTTAAGGTCGTGATAGAAGTCTGGTAAGCAATTGGTATAAAATTTTTCTGGCAAAGCAACATAAAATCTGAATAATTTTAATCTGAAATTGGCAGTGGTGACAAATAAACATATGGCAATGCTGAATATTCTACACTTGGCCTGTGGCCACAAATCTTGTGCATCAAATCAATTGTTTCGTAGTCTGTGTCATTCAAATGATTAGATCTATGATTTTTCCTTGTTCAGCATCAATACAGTTATCTCAGACATTTTTATCCTTTCACCATTTTCAACTTATGTCAAGTTCATTAAATGTGAAGAAGCTTATTTGAAGTAACGCATTTATTCTGAGATATCTCATCAAAGGTTGTGGATGAGCTCGCATTTGGAAGGACGTGGGTTCTAATTGCCATCCAGATTTGGGTTTCTATGGTTTCCCAAAATCACTACAAGTGAATGCTGAGATGATACCTTCAAAATGACATGGGAAAATTCTTCGCAGTTCCTTAACACCAGCAGGCCCTTTCCTGTCTCTAATGATCTTGATGATGCGTAGATATAATCTGCGATATCTCACATACCAATCTTGTTTTATTGTGGCTGCTAGCATATACCCCTGTTGTGGTATATAAATATTAACCCATTTTCGATCTTCTACACAACACAATACACACTAAGCTCTTCTTTCAGGATGTGTCCACTTTTCTGAAACTTGAACTTTTTGGAACTTGAATTGATTGGTAGTGTGCCCAACCAGATACATGAAAAAATACATATCAATTTCTATTTTGGCCATTGCAATTATTCGAAAAGAAAGAAAAATTCTGATAGCCTCCTTAGGAATCTGTAGACACAGCTAAATATTTATTTGCTGCCTCTATGGCCGATGCCCTCAAGCCACATGAAATATGATCTCTTTCACTTGACTGAATTGTAGGCTGTCAGGGACAAATTACAATGTTAAGTTCAGCAGTAGCAACATATCAGTGCCGCTTAATATGAATGGTTTGTTTAGCAGTTTGGTGATATACATGTACAGATTTGATGATTGCTGGATAGATTTAAAGTACGTAAAAGCACTTACCATGTTAATCTATGGGAACCTTGAACAATATAGGTGCCAGTGCCAGAGTTATGTAATATTGCTTACAATTATAATCACAGAAAGTTGACCGATTTTGTAGTTATGATTTTTTGTCACCGAATGTTTGCAGGCTTACCAGCACAGTTAGAGATACTATATTACTGAACTGACTGAACATGAGGTTTGCCTATAGAAAAACATATCAACTTCACTTTTCACAAAAGTGTCAGTTACAATAGTATTGTTCTGAACAGACAAAATGCCTTATAAGGTGCTTGTTTTTCTTGATCCGAGCATCTACTATCAATCTTAGAGCCAAAACTGCTTTTCCTCAATACCAGCTTTTTTCCTTTACCAAAGATGATGTTCACCCAATACCTCTATTCTTAAGTATATTAAGTCATTTTGAAGTATTTGATGTTAGGCTTAACCTGCAATAATGTTCACATTCGTCAGCTGTCTGACAAACTTGGATCACAAAAAAGTTTTAGATCTGATGGGTCAGAAGAAAAATTAAAATACTCAAGGTATAGCAGCATAGGCATTTTTTAAATAAAAAAATTCAAGAAAGATAAAACTAGAGGAGGATGTGGCTAAAAGGAAAGTAGCTGTGGCCTTTAGGAATACTGAAGAGAAGTTTGTAGAAATGAAAGCAGGAGGGAGGGGGGGGGGGGGGAAGAAGAATTACTAGAGCTCATGGATCAGAAGAAAAAGCAAAAAACACACTCCGGATGAAGCAGTGCAGGTACTTTTTAAATCACAAAATGCAAGAAAGATAAAAAAAAAGAAAGGCTAGAGAAGGATGTGTTAAAGGTAAAGTATGTGTTGCATATTGGAATATTGAACAGAACTTTGTAGAACTGAAAAAAGGGGAAAAATAAAACATCACAGATGGAAAACCCTTTAAACACACATGATAATTAACCACTGACCACTGGAGGGAATACATACAGAAACTATAATGGGGATGAACAACAGTGTGCAGGAAATAGAATGCCATGTTAATCACAAATACCACACAGCTAGTGTGATAATATTTAATTTCCAGACCAGAGACCTTGTGAATCCTTCAATTTAATCGCCATAATACCAACAGCATCCAACTGAAGTTATTCCATCCTTTTTTTTTAGTTCCCTACCTCCCCTGCCTTACTCATTCTGACTTATAACATTCTACACCCCAACTATCAATTTTCATGATTGCTTTTGGGACTTCTTACAACACATGAACTGAAGAATACCCATTATTAATGCAACAAATCTAATGCTAACTCTTAAGAGGTCATTTCATGTATCCAAAACTAAATCTCTTCCAACCTTTCCACAGTATAATCTCAGGAATAAACCATATGAATCACTTAATAGTTTGTTTCAACAGTTCCCATCTCCTCACAATGCAAAAATAAAAATAATAATAAATATTCATCTTTCCAGGTTTGTAAACTAATGGCCCCCTAAAACACCCTATAACACACCCATATTAGCTTCTGTGAAAAACATTCATTAGTTAATTTGTTCTTGTCACTCACATCACTTTACTTAATACCATCACTACACCAAAGTTACATGTGCCATACCAGCAAGCATAAAAATCTACTACTTTGATTTCTACTTCTGGACAGAGACCATGATTAATCATACCATTAAGCGAGAAAACCTAACTAAAACACTAACTTATCACAATGTTTACAGCTACCTGGAGCAAAAATTTGTGAGTTGATATTTATCAAATATTCTTCAAATTTCCTTTTGCTTTTCTATGTCTATACATGATTAATTCCCAAAAATCATTATATTTACATTCTTCATTTTGTTTTTCTCTTTTCTCCAGTTAACCCCATGTGCCATTTAATTTCTTAACACCTTTCCAGGTTTAGAAATTTAATGGCCCCTACCCTATATCAATCTTCACAACACCTCAATATCTTAGTACACTTTATTATCTACCTAAGGAATTTCCAAAGCCATTCTGTTTTATACAAGGAGGATAAAGAACTGTCTTTTTTTTGTCCTTTACTATTGCAATTTAATATCCTGCTCAAGAGCACAATCTATGCAACATGTGCAAATTGAGTGATGTTCACAATTCAAAATCCATGTGAACCAAGTAGTTTTGTTTGTGAAATAAGTGTTCTTGAGGTGGAAAATGAGGATGATCCCTGCATTTCCCAAGAAGAAACTTGCCAGGTTGGGCACTATGTGAATTAGTTGCATCAGCCATACTTCCAGCACTGCAACAATTCAAAACTCTTCACGAAATGTTGTAATGTGGGTGAAAAATGTAGGTATTTAGAAACTCTGGTTACATCTTTAATGGATACATTTTTACACCCAGCCATTTTACAAATCGACTTAAATAGAGAGACTGGAGACTTTTTGATGATTGTATAGTTATCAAAATGAGTATGAGTAAGAATTATGTCGACAGATAACATCAGTGGAAAGAGGAGCAAGGCTAGGTGCTGCCTCTCTCCTGATTAACAGTTGTGTATGAGGGATGGTTTCAGAATACTCTGATCGAAAAAGAGGAGTTAGTTTGGAAGGAAGGATGGCATGCACAGGGTCAGAAAATGAAATGATACTTTAGTGCAAATTTTTTTGGGTGTGGGGGGGGGGGGGGGGGGGGGGGGGGGGGGGGGGGAGAGGTGTAACAGGGGTCTCTCTCTAAGACCCTGAAGATGGGATGAGGATTGGAGGCAAAGAACAGGTAGGAACCTTCCCAGCATTTCCCTTGAAACCTTGAAAAAACATAATCTGGACTGCAAAATGGAGATCTGATCCTATGTTTTCCTG
The DNA here is from genome assembly GCA_031002005.1 of Vandiemenella viatica. NCBI lineage: Eukaryota > Metazoa > Arthropoda > Insecta > Orthoptera > Morabidae > Vandiemenella > Vandiemenella viatica. Next base: position 241,053,834 of record JARYHS010008074.1, on the reverse strand, counting down.
AACCGGTAAAAAGGCTAGCTTATCAAGGCTCAATGATTAGAAATGAGGCAATGTTTGCAGATTTGTTCACCAAGGATAGTGGTACATAAGAAGAATTAAGAAAAAAACAAACAAAGTTACGAATTTAACAGTTACAGGAGAAAGAAGTGTAAAATTCAACGAAGAAGTAGAACAGGTGCAGAGATTTGGGAAGAAAAATCTTACAATCTTCTAAAAACATAGCCCTATATGAAAGTCATTCGTGAACAAGGATGGTGGAAAGGAAATGACTGGAGGCATTTGAGATCTGATGTTTCAGAGGAATACTCAAGGTAAGCTGGATGGATTATGTCACTATTGATAATTATTCAAAAGAGTTTCTGAGGAACAAAGATTCTGCAAGGACATACAGAAAAGAAGAGACAAGATGATAAGTCATGTTTTGCGTCACAATGGTTTACTTAAGGTGATTATTGAATGAAAGATAGAAGGAACAAACCAGAGAGGAGAAGGCAATGTAAGCTATATGAACCAAATTATGAATAGCATGAAAGGCAGCAGCTATATGTGGAGAAATGCTACATACCAATCTCCGAAATGATAACCCAAAGAAGATCTCAGAAGAAGATATCTTCAAACCCAAAAAAGTTATTCCGTGGGGGGGGAAGTTACATGGACTCATGAATAACGAGATGAGAAAGCAACAATAAATATTTTCATGTGGGGTGTTGAATTGTATTGGCGATAGAGATTAACAAGGATTATCAGTACTAAGCATAGAGAAAAATTTAAGTAGTGAAATGTAGGGTTACAACATGAAAAGAGAAAGTGTCAACCTGAGTAATGCAAGAACAGAAAGACAAATTCACTGAGCAGAATATAAGAACAAAATGTTTACCAAAAGTATCAATAGAGTAAATGATGGAAGAGGAAGGTTTCATATGTTGAATAACGTAAAGTACCCATTGAAATTTGTGGAGATGAGGACAGGGACCAGGAAAATCAAACTGGCCATTAGACAGAACAACTACATTCCAGCAGCGCTAAAACATGTTAAATTTTGTTCTATTCCCATTAAAATTATATTAACATGACATTTTATTTTATCACATTATATAGTTATTTTACATTTATCCTCCAGTTATTTTTGGTCTTCTGAAGCTCTAAATTCACCCTTCTTTACCTCAAAGAGTCCCAAATGTATGCTTGTGTTTCTATTTCCTAGGTTAACTGTCATTTTAAAATCCATACATTCAGTTCTTTCTGAGGTAAGTGAGATGAGGAATGCCAAAGAACTTAAGTAATTAGCCATGGTAAATAGAAGTCTCTTTTCAAAGAACATTAATGTTAACATTCCATAATTTTTTTTCCTAAATTACTTTTGTAGAGTCTATAAATCCACCAAAAAGAAGATATGGAAATCATTAAAAGGTATTCTGATACTTCAAATCATAATTTGTTACAGAATACAAACTTCTGTTCTAGCCACTTTGCTTTCTTACCTTTTTTTTTTTTAATGGTATTCTACACCCCAAAATTAGATACACTGGGTGACATTTCAGTACTTTTATTTTTTTGCTGTCACCAGTCTCCCAACTGGTCTGATGCAATCAATCCTCCATCCCTTCCTATCTTGCACAAATGCCTTCATCTCAGCATACTCCTTACAACCCACATCCTCAATTACCTGCTTCATATTTCCTAATCTGTCTTCCACTACATTTCTTACTTTCGACTGTTTTTTCTACTAACAAATTAAACCCTCATGCATGTCTCAGAACACAATCTATGATTCTTTTTGTAAGACTCTTCCACAAACTTCTTTCCCACCCATTTCCAAAAATTGTTCATTTCATTCTTTATACATTCACTTAACTTCCAGCATCCTCCTATAGCATCACATTTCAAATGCTTCAATTTTTCATCTTTATGGTGTGCTTAAAGTCCATAAAGTGCAGATCTCCACACATAGTTCCTTGTAAGTCCTAGATCAATATTTGAAACTAAAATATTTCTCTTTTTCATGAAGGCTCCTTTTGATGGTGCTATTCTGCTCTTAACATCATTCCTGCCTCGGTCATCTGTTGCAATTTTACTTCCCAGAGTGAAATTAACTCCTATCGCTTCCGAACCTATTTTGATATTTGATCTATTATTATTGGTATAATTTTTGCTAAATTTCATCACTTTTGTCATGATTTGGTATGTATTTAGTCCAAAACCTTCCTTCAGAATTTTGTTAATGACTTTAAGTAACTTCTCAGTATCCTCAACCTTTTCTGATAACACGATAATGTAATCAGCAAATCGTAGCATACTGATATTTTCTCCTTGAATACTTATGCCACATTCAAATCTTCCTTTCAGTTCCTTTATTGCTTCCTGCACATACAACCCGGAAATAGACAACTATGGCTTTACGCCTCGTCGATGTCGAGGTCATTAGATGCAGGATGGGATTGGGGACAAGGAACAGGAAGGAATTCAATCACCTCGAGTGATTTGGGGAAACGATGGAAAACCCAAATCTGGTTGACCGGTTGGGGATTCGAACTGGTGTCTTCCCGAATGTGAGGCGAGAACGATAACCGTTCACCCACAACGCTCGGTATCTGATTCTCATATAAATTATTCTTCTATCTCAATATTTTAGAACAGACTTCTTTAAAATTTTGAATATCTTGTCCCATCTAACATTATAAAAAAGCTTTTTCTCCATCAACAAATGCCATAAAAGTATCCTTGTTTTTCTTGATCTGCCCTTTCAAGTGTAAATCTTAGAGCCAGAACTGCTTCTCTTATACCAGGGGTGGCCAACCCAAATGATCTTGTGGGCCACTTTGGAAATGCATCATATCTCCGTGGGACGCATATAAAATTATATATGCCCATATTAGATTTAGACCCACTATAGACATTTTTTGGAGTGAAAAATTGAAACATAATGAGTTATTACTTTTGTTTTTACTTTTATTCTTACATGTAAACATAAATAATTATACTAACAATATCTGTCATATTTTCACAAGAATATTATTTTAAAAACAAAGTTAATTTTTTCTCATAATTTTGACAGTTAAATTTTGAATATATGGATGCACAAATATTTTTTTTTTTTTTTTAATACATTGATTCTCACTACTTTGGCCATTATAAAATAAATATATTTTGTAAAAGTGTGACTAATCTCGTGGGCCAGAAAAATGTTCTCCCCTGTCTTATACCATAGTTTTTTCCTAAACCCAAACTGATCTTCATCTACTATTTCTTCTACTACCCTTTTCATTCTTCCGTATATTGTTTCTGGTCAGCAGTTTGAAAGCATGTGATGTTACATGTATGATGCGATAATTCTCACACTTGTCAGCTTGTGCTTTATTTGGAAGTGTAAAGATGCTACTTTTATTAAAATCAGTTGGATTTTCTCCTGTTTCATAAGTTTTTGACATCAGCTTGAATAATCTTTGGATTCCTTTTTCTCTTAAGGATTTCAGAATTTCTGCAGGGATCTCATCAATTCCAATCGCCTTATTTGATTTCAAGTCATTCGAAGCTCTAGCAAATTGTCTTCAAAGCAGGGTTTCCTAAGTCATCAATGTCGACATTGCCTTCCTTTTCCATTATGCTGTTGTTCAAGTCATCCCCCTTTTACAGTTTCTCAATGCACTCCTTCCACTGATTACTTCTGAGCTTAAGAGAGGTTTAAAGTCAGCAGCTTTAATGTTTATACATCTTTTCTTCACATCTCCAAAATTCTGTTTCATCTTCCTATTTGCCATATCTACTTTACCTATGACCATTTCATTTTCTACTTCTTTATACTTTTCTTGTAACCATTTTTCTTTCGCTTTTTTTGCATTTCCTGTTCATTTGTTTTCTAAATGCCTGTATCGTCCTCTTCCTGCTTCATCCTGAGAATTTCCTACCTTTTCCTCTAATCCAGCAGTTCCAATATTTCTTCTGTGATCCAAGATATTCGGGCAGCTTGTTCCCAAGGCTTAATGTTTTTTTACCAGCTATCATTATTTCTCTTCAATGCAGGCAATTCGTCCTTAGTTTAGCCACTTTCAGAGTTACTTCCTAGACCAACGTCTACCATTTCTGCAAATTTTTCTCTCGTGTCAGATTGTTTCAAATTTTTCATGTTCAGTCTGTTTTGCTTGTATTGCTTCCTTATTCTCTTGAATTTCAGCCTGTGCTTCATAACTATCAGATTATGGCCAAAGTCTATGTCTGTTCCTGGGTATGCTTTACAGTCTAGAACTTGATTTTTGAATCTCTGATGATGATATAATCTGGCTGATATCTGCTTGTATCTGGGTGTTTCCAGGCGTATAGCTTTTGTGCTTGATTCTTAAATAGTGTGTTTGCCATGATGTTTATATTTTCACAAAATTCTAACCTGCTTCCTTGCTCATTTCTTTCTTCTAGACCAAAACTTCCTACAGTATTCTCATCTTTCTCTTTTCTCACTACCACATTCATCACCTGTGATTATTAGATTTTCCTCTCCTTTCACATATCGGATTCATTCTAAAATTTCAGCATATATTTTCTGTATTTCTTTATCATCATCATCTTGTGACGTTGGAATATACACTTGTACCAATGTGACTGGGACGGACTTAGTTCCTAACCTCATCAAAATAAACCTGTCACTAAACTGTTCACAATAACCTACCCATTTCCCCACTCTCTTGTTTAAATCATTATATTTAATTTGAGAGAATTACATGGCCTCAAGATATCCTTAGGATCTTTAATGCAGTGGCTTCCAGATGCCTTTAGGGATCATTTCCAATACCAAGGGCAAGAAGGTGCCCTGGACAGCTACCCACTCTTCTGCACTCTGTTAGGAAGCTGTTGGCAAGCAGTGGGCAACTCCTTATACTGGGAATCCTTCAGATGCCAAAGCCTTGTCAGTGCAAATGAGATGCACCACATGAAGAAGAGGTTGACATTGGAAGAGGCTAATATAGTCTCTTCCAAACTCTTACACTCCTTCAGTACTTACCGCGAACATATGTTACAGTAATAAAACCTTATTCCTCAGTTTATTATCCAGCCACTGTCCTTGAATATTTGATTTATATGAAATTATTGTAATTTTGTCATTTCCCCACATAAAAAACCCATGTGTCTAGGAACTCACAACCAAATGTACATTTACTTTTTTTTTTTTTTGATGGTGTACCCTATTTTCAAGGGCAGAAATCTGAAGACAAAACATTCCTCAAAACAATGGAGAAATTGACATTTTTTCAATGTTAACCACCAGATGGCAGAGGAGCAAAACACAGTTTGGGGGTGTTCTTCCCCTCTCTCTTGGTGTTAGAAAAAGCACAGCATGGGAATAAAAAAAAGTTAATGCGATTGAAACTGCTGCTTTAACAATCAAGTAGCATACCTGTTTTTATTATTCAGATCTCTGTATGGGAACTGCTCATAGAGAAAATATACACTTCACAAAACAAAACATTAAGTCAAAATGCAGCAGATGCTTAGAGACTTTTTTACTAGAGCTGTGATTATTAATACTTGGAGACAATTGCAGACAAGGAACAGAAAGAAAGTTGGTCAAGGCATTTGGAAGACCCAATAGCATTTGCCAGAAGTTATTTCAAAGACGCACTGAAAACCAAAATCTAAACAACTGGACCAAGGATAAACTGTTATCTCCTAAATCCTAAGCCAGAGCATCACTACTCACCTACTAGAGAGAATTTAAGGAAGACTTAGTGAGGTCTAATGGAAGTAATTGCCAATTTCTTATCAGGAGAATATAAAGTAATTATCACAAAAAAGTGAAGAATGATGCAAATTTTATAAGAATGGACAAAACAAAATTGTTGGAGAAATGAAATAAAAATGAGTTAACATCGATAGCATGATGGAATTCAACTTTTGATATGACTGCCACAATTACATACCACTTGCATTGTGTGGTGAAATAGGTGCAACCTAAAGTATTAGGCCATGTGAATATTCCCATTTTCCTTTTTATGTCAATCAATGTATTACCTTCAAGAAGAAAGAGTGGAAAGAAACGTGTAGGATCAGGAGAGCCCGATTGTATTTTCCTGTATGAGATAATGGTATTGGTACTGATTAAACAATACATCCAGTTTTAAGGACAAATTTGAAACAGCTTTTAAAGATTTAAATACAAATAAGGTGTTAGGAAATGATGGGATTCCTTAACAAGAGACCAGAAATAGTTCAAGAAGTGATGAGGAAATCAACAAAGATAAAGAAAAATTTAACCATAGTGAAACATTAACTAGAAACAATAGAAAAAAAGCTATGATCTGCAAGATATCCTTTTATTAAAAACTGTGACAATATCAAGAAATTACTGAATGGCATGAATGTAGCAAGAATAAATATAAATAAAAACAAATAAAACGTAAAAAAACAACAACAGTAGAATGAATATAGAAGAAAATAGGATCAGATGTAGTAAAAAATATTGCCAAAGTAGTATTTAAAATAAGCGAAAGACACATTGTACTAAGTCAAATACATATTCATATATATTTTATTTAGGAATTGTCTGGAGAGTTGCTGTATGCCAGAGGATGGAGTGCCAAAGGCAACTAAATTTGTATGTAACTGATACAATTAACCAGTTGTATCAGAAGTTACTGGAAGATGGCAGGTGGGTAATGACAGAGGTGGATATACACAACACATACACAGGCTTGGATGGATATTGGGAGAAGAACTAGAAGTAGAGTGTTATAAGGAACAGAATGCCACCATAATTTAATCCTTGAATTTAGGTATATGTTAATGGAAATTTTTTTTTTTTTTATCTGTAGATAATGGAGTCAAGAAATGGTGTAAAGAAACCACAGGATACAAAATTTTAATTTACAGAAAACTAATGCCTATCTTGTTCTACAAGTACTAAAATTGTCTCTAAAGACCTAGTTGTTATAGGAGACGTTAAGCAGTTAAAAAAAAAAAGTACTAAAATTTCCCGAGTTAACTGTTAAAGATCTCTTTGAACCAATTTTAAGAATAATCTTTAAGAATAAACTTTTCTGAAACATGACCTTGTGTCTTTTTTCTCAGACAAACAGTACAGAAGGGAGTCATTTAATACATTAATTTAATTACCAGTTGCTTCAGTCCTATAGTAGCTTAAGGAATTTAACTTTAGCTAATGATTTATGTAGCAACATTAATAATAATAATAAAAATAAAAAACAGAACAGAAACACAGAACCTTGAATTCAAGAATTATTCTTATGTTTGTGTTAGCAGCAAGCATGAGAACATGTGAGGACAGTAACCAAACATGAAATATAATGTTTTGTCAAATTTTTAACACTTACCTGAATAAAAAAGCTTTTGTTCTCTGTTTCTTTCTAGTAACCTCCCTGATGGGAAGACATTTGAAATTTTCTTCTCTGCTGTCTTCTGCTTCTTTGTGGATAAAATTATATAGGCATATTAAAATCTTCAATAGTAAATTAAAAGAAGTTTCCCCGTTTGTCCAATGGTAGACGTTTCCTTGCAATAAAAAGTAACTTCATTTCACAAAAACTTATTATTCTTTCACTCCTGCATACCTAAAAGGAACTCTATTCATTTTCGGGCGTGTGAACTACCATACAAATTTTGATGGGGTTTTCACAGTTTGAAGACGCAAGTTCTGAAGTGAAATACATGGCATTTCTTATGACTCTTTGTGGCCAGTTTCCGAATCAGGAAATCCAAATCTGGTCTTGACCTCAAAATTTTTCAGGGCCACAGTTTCTTTAAGTTCACAAGGAGAGGACTACAATGAGAACATGCGAGTTGTAAGACATCTTACATTTGATGAAAAATACAAAACATGTTAGAGAAAATTTTACATGGTTCAGACAGAGGGTGGTCACCACTTAATTAAATTGTATTATTGTGAACTTTTCTTTACACATGAAAAATGCAAGAACTGAATCAACAGTTAGCAAATAATTTGTTGTAGTAAATCGCAGGGAACAACTGGGCTTGAGTGCTTGATCTCCAAAACAGTGAGAAAGCTTTCCTTTGGAAGTGACTGGAATAAGTACACTATCAATGGAGATATTGTTAACAATGCTATAAGGAAAGTGCAAATCAAAACTTTCAAAGGGCTAAAGGAACCCCCTGACATAAGGAAGTAACTGCGGCCAAGAAATTTCTTATGTAACATTTCGATTTTTTGCTGTTAGGGTTTAATAACAATAGCTAACAGTTAGCTGTAAGCAATTAATCATCTGTTTGGCTGAAAAAAATTAAAATACAGAATTTTTAAAACTTTGACATCCACATTTGTTATCAGTTGTGTTAGTTTACAAATAAGACTGAAATCAAGAAAAACTTATACCTATCTGCATACTTCATATACAAATATATAACATGTATGTAATAATAAGAGTTGAAAAAAAATATTTTTCAACTTAATTCACATTAAAGAATAAAGCATGCTGTAAACTACAAGGTTAGCCGTTATGTTGTAAGGGAGGAAAACAGACTGAACAAAACATACACTATGGGCATTAAATGCTTTGTAGTTACACCAATGCTGCTACAGTGTAATCCATAGGCACTATTATTCCTATACCACAGTAGATCAAGCTTTACATACTGCTCCCCCCCCCTCCCCCCTCAAAAACAGAGGATCAAGCTAATGAGACATACAGAGTGCCTCAGGAGGAAATGTCAGTATTCTTGTAAATGAAAAAAAACAGGAAATCCTGAATAAAATAAAGCTCATGTAAATTTATGTACTAATCTGAAGTCTTTCTGAGAAAAGCCATTTTAATGCAACCACATGCAAAATAGTTTTTCACTCCTACAGCACTGCACCTTGTGACCAACAGTAGCTGGCTGGTATAGATGAGCATGAATACTGCTACTGAAGTGTGCCCGAAATTTTTATGAATGTATGATGAGTAGATATGTTTAGGAATCTTGTGATAGTCTCTCTTCTGTTACGGAAGAATACCATTAACACATCCCTACACTAAAATTTTAAATCTGGTTTACAAATTGCAAAAAACTGAAAAACCCTCCTCCCCTCTTCCCAGAGTTGGTGAAATTAGATCTGAGTGAGGTCATCATCACAGGATGATATGGTTCAATACAGACCTACAAGTAACACATCGCTGTACATCCGCTGAATTGAAAAACTATATGCAGGGATGTGAAAATTGAAGATTTCCTAACATACTGCTTGTATATAATTTTCCTCCAGATAACTGTTGCAATACACAACCTTTCCACAGCTTTCTTTGCAATCTTCATCAGGTGCAACTGAGGCTGCCATACGGTGGGCACTTTTATATGTACAGGTGATTGATTATAGGCACATTTGTGGTCCACTGCCAAAGATGTTCATCTATTGGCTAGGCTTAAAACTAGGACTCTACACTGAGTTACTCTCACTTGAGGTTCCATGGCATGAGCACCTGTTGGAATGCTGCTGTTCCTGTTCATAAATAATGGGCCTCCCGCACTTCATACAGGAAAAGACTGACATCTGTTTATATTGTTGTTCGGCCTTACCTCCAATGAAACTCTTATTACTGACTCCCAGAAAAAACAAGTTCTTTCCATTTGAATTCTGTTGCAGTTTTCCATGGCATTGCAAGTTTCATGAGCTGAGCGCAGCACTCATTCAGTGTTCTGATTATTTGGCCAATGTATATGTTTCCACATTCACATGTTTCTACATTAACTTCTGGTATTCTCAAACCATAGTCTTTCACCAAGTGCAGCATTTCTTGTACTTTGCTGATGACTAAAAAATGCTTCTTATACCATGATGTGCAAGAATTCTTCCTATTTTCCTATTCACAGCATAAGGTAGCAATATTTGAGGTATTAATGGTTCCTCCTATGAATAGCTATTTTGCATGAAAATAAGCCTAAGATAGCCAGGTTCGACCGCAAGCTATCATTATTGAAGATGACTCCTGCCCATTGAACTAGGCCAATACTGTCTTTTTTGAGCTGGATAGAAGAAGCTCATAGCCCTTAAGCACCAATTAGGGTGTGTTGGTTTCCTGCATGTGTTGTGAGACAAGAGTATCTGGCTTCCACTTAATTAATTTGCCTAGAAAGAGAAGAGACCCATCCTTCTCAACTTCCATGGTGAAGCACATGTTTGGGTGAATTGAATTAATGCCAACCAGTAATGTCAGAATGCCATGTGGCCACTATAAATGTGTCATTCTCACAGCAAAGGCAGCGTGCAGGATTCAATGGAGCAATCTCTAAGGCCCTTTCTTCAAATTTCTTCATATACAAATTTGGCATCACTGGTGGAACTGGTGACCTTTTACCCACACTATCTCTTGCTTCATAATACTTCCCATCAAGTATATAGACAACAGCTAATGTTGGAAGAGGTCTGCATTACCAAGGTCAAGATAGTGTCATATTGATTCCAAGAACTCCTTCACAAGCACTTGTGTAAACAGAGAGATGTCGTAGCTAACAATGAGATTGGAATCAGAAACAATCATACCCTGCACAGTCTATACAAATTCAGCCAAGCTCCTTTAATGGTGTGAACAGCATCTAAAAGTGGACTTAGCAGGAACATGACATTTTTCCAGCTGGCATGCCAGAACACCGATAGCACCAATGATTGGTAGTAAGGGCGTGTTCTCTTTGTGGATTTTGGGTGGGCCACATAATCAGTCTGGCTGCACAAGGTCGCAGTTTCTTAATGGCCATTTCTAGTAATCCAGCTATAGTCTAATTTACTACCTTGGAGATGGGGTTATCTTCCAAGAACTTTCAGGAAATGTAATCTAATAAGCTCCTGACTTAAAAGTCATATTATTCTGAAAAAAGGAGAAAAGTGGCATTACCCTTATCTACAACAGAGGTGACAACATTTTCAATACTGCGCCCATAATGCGCCCATAATGCCTCATGCTCGTTTCATGATACTGGGCTTTGGTGACTTCACTTTCTGTATGACCTGACAAGTCCCTGGACTTATTTATTCATCTTCTTCAACTGGAATGTTGCCTTTTCTAGTGCACAAACAATGTCCAGCAATCTAAGGCATAATTTTAACTCATGGCTAACACAGAGGTCGTGGCGTCATCTTTCTGTGAGAATAACTACAGTATCACTTCCCTTTGACTGCCTTTTTGCCAGTCTGCACTCTGTGAAGTTGTTAGTATCTGGAGATATGTGTTGCTCATTCTGCATTATATACAAGGAATTTGTACTCATTCCATCCACATTTTCTGAGGTAGGTGGCAACAATTCACATTTCGACTTTTGTCGATTGTTAGATACTTACTGAGAAGTACGATCACAATGTAATCAATAATATATAGAACAGTCATGAATGGTTTCTTTTAAGTTGATTTCTCATAAAGTTTTTGATGTTGTATGACTGATACATGCTGATCAGTTACATGGTTTCTTTTTTCCTCCCGTGGTCTCTCGACTGGATGGACGCAATCGTCCATCTCTTACTATCTTGTGCTAACCTCTTCACATCAATATACTCTTAACAACCTACATCTTCAACTATCTGTTAATGTAATCTCCAAAACACATTTAGAACTTTATCTGTCCACTTAATTTTAGCATACTTCTATAGAATCACATTTCAAATGCTTCAATTTTTCTTCTTTCTCGTATTGCAAAAGTGCATGCATAAAGTGCTGTGTTCTACATACAGGATTTTAAAAAGTTTTTTCCGAGCCCTGCATCATTATTTTAAACTAAAAGATTTCCCTTTTTTCAAGAAGGCTCTTTTCACCAGTGCTATTATGCTTTTAATATATGTCTTGCTTTGGTCAACAGTTTTAATTCACTTACTTTTTCTACCATATTTTTATATTTAATCTACTATTATTGCTATCATTTCTGCTACATTTCATCACTTTGGTCTGAACTCAGTCCAAAATCTTCCATCAGTATTTTGTTCATGTCAGTCAGTAACTTCTCAAGATACTCAATCTGTTCTGCTAACAGGTCAATGTTATCAGCAAATCTGTAGCAAAAAGATTTTTTTCTCCTTGGACATTTATGCCATATTCAATTTTCTTTTTTACTTCCTTATTGTTTCTTCTACATACAAAGGACATAGAGTTCAATCCTGTCTCTTTAACTGTTACATGTCTCTCATGATTCTCTACTTCGATTGTCATCACTTGTTTCTGATTCAGATTGCAAAGTATTCTTTTATCTAAATATTTTAGAACTGACTTCCTAAAATTTTGAATATCTTGCCCCACCCAACATTTTCAAAGGCTTTTTCTAAATCAACAAATGCCATTAAAGTATATACATTAAACTATCTTTATTTTTCTTGATCTGCTTTTCAAGTATTAAAGCCGAAATTGCTTCTCTTTTACCACAGTTTTTACTGCATTGCCTACATTACTAGTGGAAATTCCCTTGGCCACATACACTTTAAATACAATGATTACATTCAGTTACAAATGCCAAGAAAACTCTTTTCCACAGATTCCAATATTAGTGTTTTGATTCAATGTTTTATAATGTGCCCACAATATCTTAAGATCTAGCCTCATTAGGTTTTGGTTTATGGTATTGAAATACATGTAAGACATACAAGTGCGTAAGCAACTATGCAAGGTGTACTGCTAGCTTGAACAATGGAAACTGTTCACCAAATTAGGAATCCTGATGAATACTAGGGAAGCAACACACCATATTCTTTAGAGAGCAAATAAATGTATTACATTAACAGTGAAACATTTGAAATTTTAATGCAAACTGCTGCACAACAAATATATAATAAGATGGCCTTGTTGCTACAATTGCTCACAATATTCCATTTTTTTTCTTTTAGCAATTTGGCTGCTTTATTACAACACTTTATTCCACCTAATCCAGTCATTCAAAACAGGTTTCACCACGTTAAGTTCTAATACACTCCCACTGTGGCTTTTGAGGTGGCACCAAAATGAGGCCAAAACTTCAATTCATAGCAAGTAAACTTCTTTTCACTTCATTTTTTGGCCTTACCAAAGGATAATGACTTATGTTTTTTAGACGAGCCAAAATATTAGTTTTAATTAACTAACATTGTGCCACCTAGAAATCCACAGGAACTTGTTACTTATTTTAAGAACTGTGGGTATTTCTGTAGGTAGGAGAAAAAAATCTAACTGAACATAATATATTCATTGCTTTATAAACACTTGCATATCCTTAATAATGAAATAATAAAATTAATTAAGAAGATATCTTTCACGTATAAAGTACATCTGATTAAAAGACAGTTTTAGTACATGCACAAATTATTTATTAATCTGATTTGGTTTCTTCATAAATTGCATTTTTATCTTTATTTGTCACTGTTTTTTAGTTGAATCATCAGGTACTTAGTACACAAAATTGGGAGTTTCTACCTGCATGGATTATAAATGAGCTTGATGTCTAAAGTCCAATTTGTCTGACTCCTGTGGATTATTATCTGCCAAACTGCACTATGTCAGTAATATACTCTTTGTTAAATCGGACAAAAATCATAACACAGTAGTGAAAAACTGAACTGCCCTAAGAAATTGAGTTTATTACAAAAAACATTGCAATATTGGGTCTTGGTAATAGAACATGGCAAAAGTGTGGATGCTGCAGGTCACTGCCTAAGGAGATTTTTTAAAGCAGTGGCCTTCAACACCCACCCTCCACAATGTTCTAAACCAAAGTGGTCCATATCGATCCCTTGAGGTCGATAGCAATTTTCTAGGGGTCGATAAATACACGGGGGTCGAAATGGGGTCGATTAATATTAAAGAGAATTAATTAAACTGTCTAGGGAAAAATAGTAATGTTCCTGTAAAAATCAGGTCAGTAAATAAAAATTAAAGTTCATCCTCTCAATTCCCATCTGTTTGCGAAGTTATGTGAAGTAAATGATGAAACCTTCAACCAATTACATTTACACAATAAGGTAAGGTGATTGTCAAGAGGTTTGCACACGCTCGTCTGAAGAGTTTCTTAGGAAGGTGGATCCATCGCCATATGACAGTGCAAGAACCATCTTTTCTATTTGGCAGACCTTTTTTCGAAATTTATTCCATCTATCCATAATTTTCTTATTATTTTTTGAGATTACAATAACAATGGAAAATATGTCCTTTTTCTGTTAATGTTATTGGCTGGATTTTGTAACATATGGAGACTGTAAATTTGTTATGCCTTACAAATGTCAAAAATGATTTAATGTTTTTATTAAATACTTAATCTGGGGGTCGATAAGGAGTCTAATATACTATGATGGGGTCGAGGGGATAAAAAGTTTGGGGACCCCTGTTCTAAACCCAATGTTCCAACACCCAATAATTACAAAGTTTCTTCTGTTGGTGTCCACTTTCGTGCCATCATTTGAGGTAAGTGGTAGTTCATTTCCCTACCCTAATTTGCAATTCTATATCAATATTCAGTGCCTAGTGTTTCCTTGCAACTGTACTATATCTTTATAAATAAAATCCTAGGTGCATAAAAACCTCATCATCATGCAAAAACCACTGGACTAATTCAGGCAATATTCAGCCAAATGTTATCAAGGTGGCATGAAAGGTTTTTATTTGTAATTCATTCAGATACGTTGCATTGAACAATAATTCCTGTGTATAAAATTGGGTAATGCTGATAACTCTGTATTTCAAAGCATTGCTCACCAAAGTTTAAACTACCACTGTTTTGCTTTCTGAGTACGAGAATTTATTTCATTAGGTTTGTGATATGTAGTAGGTGAAATAAAATAAAATACATTAAGTAAACACAACAAGTGTAAAGGAATATTAAATTTACCTAAACAAGATGTTAATTATCTTTGACATGAGAAAGTAAGAGTATGATAAGTGGTTGTTTGCTGCAGTTAACTTTAAGCAAATTGTGTTGTGTGTTGTAACATGCAGTTCATGTTAACAGTTCTTTTGTTTTTCAATAGAATTCACATTAAAAGTGTTGATCAATTTCACAATTAGTGAAATTCATTAGTTACATTTGGCAGGGGCTTTTACGGCAATTTGATCATGGATTCTTATGCAACTCGATGAGCCAAATCAAAAGTGTGGAATTCCATTGTAGGTTTTTTTTTTTGTGGTGTCTCACTTAGTACTCGAGATACAGTGTGTCTAAATTGAGGTGGTTGGGTTCAGATATAGCCCAGACCCAAAAAAAAAAAAAAAAAAAAAAAAAAAAAAAAAAAAAAAAAAAAAAAAAATATGCGATGGACATGCACAATGGCTGTTGTTTTCTTATTACTGTTTGTTGTTAGGTTGACATGTGGCCTGGACCAGAAGAAAAACATCGCCAGAGCCACAAGGAAACTACCTATGGCTATTTATTAACAATTGATATCTCGAAAACTAAACGAGATATCAGAAAATTTTATTCTTTACTTTCAATTTTTCTTGTCTATTTTGACGTCTAGGCCATTAGAGGTGGGAAAGAACTGGGGGCAAGGAACAGGAAGGAATTACGCCATGGCCTTTTGAAGGAAGCATGCAGATATTTGCCTGGAGTGATTTGGAGGAGCCTTGGAAAACTCAAATCTGGATTCCCAAGACAGGGATTCAAACCCGCATCCTCCCGAATGCGAGGCCACAGCATTACCACTCACCCGCCATGCTCTGTTTTTCTTGTAGAGTTGCGTAAGAATCCATCATTAAATTGCAGCACCACAGTAATGATAGTGATATTCATTTATCAACTATTTATAATTTAAATTCAATGTAATATTTTGTTACACGCAAAATCCAATGATCCGACGCTCAAAAATCAGTCAACATACTCGATGTAAAAGAGAGAATGTGTGAGACGATATAACAGACTTGAAGGAGAACGTGAAGAATGAAACGAAAAAATTAGAATACTAAATGTTAATTAGTTGACAAGAAATTGTTTTACTGTCATTGTCCTTAGCATTCAGTAGGTAAAATTGGGTATATTTTATTTGGATGTTGAGTTGGAAAGCTGAAAGTTTCCACAAATCAGTAGCATTTTTATTTAACACAACAGTTTCTTTGCCCCGTGTTAATTGTGACATAATCAATCTAAGAGGCAGGTCAATATTTAACATTCTATGTGAATGAAGTTGCTGGCAATATCCAAGATTTCTCTGATAGTTTATTGTGAATTATCAGCACAAATCTCAAATTCCAATTGGACGAAGTCGTGGGTACAGCTAGTAACATATAAG
The DNA here is from genome assembly GCA_031002005.1 of Vandiemenella viatica. Lineage (NCBI taxonomy): Eukaryota > Metazoa > Arthropoda > Insecta > Orthoptera > Morabidae > Vandiemenella > Vandiemenella viatica. The sequence continues at coordinate 241,037,672 of JARYHS010008074.1, read as the reverse complement.
GAAGGATAGGGAAAGTATCCCTGTCATTCCCCACACAACTCTGAATTCTGAATAAGGGAACTACCTTACTAACATATCACTGATACCAGACATCTTTCTGGCCGATAAGACCCTACACTTACTACTATTACTTGTTCACATTTTATAGATTTTATATTTCCCACTTAAAGTTTTAAAAAAAAATAAAAAATTATATACTCTCAGGTTAATTACTCTGGTGATGTTCCAATGCCTCCAGAGTTATTGATTATCGATTCAGTACTTTCTTGCTCCCCCCCCCCCTCCCACCCCAACCTCACAGACCATGCTACCTGGTATCTCTATTCACTAAGTGGATGTCAATGTGGTCACATATGTCTGCTTTAAATGTTCCGACTACTTCCAAGAAAAAGGTACAATGCGGAAAGTTACAAGTATTTGTAGTTCCTAGCTGCCGTCATCTATGTTCAGTTTTTGGTTTTATTTCCCTACCCTTCCTTAGGTTCATTGCCTTACAGCAGTATTTCTCAACAGCAGTTCTTAACCAGTAAAATTTTTAAAATAATTCTATGCACCGCTAACTTATATGGGCATAATTTTTTGGCTCTGTGTATGTTATTAACAAACACTATTAATTGTTATTGGTAATTACAACGGTCCCTTAAGACCTATATCTACAACAAGGCACTCAGAGAACAGTTATCAGCTTAATTTTCAAAGCAATGTCGTTCTCTAGAAACAAATTTAATGAATAGACTATTATAGTAACAACTCAATCATTTCCTCATATTCTGGAAATACCAGCCTTTTTTCCGGTTGTTGAAATACACGTAGCAAATTGAAAATTTTGCTTATGGCATTATAAGTATGACTATGATATTCATTCTATGTGAACAGTTTTATTTTTTGATATGATATCTTTAATTCAATACACATCTCTCTTTTATATATATATTTCTGACACATTTTCGCTGACCACAGGTTGAGAAACTCTGCTTTGAAGCATTTTCCCAATTGCTTATGTAACAAAATTAAAAATATCTGTATAACAGTGCTGTTATGAATTGAACATGAAACAGCAGTAGGTATATAATTCAACAATTTAAATGGTGAGTTACTCTCCTTCAAAATTATGAAATTAGATCCGTACATTCCTTTGCAAGATTATTTTATATCAATATGCTTGTAAAGGTGTGAAGTAAGATTCCAACTTTACATAATTAGTTCAATGATTAGCAACAAATGTGCTACATAATTATTAAGACAAATGTGTGTCTCAGATGAGCAAGTGAAAATTGGTGTTTGGGCCTTTGCGAATTTTATGGACTACATTACTCCTCTTGAGGTTTGATATACATCATGAAAAATCTCAATTTCAAACTTAAATGAAAAAATAATTTAGAAATTTATTTACTGGAATGTCACCCACAAGCTGGAATTTTCACTTAACTTGTAGGAATTAATTTTCAACTGTGATCAAACATTCAACTTCAATGCAACAGAACACTATCAATTGAGCCCCAAGTGGTTAAGAATGTTTCTATTTATTACTGCTGACTGCTGAAATACATAGTTTCCGCGGTATTCTCAAGAAGTTGTGCTTTGGTAATTTCTTGAACCAATTTATAAATACTTACTACAAACAATTTACAAATTCAGGAAAAATGCAAATAATTAACGAGGATACAAATTAGATACTTTTATTTCCTTGTAATTAACATCAATATTTTTCAACACACTATTTTCATAAGCAACAATAAACTGTAATTAAATCCAGTTGGCTTTCAAAACAGCTGAATAAAATATTCTACACAGATAGATTTAAAAGACTATCAGTCATTACATTCTTATCTGGAAAGCAGTAAAACAATGACATAACAATACACAACTGCCACATTTAGAAATCAGCACTCACACACTAAAGTAGTAAAACACAACCCATCAAACAATTTAGATTAGTGCCACTTCATACTTAGCATCAGCATTATTAGGTTAACAGGGCAGGGGGGTAAAAAACACGCACACAAAAGCCAACAAACACTAATAACAAAACACTCTATCAAGCAAATATCAATGACGATTTTACCAGAGTAAAATAATAATAATAATTTGATTGTCCACTCCTAGTCAAGTATTGCATTTGGATTACAATTGTTTTTAAGCATGTATTTTCATACTTATTAAGAACAGTAAAACAACCAACTCAAAATCACAATTTCTTCATGTTTTCTCCCACCAACCTGTTTTCTGCACAAGATGATTGCAGGCAGCCACAATGATGCATTACTCAGTAAAGATTCAATTTTTTTTTTTTAACAAAAAGCAATATAAAATTTAGGAAGTACGCAAAGTTTAAGGTTCTTTTTTCTTATTATTTATACCAAAATGTGTTATTATATTCACTGTACACCACATGAGAAAAATTTTCTCTAGAACTTGAAAGTGTTTTGAAGCAGGTGAAACAACACAAGCAGATGAAAATAAATGTGCACTTTAATAGCAATCACTTACAAAAAATACATCTGCTCCCATTGTTTTCAAAACATTATTGAGTTTCAACATTTTTTAAACAAATTTTTATGGTGCTTCATTTCTGATCACAAACGTTTCACACGTATTCTGTATGCGAGTGGTAAGTTCCACGATTGTGTTATATAACTTTAGTTTCCTGAAATAATGGTATGGTGACACTAAGCTGCACTATACCAACTGGCACAGCATGGTGGTGTGGACATGCGAGATGGCCAGTGCTGGTCTGCAAAACCATACCATGCAGTTTACAAACTCAAAACCACAAAATACTAGTTCACTTCAAACGAAGCTACACCGTTTCTGAAGATAGTAGGTAGTATAATCATGTTGGTTGGCCTTGGGCAACTTGACACTAAAGATGTAGTAAATTAAGGAGAAAGTCATTGCATTAATAGTGCTGTAACACAATCGATATATTTTGTGGGATTATTGATTAAAAGATTGTAGAAATCATGACAAAAGGTATGATGCAGTCATGGGAATAGAAACTAGTACATCATGCTAATAAGCATGAAATAAATAGAAAAATAAAGAATCTAGTTTGCAATTTTTCAGAAGAGATTAAAAAAGAAAAATACAGTGCTAAAATCAATGCAGGAAGTGATTCAATTCACAAAATTAGGTATTTCTACTAAGATAGTATGCTGCTTCTAAAATGAATGGAATGACAGACTATTTCATATTTAAATTTATGTAATTTCTCCTGGGATTGAGCATTCTGTATCTAATATCTCATTGGAATTTCATTAGAATTAAACATTGCAATGGATTAACTTCTTAGTATAATAGTGGCAACAAGCAAATCCTCACTGGTAAACATTTTGTGGCCGATTGCCATTTTCTATGCAGACAAGGTGAATTTTCAATGGAGTCAAATGGCCTTGCCATTCGGCATAATGTAGACATGCCTTAATGTGATTTAGAACTACTTCCTGGCTTTTAAAAATAATTTAAACATTCAAATACATTAAGTTCAGTAAAATCACTGTAATATCAGAACTGATAATTCTGTCCTCCTGCAGCCAGATTAATTCTGCTGTAAATAACATTGAGTTTCCATTTAGGCAGATTCTTCAGCAGCGAATCATGATTCAAGATGAAAATTTACATTAAGGTTACTGATGTATAATCATTTCGAAAGGACCACATTTTCCATAATTTTGTTATTCACTAATTTCTAATAAGCAAGCAACTCTGATTTAAAACACTACATTGTCAACAATTGATTATCAGTTGAGGAATAAATTCCAATCTAAATTCATAAAAGAGTGAAAATTTGGATTTTTGAAATATTGAGTAGTACACAAGAATTTTAAATAACAATTTGTGGAACATAAAAATGCATAAGAGAAATAAGACGTGTGTAAAGAAAATTTTGCTGAGGCATCAGCCTCATGACCATAATAATAAATTAAATGAAGCCCAACAAAAGTTTCAGTTGTATACATTTTACCAGACATAGCAGTTCCTTTCGCGATACATTTTGAAAAATCTCTTAACTTTTTAAACAAGCTACAGGTCATCCTAAATAAAACTTACAAAAAAATTCTGAAAAAGAAGGATTTTTTAAAATTGTTCTTAGTAAACACTTATCAGATTAAAATTGTTATTTTCAATTTGAAGTAGTTTTAACATTAGAGTTCCTTTGATGACAACTTCAAGCAGGTACTTTTACCACCCATTTCAAACATCCAACATCAAAGATACAAATTATTGAACAAAACATGTTATAACAACACAGTCAAAGATCAAAATATTAACAGATTCGTTAAGCAGAGGTTTCTCCAAATTTCAATAAAAATAAACTCTAGACAAGATGATTAGTACAAGAAGGTATAATCAAGAAGCTGAAACAAATTTAAAATTTTAAAACAAGAGTAATTTGACCAAAGGTAAATTTGTTAGCAATTCTTACTCCTACAACATTAAGAATATAACGATAACATTCTTGTGATAATACACAATATAATAAGTAATAGCACAATTTTAAATAGCATATTTTCAAAATCAACTCAAATTGTATCATCTTTGTTAACGATAATGCTTCAGTGATCAAAATGCAGTATATAAAAAAAGACATAAAAGTAAATTCCATTGATTAGGCCAAAGAAAACATTATAAGGCAATATCAGCCAATATGCATATAATTTTGGATTATTACAATGCAATGTATGATACCTTCAGCAAATGTCTGTATGTTAAATGATAAACCCAATTTAAAACTAAAATGAAATAACCAACTCACCAAGTGCAAAACTTTCAGTCGGATCTCGTGATGCATCATTTGGCCGTGCAAATGCTTCATCTGGGTCTGTAAACAAGAAGCACATAAAACTAAGAAACTAGATGTCCCAATAATCAATTCTGTTTCAATGCACTTTCACTCCAGAAGAATTTAAATAATATTATGTAAACAAATAAGATAAGTGCAGTGATACAGCAGGAGACCAAAAATTAAATACTTATTAAAAATTTGAATAACAAAGGATAAGGAAAATGACTCATCACTCACCAAAGTTGAAGCTGTGATGAGTGAAACATATATGAGACAAACAAAAAACAAGTACAATATTTCAGTTTTACACCTTATTCATGCTTTAGGGACAGTCATATGGTTCGATGTTATCACACTGGGTCAGCTTTTGTCTACCACCGTTTCCATGGCACCGCAGAAACAAACAGTTGGTTCAAAATGAGGGAAGAGATAGACGTCTTCGAAACGTCCCAGAGTTGTGACATTTATACACGGCTGGAAGGCCAAGAAGTATTTTTTAATTTACAATGACTAGAAAAGTTACATTCATACAAGTTTAAACTTGCCAGCTCTTTAGGTTTGTTCTATAAGCGTATTGGTGTCAATAACTAGTTGTATCTTGCACGATTTTAACAATGAATGTAAGTGTGAAATTTTGTTTTAAGCTTGGAGAAAAAATACTAGGGAGATGTATGAAACAATTTGGGAAACATCTGGACACAAAGCTCTAAGCTATAAACAAGTTGAAGTGATTTTCACAATTTCAGACAGGTAAAAGTACAGTGGAAGATGATGCGTAAACCAGAAGATCTTAGACCTCAACCACGTTTGAAACAATTGCCAATAATCAATAAATTCATCGAGACTGTCATCCAGGTTATGGAACATAACAACAAATTATTTTGCATGCATCGAACCATGGCAAAGTTTGTTCTGTGCCTATTGACAAGTGATTAAAAGCAGCAGGCAGTAATGTTTGCACTGAACTGAAAGAAGTTTCTTCCAATGCTGTAATCTTTTTGCAAAGAGTTATCAACAATGAATGCTCAATGAAAGAGTCCCAGGTCACTGTTGTTATATGGGCTTTTAGAACATCCTGACAGTGCAATCATTAGCGTGCCAGTTAACCAAAATCCAAGAAATGCAGATAGGTGAAGCTCACTGACTTCAAAAAAAAAGGAGGTGGTTCTCAATTCGTCTTCAATTTTTTTTTTTGTATGTATGTTCAGCGTAATCTTCGTCAATTTTTAACCGATTTAAATGAAATTTTTTTAGTGGATAGGGTATACCTCCAAAGTGGTCCCATATGAATTTAATTGAGAAACCACCCCTTTACCCCTTTATTTTTATACAAATCCACATTGTTTATCCGATTTCGATGGAACTTTGTATTGGAATAGTAAAAAATAAACAGAAAAATACTGTCAACTTTTGGTTTGAAAAAACTGAACCCCTCTCCCCCTACCCACCCCCTTAATTTTTACCAACGTTCTATGTACAAAGCTACAGTCGACACTATTTAACTGATCTCCATTAAATTTGGCATAAACATGTAATTTTTCATGAAGAAGGCATCTGACAAAAAAAAAAAAAAAAACCCATCTCCCCCTGTACACCCCTTCATTTTATAGAAACCTACATTTCTAATCCGATTTTGATTAAACTTTGCACATGTATACTTGAAAACAATGATGAAAATCCTGTCAACATTTGGTCTGCCAAAGCACAACCCCTCTCCCTCCTACCCCACCCCCCTTTCATTTTTGTCAACGGTCTTTATAAAAAGCTACAGTCGCCACCATTTGACCAATTATCCCCCTTTCTACCCCTTTAATCACTGTCAATGTTCTTTATATAAAGCTACAGTTTCTATCTGATTTCGAAGAACGTATGCATGTATGTACTTCAAAACAAATAGAAGAATCTACATTTGGTTTAGAGAAGCCGAACCCCTCTCCCTCTTTCCACCACCTTAATCTACACAAAGCTATAGTTTCTTTCAGATTCTGAAGGAAATTTGCACATGTATACTTTAAAACAGTGGTTCCCAACATTGACCGTACCGCCCCCCAGTGGGCGTTAGGGAGCTCGAAGTTGTCGTTTGTGAACAAAGGCAAATTTGGGGGGTGTTGACGCCCATCCAGTGCCCCCCTCCCCCAGCCAACACTGGCAAGGACTTACCGAAAAGATTAATTAATAACAAAAAACATTGTACAAATGTTTCAGCAAATAATTCCAAATGTCCTTTAAGCGAGATCAGTGGAGATTAAAAGTTGGTATTAGTACATTATATCTTTGTCCCTAACACCTGCTTCAATGGTTGATGAATGAGTCGCAGCAAGTGCTGTGCACCACAGGGATCACCATTATTAGTATGTTTACGTTCGGGATCGATCAACCATGCTTATACGTTTACATTGGTCAGTGTTTGATTGTTCGGTAGTGCCTTCTGACGGAGTGACTGCGAACCTGTGCAGTATCTACAGCTTATGTGGACCTACTTACTGAAGATTATTTATTTTGGAATATCTATCTGCCACAGAAGTTAGTACATATTCATTATTATTATTTGATTAATATTCTATTTACTGATCGATATTACGTGAGCAATGGGCTGTGAAATTTCAACTATGTTTTAATCATTTATTTAATTTTTGTATCATGTGCTAACTGCACTCGATTCTGTACTGATCACTGCTACTATTCCTATTATTATTATTGTCAACATCATTTTTTGACATTTAGAGATTTTTAGACAGGGTTAGAATACCTATGGTTGAGATGAAGTTGTATAAAATTCAAATTTAAGAAAATACTGTGATCCATAAAACCAGCAACACTTTCAGGTTAACTGAACGTGTCCACGGATTTGATGATAGTCTTTTCTGTCGATGGTGAACAGTTTCTGTAGTGCATCATATTCAGAAGCTTGTATCTTGTTAGCAAAATAGCAGCTTCGGGAAGTACTTTAACTCTCAGTTAATGTAAGTTTACTCTACTTTGTACTGAACGTGAATATGTAAATGTTATCACAATGAAATAAAAAAGTGTATGCATTCGTAGTTTAAACAGGAATAATATTTCTAGTATGGTTAGCCTCTCTGTATAAGGTAGGTGTTCCTTAAATCGAGAGGGGTGTCGAATTTACGTTCATCAATAATAAATGGGCTTTAATTGCAAACTGAACAAACCATCATACCGTTTACAACATATACTATGGGAGGCGCTAAGGCACCTAAAATCGATATGTGGCGTCTGTTTCCGGTACAAACAATGTCATATTTGGGAGCCTACAGCTCTTATATTGCATCGTAGGAAGATATTGAAATCCCTCACTTGCTAAGTACTTCGTGTAAGACCGGCATATATTGAAACGGGATATTGTTAGGCAGTTTACACACCGACAAAACCGGTGCCGGATACAATGTAATCAAATGAGAGCTTTAACACATAAGACCTATTCACAATAGCGGTCAGCTCAGCTCAACTCAGGTAAAAAAATCACTATACACATAATTCAATGGGAGCATTCACAATAGCAGGCCGCTCAGGTCAGGGCAAGGCAGCTCCAACTGAAGATCGCGTCACCATCGATCAACAACGGTCAAGACCTGAGCTGAGCTGACCGCTTGTGTGAACGAGCAACGGTCCGGTCCGGTCAGGTCAGGTCAGATCAAATGGGCGGCGAACGTCTGAAAACTATGCTCGTCAACAATAAAAAAAGAGTAGAGGCCTAAAATATCAAAAGCATTTCCCACCACTCGTCTCGCATGGCATAGCCGGTAGTTAGCATTCATTTTTCTCTTGAATCTCTGGATGCACCCAGAACCATCTTCTTTTTGATCTTAACGTATTTTTAGGCTCTTGATCCAAAATCATTGTGATTTAATTGACGTTGGGGTGGAAAACGGCATTGTTCACTATGAGCAACGGAAATGAAATGGCCTCATCTACTACATGATCTGAGCTGAGCTGAGCTCACCGCTAGTGTGAATATTATCCTGGATTGTGAGCTGAGCTGACCTGTCTGCTAGTGTGAATGAACCTTACACGTAGTCCGGTCTGGCAGATCACCGGCCCTTTGATTTAATAGTTTCTTATGCACACTTGTCCACACTGGTGCAGGTGGCGGAGAGAATCTAATCTCAGTCCCGACATTTTTCTGTAGTTTTGCAATAAGTAATTACTCGCGCGATACTATGACATTAATTGAATTAGTTGATATTAAACCTTATTTGTGGGATAAAACAGCCAACTATTTCAAAATTAGAACAGAATGCGTGCAAAGAGATTTACACATTTTTGAAAGAAGATTTTGAAGTGAAAGAAAAAAATAACTGAAAGTTGATCAGCTATACATTTATTATTAGTTATAACAATACAGAACAGGTTACACAATTTATTTTGTTAATTTGTCACGGCAACGTGCCTTCGATACTGACAAAGTATCTTTGTGTAGATACCACAAAATAACACAACCGGATTTACAATTTTAAATAAAGTGTACGTTAATTATAATGTTTGTTAGTACTAATGATAAAAATGTAATTTATCTTTTTCAGTTGGTTTCATTTTGAAATATTCTTTCACAAATGTATACATCTCTTTCCATGCCTACGTTTTACTTTACTTGTGCTTATTCCCAATCTGTAGGTCTCATGTAAGTCAGTAAAGTTTGCTCCTTTAACGAGATCCTTAAAAATCAATAGAAGAAATTTATAGATTTCAATTGCAGTCGTAGATATTGTATAATATTTAAAAACTTGAGTTCATTTCTTATTTGGTCAAAAATTTTCAATGAAACAAAAATATAGCAGAATATTTGTGTACCTGATTTATTTCACTTTTTTTAGACAACTTTTTGTATTTGAGTCAACACAGGATGTATCCAGAACTGTATGTTAATGAAATATTTACTATACTTCGTTCTACGATATAATAAATTATTAAAGTAACGTTTTTTGAGTGGTGGATGCCTATTTCTTCCGCCAAAGCAAAAAACTTATTGAACTCGATGCGATAAGGCCGGCGTGTGTGCAAACGATATTGGGCTATATGACTTTTTTTTAAATAAATTTTATATTCTATGGAGTGAATTGGAAGCACTTAAAGAAGATTTTAAAAACTGATTTCAGGATATTCTTAACATGACCATTCCAGTTTGGGTATTAGAACCTTTCTCAAACCTACAAACAGCAGATTTATTGTAACAGGAAGAGTTGATAGAACTGTCAAAAAATGAAGAGTTCAAATTTAAATTAAAAAATGGATATCAAGAATTTTGGCTACAGAGGCAAATTCCAGATTTATATCCGGCTTTGTGGGCTGCAACAAAAAAGTTTTTTATTGCATTCCCTGAAAATCCAAAATACCTGGGTGTAACTCTTGATAGAGGTCTCACTTTTAAAAGCCACTGTTGCAATGTTAAGATGAAAGTATCAGCACGCAACAACATCTTAATCAAGTTGACCGGATCTAGCTGGGGAGCTAACCCAAGTGTCATCCGCACCTCTGCCTTAGCATGTCCTGTGTGGCAAAAATCCAGCCATGCTAAGGCAGTAGACGCTGCGCTCCACAGAACATCATAAGTTACCTCAGACCATCGCCTGTGAGCAAAGTGGGGATACTAGCTGGCATCGCCCCTGGAGATATACGCAGGGAAGTTGCCACCAGCGTGGCAAGGCTTAAAGCGATTGAAGACGTCTGACACCCCCTACATGGCTATACACCAGCGCCATTGAGACTAAAGTCCCGTTCACGCTTCACGCGAACTTCAAAGCCACCAACTGGAGCTCCAAGCAATGAAAGAATACTGGCTTGGGAGAAGAGATTACAACAAGGGTTCGAGTGGATCAAGCCAAAAGAGGGTCCACCACCTGGGTCTGAACAACCATGGCCCATATGGAAGTCACCAAACAGGCTTCAAGTTGGAGTTGGCCGCTGCAAAGATACATTTGCCACTTGGGGATACTTGGGAGAACAGCCAGATGCCACATGTTCGTGCGGCGAGAGAGAAACCATGGTACATTTTCTGTCCACAACTTGGAATAAATGTATCTCAATTTGACCTCCAATCAGCTACTGACAAAGCCATCACATTGGCAGAAAAACTACCACATATTAGATGCTGTCATCGAGAAGAAGATTGCATTCCCATCGTCATATTTAGCCGAAAGGGGATTTAGTGTAGTGAGCAATTTACTAACAAAGAAAAGAAACAGATTGTCAGTAGTGGAACATGGCGATTTAAGACTCCTGCTGACAAATATAGAAAAATGAGTATCATTACACCAAGCTCGGAACTCTCACTGATAATTTTACGATAATTTCCAATATATGTTTTTAATCAAATTTTGTACAAGGCACCAATAATATTAATATTCTTTAATAAAGTAATTTAAAAAATGTGTCCTTGTTTTTAAATCTTATATATAGACGTGTTTTTTCTTATATTTCACTTTTCAGCCACCACTACCTAGCACAGATCACTGATGTTTGTGGGTGGAAGTAGCATGGAGTTTCCTGTCGTGCACAACGTTGGCCGAATGCCGATAGCTGTGGGGATGTGGGAGATATAATGATTAAAGTTGGTCAGTGCAGGGCGTTTTCATATTTCGACCAAAAATTCGTATCTCCGTATATTTCTCTTTCCTGCCACAACTACATAACATACACTTTTGGTGTTTGTGTGTGGTAGTAGAATCGTCTTTCCTGTCATGCACTATGGTTGTTAGATGTCGGTAGCTATGGGGATGTGGGAGATATGGGGGTTGAAAGTGGTCGACCTGTGGCAGTTTCATACTTCTGCCAAAGACAATAGTGTCATGGTGTATCACTTTTCAGTGAAAACTACAGATCACAGATAACTGGCGTTTGTGTGTAGTAGTAGCACAGAGTCACCTTTCGATCACAACAGCGGCCGAATTTCAGAAACTGTGGTACTGTGGTAGATATGGTGGTTGTAAGTGGCCGACCAAGGATATTTTCGTATTTCGACTGTCTCCGCATATGTCACTTTTCTCCCACAACTACATAGCATAGAGCATTGGTGTTTGTGTTTGGTAGTAGAATCGTATCTCATGTAGTGCACTATGGTAGTTAGATCTCGGTAACTATGGGGGTGTGGGAGAAATGGGGGTTGAAAGTGGTCGACCTGTGGCAGTTTCATACGTCTGCCAAACACAAAAGTGTCATGGTGTATCACTTTTCAGCGAAAACTATAGATCACAGATAACTGGCGTTTGTGTGTAGTAATAGCACAGAGTCACCTTTCGATCACAACAGCGGCCGAATTTCAGAAACTGTTGTACTGTGGTAGATATGGTGGTTGTAAGTGGCCGACCAAGCATATTTTCGTAATTCGACTGTCTCCGCATATGTCACTTTTCTGCCACAACTACATAGCATAGAGCATTGGTGTTTGCGTTTGGTAGTAGAATCGTATCTCATGTAGTGCACTATGGTTGTTAGATGTCGGTAGCTATGGGGGTGTGGGAGAAATAGGGGTTGAAATTGGTCGACCTGTGGCAGTTTCATACTTCTGCCAAAGACTAAAGTGTCATGGTGTATCACTTTTCAGCGAAAACTACAGATCACAGATAACTGGCGTTTGTGTGTAGTAGTAGCACAGAGTCACCTTTCGATCACAACAGCGGCCGAATTTCAGAAACAGTGGTACTGTGGTAGATATGGTGGTTGTAAGTGGCCGACCAAGGATATTTTCGTATTTCGACTGTCTCCGTATATGTCACGTTTCTCCCACAACTACATAGCATAGAGCATTGGTGTTTGTGTTTGGTAGTAGATTCTTATCTCATGTAGTGCATTATGGTTGTTAGATGTCGGTAGCTATGGGGGTGTGGGAGAAATAGGGGTTGAAATTGGTCGACCTGTGGCAGTTTCATACTTCTGCCAAAGACAAAAGTGTCAGGGTGTATCACTTTTCAGCGAAAACTACAGATCACAGATAACTGGCGTTTGTGTGTAGTAGTAGCACAGAGTCACCTTTCGATCACAACAGCGGCCGAATTTCAGAAACTGTGGTACTGTGGTAGATATAGTGGTTGTAAGTGGCCGACCAAGGATATTTTCGTATTTCGACTGTCTCCGCATATGTCACGTTTCTCCCACAACTACATAGCATAGAGCATTGGTGTTTGTGTTTGGTAGTAGAATCGTATCTCATGTAGTGCACTATGGTTGTTAGATGGCCGTAGCTATGGGTGTGTGGGAGAAATGAGGGTTGAAAGTGATCGACCTGTGGCAATTTCATACTCCTGCCAAAGACAAAAGTGTCATGGTGTATCACTTTTCAGCGAAAACTATACATCACAGGTAACTAGCGTTCGTGTGTAGTAGTAGCACAGAGTCACTTTTCGATCACAACAGCGGCCGAATTTCAGAAACTGTGGTACTGTGGTAGATGTGGTGGTTGTAAGTGGCCGACCAAGGATATTTTCGTATTTCGACTGTCTCCGCATTTGTCACTTTTCTGCCACAACTACATAGCACAGAGCATTGGTGTTTGTGTTTGGTAGTAGTATCGTATCTCATGTAGTGTACTATGGTTGTTAGATGTCGGTAGCTATGGGGGTGTGGAGGATATGGGGGATGAAAATGGTCGACCTGCAGCAATTTCGTATTTCTGCCATAGACGCATGTGTCACGGTGTATCACTTTTAAGTGAAAACTATCAATCGCAGATCACTGGCTTTTTTGTGTGGTAGTAACACAGAGTCTCCCATCGATCACAACGTTGGCCAAAATTCGGTAACTGTGGGAGTGTGTGAGATATGGTGTTTGAAATTGGTCGTTCGTGAATATTTTCGTGTTTCATCCAAAGACTTGTGTGTATCCGTAAATTTTACCTTGCTGCCGGAACTACATAGCGCAGAAGACTGGTACTTGTGTGTGGTAATAGTATCGAGTCTCCCATCGTGCACTAGGGTGGTTAGATGTCTATAGCTGTCAATATGAATTCTTTACAATCACGAACGAAGTCGTGGGTACCAGCTAGTATATAATATAGTCCAATTCACCTAAGAGGGGTGCCATCAAATCACTGTTTGAAGACGTGGGCAATAATGGATTACAACAACAAAAGACGTCTGTGCTGTTTCTTTTTCTTTTTTTGTTTGAAAAGGGGGCGGTAGGTCAAAAAAGGTTGGGAACCTATGCTTTAAAACATACGGAACAACTGTGTTTAAATTAGGTAGCAGAAGCCCAACCCCTCTTCCTTTCTACCCCCCCACCCCTACTAATTTCCAATTTTCTTTATGCATAGTTTTTATCAGATTTCGATGGAACACTGCACATGCATGCTTAAAAACAAAGAGAAACCTAAAGTCTTCATTCTGTTTACAAAACCCAACCGCTCACTGCCTTGCCCCATTTAATTTTTGCAAATGTTCTTTACACAAAGCTAAAGCTTTAATCTGGCTTCGATGGAACTTTGCACATGTATACTTTAAAAGATGAAAGATAAAAATACTGTCCACACTAGCTTTACAAAAGCCAAACTACTCTTCGCCTCCACGCCCCTTAATTGTTTTTTATACATATCTACAGTTTTTATCTGATTTCAATAAAAATTTACACACGTGTACTTTAAATCAATCAGAAAAGACAGTCTACATTTACCCCCACTCCTTTTAATTTCCCATGTTCTTTACAAAAAACAAAAAATCAGTTTTAAATCCTGTCAAAATCAATTAAGCTATTTTTAAGTCGTGGCAGAATATATAAAAAATAAATGTGTCCTAATGTATCAACATGTACTTCAGATTTCAACTTAGACACCAAGCTTTCATGCTGTGAAAACCAATTAAAATTCTATATTTTCTGTGTGATGTCGGAACAAACAAATATGTTCCAGAGACAGATTTGTGTATGTGGTATGTATTAATGCCCAGATGTTACATGTTTCGATTGTCGAGCAGCAGCTTTAACAGATGTTATGAGTAGGCTTGGACCAAAATGTAAACTGACATTCTTAACACAGCATCTAATTTACCCTGTTCTGGAAGTTGTTGTGTGTATATAAAAACAGATTTTTTTTTTTAACCAAGCGCTTTAACCAACGAACTACCAATAATTTCGCAAAATGAGAACTGTTGCGGCATATTTAAAATACAAAACAAACTATAATGGCACTAAAATTTTAAAATAATTGTTTTAAAAAAAAAAACACACTAAATATTTTAAAATAACTTTATACCTTGCTCAGAAGAAAGTAAATCTAAATGGACAATATTTTACATTACTGTTATGGAAATCATTACATTAATTAGTTATTTTTGGAGTCGGTGCCAGCCAAAGCAAGAAAAATGAAAAGATAATAACAATAAAACCTAAAAAAATAATGTTATTACTTACCTACAATTAATGCTAGAAGCATGTTTCAACAAAACCGAAACATATAGATGATACGCCGATATTATATTAACTGTAAAGCGTTTACTGCATAATGCAGACTACCAACTAACACTGTAGCGCCAGAGATGTGTCTGGAAGATCAACGAGGCCATGCCACAGATTAAAATACTATCTAATTATGTTTCTCTAAGATGTCTCCCGCAATAACAATATCCGCCTCACGACATTCTGTAAAATATTTGGAATGATTATCGTAAACCCCGTTTGGCCTCGAACACCAAATAAAGTTCACTAATCCGATCTTCACAATGTGACAGCTGGCACAGACTCCAAAAATAACTAATTAATGTAAAAATTTCTATAACAGTAATGTAAAATATTGTACATTTAGATTTACTTTCTTCTGAGCAAGGTATAAAGTAATTTTAAAATTTTTAGTGTGCTCTTTTTTTTTAAGGAGGTTTTTTTAAACAATTATTTTATTCCCTATGTGCAGGGAACCATTCATTCAGAATTTGTTCCTCCAGAGTCAGACTATGAATTCTATTGTAACATCATATGGCGTATTCATGAAGATATTAAAATATAAGTACCAGAACTTCGGTGAGAGAACAGTTGCCTCCTGCATTATGATAATGCACTGGCCTACACTTCATTCAGTATAAGAGTTTTGGCGAACATTTCAATAACTGTAATATCCCATCTTTTCTCATTGCCTGTTACTTTGGGATGGTCCAAAAATGAAGGAAAAAGTCAAAAAATTCGCCAATTTGTGACAGCAGAGAAGAGAAAAAGTGAAATGCTGGAGGCTGTGATAGAATCAGCAGTCCAAAAATTGTTCAATATGGTAAAAATGACACAACCAGTGAATTTGGGCACCGGGAGACTACTTTGAAAGTGATAGCAGTCATGATGACTGAAAGTAGGCATTTCATATTTTATAGCTCTTGTCTAGGAATTTATGGATACTAACTCATTAACACTGAGGCTAAAAAAAATAGTAAAGCAAGACATTGTTAACAGCCATTACTTATCACAGTTGATACCAGGATAGTGAGATACCAAAAAAATATGCATGATGGAGCAAAAATGAAATGTGTAAGTATTAACATTTATCAGTAAAAGAGAAGAAATGTATTTGTATAACACAAGAGGAAAGTAAGTTTTGGATGTAGGATGAACTTTCAATCAACTCTTAAACAAAGGCTGGTAAACTTGGAAAAAAAAGGTGCTACTTGGTAAAGGCATTAGTTCTGTCTTACAGGTTGTTCCTATGGACATTACTGGTAGTTGGGGTTTCACTAGGAATTTCAAACACCTAAACCAAAATGGCAAGGGACACTGAGTTGTTAGCTGAAGCTGTGAGGGAGCCAACTTCCAGTTATGACAGAGTCAGGACTGTGCCTTTTTTAGGTTTGAGACTGCTGATGAGGGGATAAAAATAGGTGACAAAATAGATACTGAATGCAATGTGCGTTGGGAAAAATCATGAATGCTAAAAAATAGATGAAGCCCATAAAACAATTACAGACAGGTTTGAAACTGGGAAGGTGAATGTTAACAATGGAAATATCGCAAAGCCAGTTATAAGGCTATTATTTGTGAACTTTAGGAGTTTAATGAACAAAGTAAGAGATTTTGGTAACTAATAAAGATACACAGTCTTTGTTAAAGGAAGGAGTACTAGACAATGAGGATTCCTCCAATTGTTATAAAGTGTACTTCAGAAATAAGTAGCTATTCGTGAAGAGGTATTGATATTGGTTAGTAAAGACTACAATAATTCACCAGAATTCATAGATCAATAGCTACGAGTGCCAAGCGGTAGATTTCTGGGGTGTTAGAGAAAACTACTGGAGTGTTAACTGCCAACTGCAGTGGAAGGATGAATGATGATGATAAGCTCTTGGGAGAAATGAAATAAATATTCAGAATTTAGAGACGAGCATAGAATGGTCATTACTGGTTGGGATTGAAATTTACTAGGTTTCAACAAGGAAGGAAGTAAAATTATTAACAAAAGAGAACAGAAATTTCCAAATACCTTAGTAAGGGACGGAGGCTTCACACAGGTGGAATAGCAGAGAGAAAAAAAGGACCCAACATGTTGGATAAATTCCTATCAAAGACTGATGATAATCTAGTGTGACCTCAACTGAAGTATTAAGTGATCATGAAGCAGTTCCAATGGATATTAGAAAATTGAGTAACCAAGTGTCAAAAATTGAAGATGGTAATAGGTACAATTATATAAACGCATGTTTTTCAGAACTGAAACATTTCAGGGGGATGTTCAGTATACTGAAGAAAGGCACAAGTGGGAACATTTCAAGAAGATTAGAATGGGGTAAAAATTTTCACACCGAAACAAAAACTAAAAAATAGTGCGAAACATATAGATTATGATAGGGAACTCTGGAGGTTAAAGATGCCTGTTAGAAGATAACACAACAGAGTTTAAGATACAGCAAGGGAATAGGGAACACTTAAAAACTAAACAAAGAATTAATAGCAGCAAAGAAGGAAGCTAAAGATAGGTTTATGAAGAATATTATTGGTGCAAGGGGGATTGCTGGATAATATGCCAAAAACTTTCTATGGTATGTTAGAAAACTGAGGGGAAGATAATCAGACAACTATAGAAAAGCTTTTGAAGTTACTGAGGATTTGAAAAAGGCAGAGGTATTACGTAACTGGTTTCATGCAATCATTGGGGACTATGATTCAGGAATGGGGTGAGATAAATTAGTAAATGAGGATGTCAGCACAATTAGAAATCAGTAGACTAAAAATTTTGAAATCCCTCTTGAGGATATTATGAAGGAACTAAGAAAGTTGAAACAATATAAAGGGACTAGAGTAGACAATATTACCACAGACGTATTTAAGATAGCAGAATGCTGTTTTACCTTGAAAAATTATTTAGATTGAGTCTGACTACTTGTTGCTTACCAGAGGAATGGAAAAGTGTGATTGCAGTACTGGTCCATAAAAAGGGGGGGGGGGTGGCAAATAGGGTTGAAAAATCACAGGCTAATCAGTTTGACATCAGCAGTATGTAAAGTAATGGAGAAATTGATATGCAACCACATCGTAAATGTCTGTGATAAAACAAAACTGGTTTTAAATTGACAACATGGCTTTAGGCAAAGATATTCATGCGATTCTTCAGTGGGCTACATGCAAGTTCAGATGAAATGGACAAGAGAGGCCAAATTGATAGTGTAGCACTTACACCTTTAATTATTAAACAGGCTGTAAAATGGTAAATGAGGTAAAACCATTGGAGTGGATGACAAAATGATTTGCTGGGTTGAATAATTCTTAAAATGAAGAAAGCATAAAGCTAAGGTAGGAAATGCTGTATCAAAAGAAGTTGAAGTGGAAATGGGAGTTCCACAGGGTAGTGAATTGGGACCATTTCTATTTGTAATTTTAATGTCAAGGTTCCCAAACTGGGGGGGGGGGGGGAGATGCATACCAATCTAAGGGAAGAGGGGCAAAGACATGTAAGGGATGGCACAGCGTGTGTGGTAGCTTCGCTGCCCATGTGGACAACACCATATCTCTACACCGTTGGAAGTACTATGTCCCCTTTACTGCCTCTTAGAGTTGAATACCTTTATACTAACACCACATACTCCTGGAGTTTTCTCTGAGATGTCATTGTTAGTACTGGGAAGTAGGCATTTACCTTTTTAATAGTAAAATTTTGGAATGGGGTGGAGCGAGAGAACTTTTCTTTTGACTGAACGTGGGTGAGAGAGTTTTGCTTTTGACTGGAAGGGGAGAAGGGGGTCATAGTAAGAAAAAGTTTGTGAACACTTATTCTAATGAATGATTGTGTTGATGGTTTACTGTCAGAAATTAGACCGTTTACAGATGACATAATGTTGTATAATATGATCAAAATGGTAGAAGACTGAAGTGATTCAGAAATGATATCTACCTGGGTTGATCAAGGTGGGATGAAAATAAACACAAAATGGGTCAGCTTACTAAGCACACAGATGAAAAACCAAAAGCTGATTATAAGTTGCAGAATGTATTGCTTATTGAAGACTGAAATATAAATATTTTGGCATAACATTTGATGATAAACTCGAGTAGGCAGGACACACTGTACAGGTATTATTTTGAGTACCAGATACAGGAGTTGGAGAGAAGAAAAGAAGGGATGCTAGATTTATTTCTGTAAATTACTGCAGAACACAATCAGTAACTGATATCAAGAAGCTGGAACAGGTTTTGTTGGAAGATTAGAGGAGGGTAAATAGAGTTGTGGGAGTGTACAAGGTGTTCATTAGTGATGAGAGATGGAAAGATATTGGTGGACGAATTAAGAGAGGTGTATGGAAGAGAAAAGACGACCATGGCCACAAGCTGGCACTCATTTTCAGGCATAAAGGTGTGGGAAGATTTTCTTTCATAGGTAAGGGGAACAAGGATTACAATAAATTACCAACGGAACTGATGAATCATTTACCAAAAATGATGAAAGAATTTAAAATTAACATTCATAGAAGGCAGAAGTAAGTGGGTACAAGAAAGGAGGAAATTAGATGTCCAGGGAAATTGCCACAGGAGTGTGCAGTCCTACACAATTGAATTAAAAGGTCAAATCCTGTGCTCTTTTTCTATTGTGGAAATTTAATTTCAAAATATAATTTTATTTAACCTAAAAGCATTTTCATATTAAAGATACTACCTTAACAGCCAGAAGGTGAAAAATGTGCAGGAATTTTAAATGCCATTAAAAATTTAATTTTCCATGTGCACAACCAGTGTCCTATGTTCCTCTCATGTGACTGTTCATCACTTAAGCTTGTATGATAAATGCAATCATCACTGTCCAGCATCCTTGAATTATTTTATAAATTTCATTAATACATATCTGCAATGCAAAATTCCTACTGTAGTCCTAGGCATAAAAATAGACCGGTCAACGTCATGTAGTCTCGGCTGCCTCTCATCAGCACCATCCCCTTTTTCCTCGGTTGAGATGGCGACATTGCCACTTGAGTTTTTGCCAGTCATCCATATTATCTTTGTACACTGTCACTTTATTTCATTAGTTTGGATTATGTTAATGGTGGATGATGTTCAGGAATAGAATTATATAACTAGTGCATTAACAGACAGAAATAATATTTGCAAACGTGCAGGCACACCTACCCGTAATGAATAAACCACGAAAAACAAAATTTCTGTGTAGGACTGGAAATATGGTAGATGAATAAAGTGATTAATTTGCATTGAGAGCATCGCTGCGTGTAATCATTCACACAAATAAGCTATGAAATAATCAAAATGTCTGGTTTAGAGATGGGGTACATGCTGCCAGGATTAAATTCAACATTTTTAAAAACTTTTTTACTGTAAATTTTTACATGAACAAATAAAACAAGTTATTTCAATGACAACACTTGACATTACATAGCAAAAATAACCAAGCAATTATATATACATTCTTCCCTATTTAAAAGATAGAATATATTTGGTAATAGTCTGTTAACTTTGAGGAAGCCAAGTAATGTTTTTCAGCTATTGCTTATAATTTATTTTGTCTTTCTGTTGGTTGAACTGGAGAAAGTAATTTGATTCCTAACTTTCACAGAAACTAGTGTTTATTTTTATTATTATTATTATTTAACTGTCACGTGGATGCTTCGAATTAAAAAAACACATCACCTTTTACCCAAGTTAAATATATATATTTTTTTAGAATTTTTATACAAGCATTGCTGGAAATTGAATTTTTGGCTGATTTGCAACTTTGTTCAGACACACTGTGACTTTGGCAAGGCTATTTTTGCAATTGGGACTACAGGTGCTTAGAAGTCTAATTGCTGTAATCAAGCATTAATAAACTGTTCCACAGTCAAGGTGTAAGTTATAATTCCCTGAACCTAGTTACTAATGAAAAGTGACTGGCAACACTGTGAGAATACATATAAGAAGAGTGGACTTCATACAGTAACGGCAGTAAAGATGGAAAACTCACAATACCACCTACAACTAAGCAAGGGTTTGAGCAAAGCTTTATACTTCAGTTCTTTAACTTTTCCAGAGTACCTCATCATCATCATCCTCCTCCTTTGCAAAAGATGTAGGACTAAAAACATCCAAATTGGTAACATCTAGCTTACTTCGTTAGTGAATGATATGCATGGATGCTTACATTTTTTTCTGTCCACAGGCTACTTCCCCTATATGTAATCATTCAAAACCCTTGTGCTCTTTCTATTTTTCAAGATTACTATTTGACATTTTTCCCTCATCCCATCCTGACAGTCTCTAATATCTCAGCTGTTCAATATCCTCTTTTCAATAATTATTTCACATGCAAACAACCTAAATCTCTGATTTCTATCCTTACTCCTCTTCCCGATTAACCAGCAGCGGGTTTCATATACAACTAAAATAATCACAAGAATCCATTCTATTGCCATACACACAACTTACTCTGATCACAAACGTTCCTGGGTATTACACTATCAAAAAATATGCATCACTGATGTCAATCTAATTGCCATTAGGTACTATTATAGAATATAAATTCTTTGCGGGTTTGCCGCCGGATTACATTTTCTACTGACAAGCTTTCGGCGACTTGCATTGCCGCCATCATCAGGTCCGTTGTATCTAAAAGGGGGGGGGGGGGAAACCGCGAAGAATTTATATGAAAGATACGCCGGGAAAGACTTATCTCTCACTATTATAGGATACTCAGCATATGGCATGTTTCCAGACTCAAATTAAGCACAAAACATCTGTTCATATTTCACACTGAGTTGTAGGTCCCCCATACCCAGTAGGGTTACCAGGTTGTGTTGGTTAGCCAAAACATTACATTGTGACTAAAAAATCTCTGTCACTTGACGGCCGAAGAATTCTTCGGGATCTTCCAACCAACGATGCCATACAATGATTTGATTTTCTATCACGTGTAAGTCCTTCCATCAGCAGAATAACATAAAAGGAAGTCCGCAATGAACTAAATCCAAATGGTGGAGGAAAGCGACTTCATACAGATACAAAAAAAAAGAATGATTTGCTTATTTTTAAGTATGAAAGTATTGATTTAAGAGTTGTTAAATCATACAAAAGTATACTAATAAAATTTTTCTGTTCAGTCTTCGTTTTTGATCAACGACACACACAATATTATATGGTGTGTAACATTTGGTAAGAAGGGATAGAAACAATATATTTAGTTACTGTAAGATGGCATTCAGTCAATAAACTGCTATCTTAAACTTTTAATCTTCAGATCAACTCAGCAAGTGACAAATACAAAAACACAGAAATACTAAGCTAATGCAGACAGGGTAGGTCTCAGTCAACTAGTGACAGTACATGAAAAATACAAGTAATATTTTAAACAAATGGTATGAGAATCATGTCAATTAAACAGTACCAGAAGCAAATAAGATGACACTGAATGCTGGTAAAATTTCATACGACAAAAGATCAGTGTAAAATTGTGTTTATATTTTAGTTGCAGACAAAAGATACTTTGGCATTGTATAGTGATATGTATATACTACAGAATAATTTTAGGTTAAATCTATTCTTCCTTTCTGTTCTGTTTGGTGCTTTACTCATAGATAACAATCGATGATCTGTAAGTGAGGTGGTGCCCTACATTGTAATATACCTATCTAGTTGTGCACTTGGTATAGTTAAATATTGTTGGCTGAAAATGGCGAGAAGCACAGAGAAGGTATTTTTTGGCGAAAACCAACAATGGCATAGTAGAAGAAGAAATTGTAACGGGCCAAGGTTGGCCCTTATGAGGTTAAGGAATATTGATAAAAAGAGTTGGAAACATTGTCGAATAGCTACAAAGTGATAGAGAAAGACAGTGATTGGCGGAGCAAAATCAGGTGATTCAGAGGAGAGAGCAGGCGGACTCAGGAGGTCAAGGCAGTCTGGCGCATGTTGTTGAAGTGGCCGGTTGAGTGGTTGTATTGCCTGCAAAAGGTTCATCATAAAGGGTAGAATGAAGTGAATCATAAAGGGATATTGCCTCTACGAATATAAAAGGGAGTTGTGAACCTCAATACTTAAAAATGTGTAGGGCCATATCAATAATCGCAGCAAGAAGTACACGCAGACCATGTGCATAAGTTGTTGCAAGTGACCAACGCGCGTGTGTTCCAATTAGAACTTGTGAACTGAAGTTGAAACAAAGTTCTGATTCAAATTTTAAAAGGCTGTGTTGGCGAATACTTCAGATACTATTAAAGTTGGACATGTTATTAAACATTAGTGTTTGATTTATTATCATACAACCATTTAGAAATTTGGGTTGATATTGAAAGCAGCAACCAGTCACAGTAAACTAAAACTTACTTAAATACATTAAAAATGCAAACCATCTGATGAGCATTTTGCTCGAAACCGGTAATGGTTAAATAAACATAATAACAAATTGTGACTGGTTGCTGCTTTCAATATCAACCCAAATTTGATGTCACAGTCACTGATTTCCTACAATCTATCAAGGACAAAATACATTTAGAAATTGTTATATAGTACTTGGAGACTTCAGGGCTCAAGGATTCTCAGGGTGCAGTTCCCTAAGTGGCGACCAAGATACAAAAACTGCAAATCCAAGGAATACACCAACAGGTAAGCACCACACAGTCTCAGTTGGCAGGATGATTCATTATAAAGGGCAAGAAACTTAAACGAACTAAGAACCCCCTTGCCGGTTCCACCACAACATGGGAGAGACTGCATAGGAGCCAAAATAAATTATGTTCATCTCAGTAGTTCTTAGAAAAGTAGATTGTTGCATTTGCCTAGTAAAATAATTGTTATGGAATTAGACACGATTGTTTTAAATGAAAAGATAACGTCCTGATGTGTCTGAGAATAAAATATAAAACAACCTTTGTTAAAGATTGTGAAGCAAATGAAGATGAAAATAAAATAAAAAAAACTATGGTAGATTTGAAGAGAGAGAGAGAGGAAAAAAAACCAGTTCACACAAGTATCCGACCTTCTTTCGTATCTTTGCTCATGACAATTTTAGCTATGAGTGTCAACAGTAAACCTCCACGGACTCCACAGATGCCACAGTTGTCACCACAACGCCTTAGTTCATGTACAGCGTGTGTTTTTTTTACAATGTGTTTTGTACATTTGTCGCATTTTGCCATGGTAAAAAATTACGGTAAGATTGGAGCAATGAAATTGTATTAATTTTTGCTTTAAACTAAAAAACAGTTGTGCGGAGACCATTGAAACGATGACAACAGCATTTGGGGACGAGTGTGTGGGCAAAACACAAATAAAAGAGTGATATATGTGGTTCAAAGATGGCCGCACATCTGTTGTTGTAACCCACACTCTGGGCGGCCTTCGACAACAAAAACAATGGATAGTATCGAACGTGTATGATTTGCAATCAATGAAGATCATCGATTGACTGTGCGAGAACTAGAATATGATCTTGGAATACCGAAAACTATTGTTTGGAAGATTTAACTGAAAATTTGTAAATGGTTCACGTGTTTGTGAAATTCATTCCAAAATTGCGAACACCTTGAAATCACTCAGGACAATTTGGAAATGGTCAAAAATGATGAAAATCTGCTTAAAAAGATTATAACTGGTGATGAATCGCAGGTTTATGGTTGAAACAAAATGACAGTCTTCGCAGTGGAAGCTGTCATTGGAGCCACGATCGTAAAAAGAATGCTAAAGTCAGAGCAATGCCAAGTCGTTGCTGATCATTTTATTATTATTAAGGTGTTGTGCACCATGAATATGCTCCTAAAAGTCAGATGATCAACATTATCTTGAAGTTATTTAAAGTTTGCATGATGCAATTGGGGGGAAAAAAACTGCATCAGCTTTGTGCAAGCGGTGACTGGCTTTTTCATCACGATAACGTGTCAGCGCATGCACTGAACCTCGTACAGTAATACCTGACATAGTACGAAGCCTCCATACAGTCCTTACATAGCTCCCTCCAGCTTTTGGTTGTTCCCAATATTAAAAATGCCACTCAAAAGATACAGATTCAATGAAAAAGAAACAGTAGAAACTAATACGACAAACGCTCTAACGGTGATACCAAAAAATGAGTTCCGTGGAAAGGCCATTGGGAGTGTATTATTCAATTAAATGGGGACTACTTAGAAGGATGCCACCAGCCTGTTGACGCAGAATAATATCAGTGGAGAAATGTGAAGGAATGTTGGATCCTTTTGGGACAGACCTTGTACTAAAGGAAATTGGGGGGAGGGGGGAGATCTAAGGAGTCACCTTAGAAAATTTACAGCAAGATTTGAATGAAATGAAAAATCCCCAAGATGAAACCAGCAAATTGCAAGTGGCATTACAAAACATGATATGGAAGTAACTAAAAAAAGCCTGGAGGAAAAGTTGTGTATCAGCATATGGAAGAGAATATAAAAATAGACGTGTGTTTCCCTATATTTCACTTTTCAGCCACCACTACCTAGAACAGATCACTGGTGTTTGTGTGTGGTAGTAGCACGGAGTATCCTATCGTGCTCAACGTTGGCCGAATTCCGATAACTGTGGGGGTGTGGTTAAAAGTGGTTGATGCAGGGCATTTTCATATTTCGACCAAAGACTTGTGTGTCCCTATACTTCTCTTTCCTTCCACAACTACACAGCACAGACCATTAGTGTCTGTATGTGGTAGTAGCATCGAGTTTCCTATCCTGCACTATGGTGGTTAGATGTCAGTAGCTATGGGGGTGTGGGATATATGGTGGTTGAAAGTGATCGACCTGGGGCACTTTCATATTTCGACCAAAGATGTATGTGTCCCTATGTATCACTTTTCAGACAAAACTATCTAGTGCAGATCTCTGGTGTTTGGGTCTGGTAGTAGCTTAGAGTCACCGATCGTGCACAACATTGGCCGAATTTTAGTAGCTTTTTTTTTTTTACTATGGCTTTACGCCTCGTTGACGGCTAAGGTCATTAGAGGCAGGATGGGACTGGCGACAAGGAACTGGAAGGAATTCAGCCATGGCCTTTTTGAAGGAACCATCCCAGCATTCGCCTGGAGTGATTTGGGGAAACCATGGAAAACCCAAATCTAGATGCCCGGACAGGGATTCGAACCCGCGTCCTCCCGAATGCGAGGCCAGAACATTAACCTTTCACCCACCACACTCTGTTTAGTAGCTGTGGGGGTGTGGGAGATAAGGTGGTTGAAAATGGCCAGTCAGGGATATTTTCGTATGTCCACCATAGACATGTGTATTCGAATATTTCACTTTGTTGCCACAACTAAATAGTGCAGACCACTGGTGGTTGTGTGTGGTAGTGGCTTCAAGTCTCCCGTAGTGCACCGTGGGGATTAAATGTCGGTAGCTATGAGAGTGTGAGAGATATGGTTGTTGAAATTGGTCGACAGAGGTCAATTTCATATTTCAACCGAAGACATTTGACTTTGTAGCCATAAAGACCCAGCGCAGATCACTGATGTTTGTGTGTGGTATTAGCCTCAAGTCTCCCATCATGCACTATCGTGGTTATATGTCAGTAGCTGTCAATCAAAATTCCTTACAATCACGAACGAAGTTGTGGGCATCCCCTAGTTAAAATTAAGAAAGCAGGGAAGGTGCAGATTGTGAGATTCGGGGAGGGGGGGGGAAATAAGTAAGTTAGAAGAGCAGCAGGATGAGTCTTGCAGTAGTATGTTTAGTAAAATTGATGAATAAGAGTATATATAAGGAGAAAGTAATTAAAATACAAGAAATATTTCAAGTTGAGGATGACACAAGAGCACAAGGGGGCATAATGCACGGTTTAGAAAGTGAATCAGAAGTGTGAAGCAATAAGTTGAATTGACACTGTAAAGGCACTGAAACAATAACAAGTTGAAATGACATCTATAAAGGCGTTCACACATGAGTGAGCCATCAGGACAGATGGCCAGCGTCGATCCAAAATCCGTCATGCGTGGATGGATTTACGTGGCTCAGTAGACCCTACTGTATTTTCGTCCGATCCAAGCTCCACGACGCTGAGCCACCCAGCCGAGGGTCCGGTGGGCTATCTCCACTTCCACTGGGGTAGGATAATCCATGCAACATAAGGTTGGAACTAATTTGTAGGCACTTCTACCTTAAATTTCTCATTTTTCTGACAAAATGAAGCATACCCTAGTTTATTCACAGGGTGCACATTAAGTCAAACCCAATCAAAATCTGACCAATATATTTTTGCGTTAATCCTATTCGTAATTTGCAGACAAGCCCAAATTTAAAAAAAAAAAAAAAAAAAAAAAAAAAAAAAATTCCTTTTCTGTAACATGTTAATAGAACTTTTCAAGAGTTTTTTTTTTAAAAAATCAGTGTTAATAATGAGTTAGTGCAATGCCAAAAATAATTCTCAAAGTGTAATACCAAAAACAATTCTGAAAGATCAAAATATGAATTTGACTGGGCCTTTAAATAAAGTTTACGAAGTATTTTATCTCACACAGATAGGTTCGATTTGGGTGAGTTAAAGTGGCATAAGTCAGTCACGTTTTCAAGAAAAAATAGACTGAAACCACTTGTAGATAAATCAACCTTTCAATCTCTTGGTAAAAAATGTGAAGAAAGTCAGATCGTCATTCAACTTTCAACAGGAGGAACTGTAAATTCTAATAACTAACAAAACACCTGCTTTGTTTATCAGCAAAATGGTATAAGTTAGACTTAAATAATTGTGTTTGTAAACGCATCCTACGTGGTGACTTATTCCGCACTTCTGCATAGCATTTCTATCGAAATAATGGATTCTGAAGAACCAATTCAAGATACATCATGCAATCTCACTTTATTTCAGTTTTGATGATAAATACTCCGGTGTAAGTAATATTCAATGGTGTAACTCACTTGCTTTTTTTAAAAAAAAAATAAACACGGGTTTAAGTCATTTTTGTCAGCAGTAAAATGAAACCATTGTATAGACATTATTCAATTCAAACTTCTGTGTTAAATTTGATTCCAGGTGACATGACTAAAATGACAATGTTACAACATTAATATTCCAGAATTTATCACAATATCTTTTGCATCATGTTAATTTCTAGAAAACAAGGAAAAGTGATTTACACCACAGTATTACGTTTTATGAATATCTCGATATTTCGTTTCTTATTAAAAAAATTTAAAAGAATTCATGTAAGAGGCATTGGATTTTTTTTTCCTTTGTAAAATGAAATTAAGGGGTGAAAAATGTTTTAAATGACTGATGTTTTCTTTTAAAAAGCCACTGCATTGCTGGTTATTGTTAGGGTGCTAATGACCTCGCTATCGACCCACTCTAAAGCAACAACAATTTTCTTTTAAATCTTTGCTTAACTTGTATATATCCTAGTATCTTTCCGTAACTTGTATATATCCTAGTAAAGTTACAAAAAAAAAAAAAAAAATAAAAAAAATTGCCTTTGCTCTGTGTGACTGTTTAGCCAACTCCAATTTATATTGTACTCAGTATCAGGCTTCTTACGTGTAATTTTGGGACACAATGTTGAGAACAAAATTAAAATATAACCACCCAGGTCGTGGGGTGAACTCGAACTGGTGACCCTTAAAATTCCAGGCCAGAGTGCTAATCTCTACATTGCCAGGGTAGGAGTAGTGAAAGTTGAAGGCACTAACTGGCCTTGCTCGGCATGGTTGATGCTATTGTGGGTGACCCCTAGTTTGGACTGAGTCTAAATCAAGGGTGGCCAACCCACATGCCATGAACATATTTCTGTCCCGCGAGACTCATCACACTTTCACAAAATATATTTATTTTATAATGGCCAAAGTAGTAAAAACCAGTTTTTTCTTCTTCATACATTATTTGTGCATCATATATTAAAAAATTAACTGTCAAAATTACAAGAAAAAATTAACTTTGATTTTAAAATACTATTCTTGTGAATATATAATTTTATATGCAGCCCACGGAGTTATTATGCATTTCCAAAATGGCCCACAAGATCATTTGGGTTCGCCACCCCTGGTCTAAATGGAATGCTGCCAAAGGGGCTGGTGCCAGATGGATCGCTCGTGTGTGGGAGCCTTATGTCAGATAGCAGAAAGTCAAAAAGTGGTTACTGGAAGTAAAGTTCATTTCTCAGAAGGGGAGAAGGAAGGGGGTGCAGAGTGCATCCTGTTCTAACAGTAAAGGTTCCCTCACGCGGCTAACCAAGAGGCACTAATTCAAAACTCATCATGTGTGGGAGAACTCAGTTGGATTAACGAGGCTCAGTAGACCCTGCTGAATATTCCTAAGCTCCTAACTCCATGACCCTGAGCAACGGAGTTGGGTGGGGTGGGGTGGGCTATCCCCACTACAAGTGGAGCGGGATAATCCATTAAACGAAAAGTGGGTACTAATTTGTGGACACTTTTATCTAAAATTTCTAAACTTTCCGACTTTGGGAACTTTGAAACCCTAGTACAGTCATATAACAAACCACTGTAGAATGGAAAATTTTATACTGTTAAGGGTCTTCACTTGCTCAAAGAAGATGGAATGACGTAAATTATGGAATTTCCGCTGACTATAATTAACTTTCGAACTTATTTTCTTCACTCTGAGCAATGTTAATTTTTTTCTCCCTCTTCAAATAGGCCAATTAAACTGAGTGACGTATTTATAAATGTAAACTGACGAAATACCGGTTCACAATTTTAGGAAGTCAGAGCTCAAACTAAGTTTTTTTTCTGAAGTTGAGCAATCATTTTCTGATCAGTTCAAAGACAGAATCTGGTATTCATCATATTGAAACGAAGAATTTGACCGAGTAGTTCTTTCAGTATGAAGGTAACTGAAGAAGGAAAGGTTTGGCTTTTCTATTGTGACTATTTTTATCTTTTTTGTTCATTGTTATACCAAAATCCTTCACTTCTAAAGACTTAGCAACTCAGCACATGGGTCCAGGAAATCTAAGCATGATACTCCTTGCTAATCAAATTTTGTCAAGGCCAACAAAATATATTAAAGTGTATTTTTCGTATTACATACTACTTGAATTCAAGTGCACCCCCGGGTTTTAAATTATAAGCTTGTATATCAAAGTCACTTTCCATTCTACTTTTTTCCCTTATTTTTGTATACTCCAGAGACTACCTAAAGTTTAGCTGGCAAGGTGCCAATGTCTACATTAATTTTATACCACCTTTAATGCAATATCTGGAGAATAAAAATACGAAATTAATAACAATCATATCATTCATATGAGAATATTAGGGAAGTAAATACAATAAATTAACTTTTCTACTTCTTCTATTCATTATAAAACAACACTGTTTTGTTTAATTTCGGTCTGATTGACACTTTCTGCTTTTTATTGTGTATTTTTGCAGCATGATAAATCTCAGCCTGACAAACATATCAATAATTTTCTTCGAAAGTAGGATAACATGATTTTCAGGATCCGGTGTGTGTTAGCAAACCTCTCCCTCAATTTATTCAAATATCGGAGCGGAAATCTGTGTCGAAAGAAAGTATTAAACATGTGATCAGCAGCTTAGATCACCTGTGCCACACAACCGCCTTTTAGCGCAGCTTCAAGCGTACGGTATATCGGATTACCTTTGTTAATGGATAAAGGATTTTCTAACTGGTCGGTCGCAGTATGTCGACGTTGAAGGAGAAAGTTCTTCTATCTAGATGTTACATCGGGTATATATCAAGGAAGTGTAACAGGACCACTTCTTTCCTTAATTTTTATAAATGATCTCTGAGACAAAGTGAAAAGGCTTTTTAGATTGTTTGCTGATGATGTGGTTATTTACAGGGAAGTAAGAAATTTGGCTGATTGTTTAGAAACTCAGCGTGATGTTATTTTGGCTTGGTGCGCTGAGTGGCAACTTACTCTACATTGTAAAAAGTGCAAGACAATGAGCATAAGTAACAAAAAGAATCCAATTGTTCAGAAATACGAGTTAAACAATATAGTTATTGATATGGTCGATTCTATGAAATATTTGGGAGTAACAGTACAAAGGAACATGAAATGGGACATACACATTAATTCGTTAGTAGGTAGAGCAAATTCTAGGCTGCGACTCATAGGTCGAATCTTGAAAAATTGTAATGAACAAACAAAGGAGATAGCATACAAATCTCTTGTACGTCCACATTTGGATTACTGTTGTGCCATTTGGGACCCGTTTCATAAGGGGTTGATCGAAAGTATAGAGAAAGTACAGAGAAGAGCCGCTCGATTCGTGATCACTTGCTACAGTCCTTATGAAAGCATCACAGAACTGATTAGTAGACTAAGCTGGGAGTCTCTGGTAGATAGACGACACACGTTTCGTTTAAACTTAATGGTAAACATGCGTACTCCCACTTTCACTTTCGAGTATAGTGAAATACTTCGTCCACCAACCTATTTGAGTCGGAAGGACAGGAAAGATAAGTTAGAGAAATAAGGTGCCGCAATGATTCTTATATGAATTCTTTTTTCCCCTCATACCATTAGGGATTGGAATGCACAACAAAGAGATTAGCTTTGGTGCTGAGCACCCTCTGACACCCACAATTTTGTGAATTGCAGAATATATATGTAGATGTAGAAGAGTCTCCAACTCGATGCATAAATTCTTCAGATGGAGTTGTTGTGCACGAGCCTTTTGCAAAAAAAATATTCATTTTTTAAAATAAATTCTAACTTACATTTCTCTTAATTTTCTACATAGTTCCCTTTCTTAACTATGCACTTACTCCAAAGGTAGGTAATATTTTAATTCTGTTATCATAAAAAGTCTGGGGGACGTGTATTAAACCAATTGCACACACCTACTCATTCATTGCGAAGCGCTGTTCACCAAAGGCTTCCTTGAGTAGCCAAACACATGGAAATCACATGGTTACAGTTCTGGGTTGTAGGGTGAATATTCTAGGACAGCTCACTGCATGTCGACCTGGTCACTTTCACCGGTCTCCTGCCACTCCATACCGGTCCTTTATGAATTGGGGGTGTAATGATGGACTCAAGTCTCATCACGTGACAATACCTCCCCCCTCCAAAAAAGTGTCACCATCCCCCTCATCATGAGCCTTCAAGAAATTTCAAACCAAATGGTTTTCTGCTCTGCATTCAACAACTGACACTTTTTGGAATCCCAACTCATTACAAATGATTTACTGCAAACATCCAAAGCTGATCCGAAGTTTGAGAGATTTTATGAATTGTTATGTGCTGATGGCCTTCGACCAGTTCACGAACCGCCTAGGTGGTCTGTGGTGAAATCCTGGTGCGGGGACGCCACGGGTGAGCAATGCTTTCAACACACTCCCGACCTTTCTTAAATTTGTAGCACCACTGTTTTAACTGAGCCCTTGAGAGGGTTCTTTCACCAAACTGTGGAATAGACGAATCGAATTTCAGCAGCATTTATGTTTTATCTGACGAGAAACTTAACCATAACATGTTGTGCAGCTATTTCTCACTCATCGTCATTGCTGCTGATAATAAGCAGCACTTGGCAAACCAACGTCATTAGTGGCTTCCACATTAATCTCTTACAGTGTCCAAACGTTTATGACTCCTCACACCCTTGACAGACTAGCAATTTTAAAAGGCTCATTTATATTCGATCCTCTTTCACCACCTACTATGAAGACAATCAGTTAAAACAGAATCCATCCAAAATTCAACTATGCGCCTTCCACTTACAAAACAGACATGCCAACAGGAAACTGAAAGACAGATGGGGGGGGGGGGGGGGGCGGGTATAGAACTAGATCACTGTTCAATCCAAAATATCTGAGTTACACTAGATCGCTCCCCCACTTACAAAAAGCACTGCTAAAACACAAAAGGCAAAGTTTCATCTCGCAACAATATCCTGCGCCAACTCCCAGGAAACATATGGAGTGCACATCCCACTGTCCTCCGAACATCAGCTCTTGCACTGTGTTATTCTGCTGCAGAATTTGCATGAGCCGTTTGGTACAGCTCTGCTTATGCCAAACAAGTAGACGTTGCGTTACATGAAATCTGCAGAATTATAATGGGTTGCCTCAGAGCCACGCTGATTTAAAAACTACATGGTCTGGCAGGAATTGCTCCCCCTGATATAAGACGGAACGTAGCTGCAACGTCAGAAAAAAACAAGGCTAATCAAAACTCTGCTCATCCCTTATTTGGGCATCAACTTCCTATACAAAGGCTGAAATCTAGAAAAAGTCTCCTTAGGACGACAGCTGCTTTAGATGTACCGCCGAAAGTTGCCCAGCTCAATCTGTGGCGAGCCAGAAAGACTTGTGTGAATCAATGAAAACCTACTGCAGAGACACTACCACCAGGTGGCAATCTCAACTGGAAGACCTGGAGAGCGCTAAATCGGCTGAGAAGTGGAGTGGGCAGGACCAAAGATAACCCGGTAAGATGGCATTATCTTGAAGATCCTAATACTGTGTGTGAGTGTGGGGCAGAACAGACCATTCAGCATTTATACAATTGCCCGCAGTGCCCATCAACTTGCACTCTGCAAGACCTCCTTTGTGCCCGTGTCAATGCCATACAAGTTGCTGATTTTTGGTCATCAATCATATGAACTTCTTGTTGTTGATTGATATTATTTTATTTATGTTATTGTTATTACTGTTTCTAACAATTTGTAAGCAGCATTTTTGACACGACATAAATAAATATTTCATCTACCCTTTTATCTCCTACTTAACATCATCTTGGAGGGTGCCCCATGACATCACTCACTGTCAATAACGTGTTCTTTACATCAGCTATGAATTCAGATCCTAAAATACTATTTTTCAACCTATTATCCAAACTTCAAATTATTAATGTATTATTACACTATTAATTTTGGCTATCTTTTAATCATGTTTTCGGTTTCCTAACTATTCCATTTAAAAAAATTAAGTTTCTTTATCTATCTAAAACACACTTCTAATTGATTTACGGGTTCTAATTTTTGTCAGGATGTTTACCCAGTTGCTGACAACACAAAGCCACCATTAAATTTAGTTTGTGTATTGAATTAAAAGGACTTCCCATCGTCTAAATTGTTTTTGATAGTCTGGTGGTTACATGCTTGCATCACAAAGACCACATCACAAATAAATTTTCAAACTGCTCTACCGTCTTTGATAAAACTTTCAGATGATATAAATATTACCTCAAAATATTTCTCCTTTCTTATACTACCTGTGAGAATGTTAGTAGCGGTTTTAATTCGATTTAATTATTCAACTTCCGTTTGTTATTACAATATCGGTTTTATTTCGACTTTAAGAGTCTTTTGATTTCAAGTTTATGCCGATATCATTTATTTACAATGCTGAAGGCTTTGAATTATCCATCCGTTTTCAGTTCTGGAAAGCTTATACATTCATTAAAAATCTACACTCCAATCTACCAGCTGTGTATACTTAGTGGTCGTGTTTACATAGTGTGAAACTAGTTGACGTATGTACAGGCATTTAAAAGGTAACACTTTAAACTGAATGTTGATAACATAGTCTAATAGATTTTGTTTTGAATAGAAGGCAGCCAAGTGTTGTCTATGGAACCAGAGAGCAATGTTGGCAGTGTCGGCTCAGTGGTAGGAGACCCTTTGGAGGATTCAACACAAAAGTTATACACAGGATGAAGCTGGAAGAGAATATGCAAGACACAAGAGAATTATTTAATTATGGTATCACAATAAAGGAGATTTATTAGTTTATAATTTGAATTTAACAAAGCGATTTGTACAAACAGTGCTGTATAATGTTAAAGGGTGCATAAAAATGAAAAGAGTGTTATAAAATGTTAAAAAGTTTATCCAAATAACATAAGTGTTATTTTTTTTACTGCAAGTTTAAAACTTTAGCATTTACGTAACTATCAATCAAGTTACATTTAACATATTGCAGCTGGATAGTTAATGATTTCTGCTCAGCAGAACTACTAGATTGTCAAAACTTTCCTCAAAGTATACATACTCAAAAACTGAAAATGCATTTTTGTGATGAAAAGTGCACGTATTGTTATAAAAATAAGAACAGTTACATAATAAAGAAGTCTTTCTCAGTGATGCGTTTGAATGTTAGACTTTAGAGGATAAATTTCAAAAACTTATATGTATTGTACAAAGAGTTGTTATAAAAGCAGTATCAGCAGAGGTAGTAGTTAAGTTGAAAATATTGCTCATTTATTGTGTACTTAAGCAGACAATGAGGTAGCAACAAGCAATCATCACGACAATCGCAGCCAGCATTAGTGTAATCACAAAAATTACTGACATATTTTGGAAAGCATTACTAATCATTGGACGAGTGATGTAATTCTATGCATTTAAGTCATAACGCAGATCATAAAGATGTTATCCATTTTCAACAGGACAAAAAATGATGCATATATAGACGTACACGATACTTAAACATCAAAATGTATTTACTGATAGACATATAAGTTTAACAGAGTAAAAAATTTTAAGGTACATGGCTTATCGTACATCATAAAATATTAATTAAAGCATATATCGAAGTGGTATTTGCAAAAGTACAATTAAGTTCAGAGTTTTGATTGATATGTTTAGATATTGAGGCATTATAAACCACTTGTAAATGGTAGAACTATTTTTTTTCGACAAAATTTCCACTCTGGCGCTTTGTTTATAACTGCACAACAGAAGACTGATGTAACAGCAGATGAAATGTCAATTTCAGTCAGGTTGGCACAAGTATAACAATTAATATAAAAAATTTCAAAGCTTTAAACTTTTCTGTTTGTTTTTTCTCAGAAATAATACTGTTTTCTGGTTATAGCAGATGCGTAGGTACAAAACTGAAACATGTACCCGATTCATCAAGCTGCAGTTGTAAACACTGCGCTCACTGTTGAGCTTGTAGTTATAACAGCATTAAAGAAATAATGCTAATTCCTCTTTCCGCAATCTTAATAACCCTGTGATAAAATAACTAGCTTTCATAATGGCCATCTTCCCTAAAGTGACCACAGAGCCCATTAACATTACCGTAGAATTTTATTCATTAACTAATCAATAAAGCAAATATCTGTCTTGGGGTTGGTTAATGATGAAATAATTCACCACAATGATAGTGCTCTTATTAGCCGGTCATACAAAACCTAGTTACATCCACTACCACCATTATCCAGTCATAATACTGTTTCAGCCTAAAATATCTCTTACAGACAACTATAAATTGTACTATGCTTGCAAAACCATTAATGTTCTGCAAAAGTATGAAATCTATCATATTTGTCTGTTTTCATTAAAAATGAATAATGCGAGTAATCGGCTGGTAATGAAACAAGAATTGGGGTTGTCTACTTTCAACACTATTTCTGGTATATCTTAGAACTAGGGTGACATTTTATGAGTACTACTTTAAACTCTCTCTCCACTTGCCTCCTTTCTTTCCCTTGTGACAATTTAGGGAGTAAGTCGGAGTAGAATCAAAAAATTTTGTTTCACAGCTATAAATCTTAGTTACATTATTTTTTTGCCAGTGTTTTCAATTTTAATGATGTTCCTCACAATACTTTCACTATGGAAACAGAAGTAGTCGTGATAATAGCATATGTACAACTGCACAGTCTATGGTGTAATCTTTCAGAGTTAATTTGGCACAAAAATTATGCAACAGCATTAGAATTAAGTGTTTATATTCGTAAGTTTGGATCTGAACACTTAACTTGCTAAAAGTGTAAAACAGGGAAAAATATATATGCAGTTCCAGTACCATATACTACATTTATGATAAAACAGAAAATCTTTCTGCTTTTTTTCTTCGATTTTTCTTCTGTTACCTTTTCTCTGAATAAACCAAATATATCTTACTAGTTGCTTCAAGGATGGGTCTTTTTGCTCCTCAGATTATTAGCTCGTGAGCTACACTTTCCACTAGTAAACAAATCTTTATAGGATTCCATGGTGTGACAACACTGATGATAGAGGAAACATCTGACTCAAATGGAAGATTAATAAATCTCACTTTGAACTCTTGTTCAGTGTAGAGATATCAAATTTCAATGTAAAATCTGCAGTCCTTTAATACAGCCAAGTAATCTGCTGAATTATCCCATCTCTAATATGACATTATAGTTTTTCCC
The DNA here is from genome assembly GCA_031002005.1 of Vandiemenella viatica. NCBI lineage: Eukaryota > Metazoa > Arthropoda > Insecta > Orthoptera > Morabidae > Vandiemenella > Vandiemenella viatica. The sequence continues at coordinate 241,000,455 of JARYHS010008074.1, read as the reverse complement.
GGCATTGAAATACATAACTCTCGGGTTTTCTGCCGCTCTTACATACAAGGACAAGACACTGACTGACTCGCGAGCCAGTCCTGGCTCCTATAAATAGCCTGTTGCCAAGGGAAGCTTCACGCTGCTCTTTGATTGGTCAGCGATGCACACGGCCATAGACGGGGTCAAACCGGTTTGATTGCATCTCTGCATCTCGTGGCTGCATCCCATAGCTCAGCAACTGGATGGCATTTAATAGCTCCATGACAGTATCTTGAGTGGTCACCCATCCAAATAAAAACCATGCATAACGTTGTTTAACAGTTGGTATGTGCGGTCACCCATCCAAGTGCTCTCCACACTCATTGTTGCTTAACCGGCAGCATTACACGAGGGCTCTGGAACTGACCAATCATGAACGACTTATCTCCCATTGGTCGACGTGTCATGACGGCGTCTGCTCGGAAGGTTGTGTGTAACACGTTGCTGTTTTAGGTCTTTTACGACTGGCTCCCAAGCCTCGCTCAAGAACAGACAACCATCTCTGTTAATGCTGTTGTCACTTAATCGAATCTCCAGTGCTTCTCTGATCACTGAGTCCCAGAAATACGATATCTTGGCCAGAACTTCAGTATTGTCGATGTTGATACTAAGACAATTTTCTATAGCACGTTCTGCTAACACGGACTTGTCCAGTTGTAGTAACCGCAGATATCGTTTGTGCTCATTTCGGCATTCCTCGATAGTTCTTATGGTTTGTCCGATGTATACTTTGCCACATTCACAAGGGATCGAATAAACTCCCGGGACTCGAAGGCCAAGGTCGTCTTTCACCGTGCGTAACGTATCACATATCTTCAAAGGTGGGCGGAAGATACTCCTTACACCATATCGTACTAAGATTCTTCCGATTTTTCCAGAAGTATTCCCAACATAAGGCAACACCGCGACGGTTTTTGGAGACTCTTGTTCAGGTGTTAGTTTCGGTTTCTGGGGGAGAAAGGCCTGTTTAATATGTTCTTCGGAATAACCATTCCGTCTGAAAACTTGCCGTAGGTGCCTTAGTTCTTCACGTTGGCTATCACTGTCAGAAATGGCTCGCGCACGGTGGACCAGTGTTGTCAAAACAGTTTTCCACTGAGCTGGGTGATGAAAACTGGTAGCTCCCAAATACAGATCTGTGTGTGTGGGTTTCCTGTAAACGCTATGCACCAAAGTACCATCTGGCTTACGTTTAATTAGTACGTCCAGGAATGGAAGCATGCCATCTTTCTCAATCTCCATAGTAAAACGTATGTTAGAATGGATTGAGTTCAGATGTTGCATGTAAGAGTTAACCTGATGAAGGCGACGATGGCAGTTGCCGAAACGTTGTAAAAGATCTAAATAAATCAATTAACTGGCAGAATAACCCGAGAGTTATTTATACCCCATCTCTATTTAAATTGTGCCAAGTGATTATGCTTCAGCAATGATCAGATGAAATGACATACAAAGTTTAAATATAAGCAGCAAAAGAAAAATGCATGGTAAAAGAGACTTACACAAATGACATATCTTTTTTCATCACCTGACTGATGTTAAAGGTCCCATCAGTGATTCTAAACATTTGAAATTTGGAAAATTCACCGAACTTAAGCCAGATTGAGAAAAGCATCCACTAACTGAGGTTTCTTTCTGTTATGTTTATATATTTAAGAAACTGGTCCACTGGTAATTCCATCCCCCCACCACCATTCAACTTCATATTTTTATCGGGTTTTTACAATACTGATATCTTGATATTATTTATTTTGGTGATTAGTGAACTACAACTTCTGCATGGAGAGGAATTAAAGTCAAGTGACACTTAGCATCTAAATTATGTCAACAAGCCTAATATAAATGGGCTGAATCAGATGCCTCAAATTTTGAACATTAACACGATATTCCCATCACAATATGTGTAACTCCTCAATACATCATTCATCTTAAGGCTGAGGTTCAGTTTTATGATCCCAATAGGAAATGAACTGAAGCCCTATTTCTGAAATTCTTCTGCCTGCTTGACAGTTATAAATCTTTAACACTCAAATGGAAAGAGTTGAAACCTTCAAATCTACACGAGCTGTGTGTTTTGTTGACCCAAAATAATACATAATTTTAAAAAATTAAAAATTAAAAATACGCCTCACGTGAAGTATAGGTGTTTTGATCGCATTAACTATAGAAATAAAATTTTTCATTAAAAAAAAATCAAAGACATCAGAGGCTGTCAAAACCGTCAGTTTAGAACCTTTTTTGAAGTAATGTCCATCTTAAAAACAATATTAACTAGAACCGTGAAATTAATTTTTTCTCCATTATCATTCAAAATTGTTTTTAATATGTGATTATTTTGTTAGGTATTCTATACTATTTTATTAAAAACTGCTCTTAACAGAGTTCATTGCATACTAATATATTTGTAATAAATTTTATTAGAACTGAATAACTGCACTAGCAATTCAAGCAGCAACGTGGTGCAGCTTTGGAAGCCATGCCTTAGGGTCCACTAACTAACCTGAAAAATTGTCAAGCATTGATTTTCGTACCAAGCAACTACCTTGAGATCTGCCATGTACAAAATCGATTCACCCTTGTTTTTTTGTTTTTGTTTTTTTGTTTAAAGCTCAACCTTGTGATGTGCCAAAGAAATCAAAATCCCCTAAAAATACTTCCACTGTCACTGGTCACATGTTCTTAGCATTTACCGAGCTACGAGATGGTGGGCATTACATGAGAGACTGATATAGAAAGGATTTTCACAATCAGCAGATCTAGAAGAAACAAAAATAAAAAAGGATTTACTTGATAGCACAAGCAGTAGCAGGAATATCAAATGATGGTGATGACAATAAGAAAGAAATGGGGAAACATTAATACTGTAATGCTCGGTCAGTAATAATTTAAATTATAATCACAATCTCAACAACATAATTGCTTTATTTTCCATCTGATCCCATCCCAGGGGCAAGATGGATACATTGCGTTGGGAAAAATTGAATTTGCTATGTGGATTCAGATCATCCTCACAATGTAGACAGATGTGAATCAACTCAGCAATGTATTTAACAACACACCCACAAGCTGCCAATTACACACATGCCTGACAAGAGATCCATCCTGTGAGAAACTACAAATATGTAGACTACGACAGTAAAGACATTCTGAATATTCTATATCTTTTCCAACACAGTTAGGCAATTAATGAATGAAAAAAAATAACTACTACAATACTTTAATGGTAAACATTAACGCTGCCAATGGGAAACCTCTTTTAAGCTCAGACGATAGAGCTAAGAAACTGAGAAACTGTATGATGGGGATGACTTGAACAATAGCATAATGGAAAAGGAAGGCGATTCCGACATTGATGACTTAGGAGATCTTGTTTTGAGGACAGAATTTAATAGAGCTCTGAATGACTTGAAAGCAAAAAAGGCAGTTGAAATTGACGAGATCCCTTCAGAACTTCTTAAATCCCTAGGAGAAGAAGGAATCTAAAGATTATTCAAGCTGATAACTAAAAGGTATGAATCAGGAGAAATTCCAACTGATTTTAATAAAAATATTATCCTCACACTTCCAAAGGAAGCACAAGCCAACCAAATGTGAGAATTATCGCACTGTTAGTCTAACATCACATGCTTCAAAATTACTGACTAGAATGATATACAGAAGGAAGGAAAGAGTAGTAGAAGATATAGTAGGTGAAAATCAGTTTGGGTTTAGGAAAAATCGTGGTACAAGGGAAGCAATTCTGGCTTTAAGATTAATACTTGAAGGGCGGATCAAGAAAAACAAAGATACTTTTAGTGCGTTTGTCGATTCAGAAAAAGCTTTTGATAATGTTAGGTGGGACAAGATATTGAAAATTGTAAAGAAGTCAGGTCTAAAATATCAAGATAGAAGAGTACTTTATGAACTATGTAATAATCAAGTGGCTATAATGAAAGTAGAGAACCATCAGAGACATGCATCAGTTAAAAAGGGTGTGAAGCAGAGTCATAGTCTATCCCCGTTAATATCCAACTTGTATGTAGAAGAAACAATAAAGGAAATAAAAGAAAAAATTTCATGTGGCATAAGTGTTCAGGGAGAAAAAAATCAGTATGCTATAATTTGCCGATGACATTGTATTGTTAGCGCAACAGGCTGAGGATATTGAGATGTTACTAAATGGCATGAACAAAATTCTGAAGGAAGATTTTTTACTGAATATAAATCAAAGCAAGACAAGTGATGAAATGTAGCAGAAATTATACCAATCACAGTAGATTAAATATAAAAATAGGATTGGATGGAATGGAAGAAGTACATGAATTCTGCTACTTGGGAAACAAAATTACAACCGATGGCCGAAGCAAGAATGATGTAAAGAGCAGAATAGCACTAGCAAAAAGAGCCTACATGAAAAAAAATCTTTTAGTTTCAAACATTGATCTAGGAATTAGAAAGAACTTTTTAAAACTCTATGTGTGGAGTTTGTGGTAACGAAACGTGGACTTAAGGAATACCAGAAAGAAAGAAAATTGAAGCATTTGAAATGTGGTGCTACAGAAGAATGCTGAAAATTAAGTGGATAGATAAAGTGCAAAATCAAAGAGTTTTGGAAATGAAGGGCGAGGAAGCTGGAAGAAGCTTACAGAAAGAAGAGACAGGCTGGTAGGTTATATTTTGAGGCGTGCTGGATTGGTTAATTTGTTAGTGGAGGGAACAGTTGAAGGTAAGAGGAAGACAGATTAGAATATATGAAGCAGATAATTGAGAACGTGGGTTGTAAGGGATATGTAGACATGAAGAGGTTAGCACAACATAGGAAGGGATGGAGATTGCTTCAAACCAGTCAAAAGAATGTTGACAGGAAAAAGAAAAAAAAAGGTAGTCACATTTTTTTCACTTGAGACACTAAAGATTCTCATGAAATTTCTAGAATTATCGAATCAGTGAAAATTCGTGTTAACATCAGTCTTCATTTTACCCCACAATCCCGTCTTGCCCAACTTCCCCTACAACTGACATATCTGCAGATAATTTCATTGCCATCACTGGTTTTTATTGTTTACCGAGGAAAAGTATATGGGAATGGAGACTAGTGATGTGGATGGCATGAAAACGGAATTGTTTCAAATAATACTCAATTGAACACGTTTCTAAAAAAGGTTCTGGGAGGAACAACATATGTCTCACCTCTCACTTGAGTATGTTTCTTACTGAAATACGTTGTTGTGTGTGTTTATTTTTGTGTTTTTTACGTGTTCATCTTGTCCTCTTACCTCCATCTGCGGTAAAAGACAGCTTATTTTTCCCTATCCTATCTTATTTTTAGTGCCTAAAAGCTGTTTATTTGTTTCGATTATCCATATTATAATTAACAGTTACACTTGAAAGAAAGGGTGCTTATTACCACCAAATTATTATTGTTATTATTATAGAGCTCGATTGTTAACTCCCTGTTATCTAACACGTGCTGGAGGGAAATAATAATTATAACAATGGCTATGACATTATTTTGTGGAAGATGTTGAAGGGTAGTTCAGCAAATAAAACTCTTTGACTACGACTACATGCCTTGTCGATGTCTAGATCATTACAAGTGAGAAAGGACTAAGGTCAAGGAAACATCCCAGAATCAGCCTAGAGCCAATTTGGAAAACCATGGGAAAAAAGAAATCTGAATGGCTGGACAGGAATTCAAACCCATCTTCCCGAATGCAAGGCCAGACCATTACGCCTCATGCCCCAGGTCAGTGCCACTAAAGAGACAAAAGTTTAAATTTGCTGCAAGCTTAATATATTTGAACACAGCTCTGTCATACATACATATGCTGTACAGAACACAGATATTCATTTTTTACATTTCATATCAAATATCAAATGAAGACGGAAATCTGTTCAAGATGTTAGTGGTATACTTGGGTGGCCCATCATGAAAACAAAAGGTAAGTAGCATGGGGAAAGAGTGAAAGTTCTGCATATGTACTAGAGAGGTCGACAACTAATTTGCAGAACAGTGAACATTCCTGGGACTCATTCATAAATAGTCAAGTGGAAATATAGTGAAAGCATTTCTAAGGGCAAAAAAGGAAGGACAGAATATTCATCGAGCTTAAGAAAGCCCACTGCTTTAAAACTTTGACAGAAGTGTGTAAACAAATCTCATTGCAAAAGGGAGTATTGACAGTGATCCCACTAAAAGCCATGATCTTCGTGGACAGTTTACGACAAAGTATATTGATATCAGCCCAACCTGCAAATATAACAGTATTTTCAGAATCAAAGCAAGTGAGTGATTAAATCAGCCAATAAGGTAGAAAGCTAGTTTTAAAATAAATTAAAACATGTTTACTCCAATCCACATGACCAATAGAAAGCAAGATGCTGTTTCCCGATGCCAATGTTGGCAAACAGCAATCCCGGCCATGGAGAAGCTGGAAACCTTGAATTCATTCATGGGAACAGTGAGCCAATTGCATTTCTGATGATGTCATGCGATTACAATTCTGTTTTTGATTTGAGTTTGTTTTGTTCATGGTTTGATTTTTCTTAGTAAACAAGTAGTTTCATTGCTTAACACTTGATAATTACTCTGTTTTATTTATTATAGTGATCACTTATTTGGTTATTCCATGTTCACAAGTGCGCTCAGGTAAGCTCTTTGGAGTTTGTTTTATTACTGAATACTAGTTACAGAGGACAACAGATGTGTCATGAGTAAGATACATTACAGAATGGTCCACTGAGAACCTAATATATCAAAAAATCCAAAAATTCTGTTTCACTGGTATTAGTGGTTAGATTTTGAGGAGATTCTAACTAAACAATTTCATTCAGTGAAAGAAACTGTTTTTAATTATTTACTTAAATGTTCTAATTAATTTGAGCTCTATGATAAAGTGAAGTTATTCCAGAGGCGACCATGTAAACTAACCAGTTTAGCTCACCAACATACATGAAACCAACGAAAGACACGATCATCTTCATTTTATAGTAATATTACTCCGAAATCCTTAATTATTATAAAATAACTAACAATAAAAATAGGAATAATTAATATTATAAATTGAAAAAATAATTTGTATAAACTAGATGATCCATACAAAAATTTCGTAAATAAAATATGGTGAATTATGAAGATGAACACACACAGGAATGTTTCCTTAACAAAAACTTGAAAAGCTCCTTACTATAGAAAACACACAGAAAACAGAATACCAATATCTGTGTGATATGTTATTAAGTATGAAGGTAAACAAAATGGCTTGTCACAAAAAATACATTTTATGAAAAGATGTTACTTTTGCCCTTCAAGGGCCAAATTCTGAAAAATTCCTTCCTTAATTTATGACGTTATCAAGGCAAAGATACAACGATACCTCATTTATCAATTTCGGTTAGTCACAAAAAAGCACCTTTCAGAAATAAAGAATATGATTAACCAAAGAGTGTGAAAATGCCACAATATTATGTCTCTATAGTGACCAACTAACCTTATCCACTAATCCTAGCAGCTGAAGGAGACCTGCACTTTTTTTTATGGAAACAAAGTCATAACTGCACTTCAAGACTAAAAAACACTGCACTGGCACAATTTTTTGTTCAGACAGTATCAAAGAACAGTCTGGTGGCTATATTAGTTAAGCCACACGATTGGGGACAATTGGTATCCAGTTCAAATCCCAGTCTCAGCTGGAATTTTTACAGACCTTAAAATTGATTTTAAACCTGCCAAAACTGCAAATAGAGGTATGATTTGCTCATTGGTTCAGATTCAGTGTTTATATGTAGGGCCCCTTTAACTGGTAAGAATACAGGGCTAAGTAAGGAACTCTAACAGAGGCAAATGGGACAGCCAGGAAGAAACTGTCACCAGGGCTTTAAGACTTAATTATTATTAATATTTATTACAGTGGTGAATATAATTCCTCGCCCCCCCCCCCACATAAAAAACCCTGTAAACAACATTCTGATCGCCTAGGGAGTAAATGTAAATAAGGGTAAGTAAAAGTGGGATGATTTATCATTTCTAAGCAGCTGTACCCTATATAATAAATATTGATGATAATGCAAAAATATTAACAAACAGAAGAAAAAAACTGTTTTTATCCTGAGGGTTTTACAGCTGGTCAACAGCAAGGTCATTAGAGTCAGGAGAGGATCATGACAAGTAATGAGAAGGAAAATGTTCAGGGCCTCTTGAAGGAAACATCTCTATTTTGCCTGGAGTGAATGTGAGAAGGTGAAATCACAGTTTACTAAGCAGAAATAAGCAAACACTTGGAAAAGATCTTGAAGCCAGTAGTTTTAGCTCCTACTAGCAACTCATAGTGACGAGAAATAATTAAAGCAAGATGAATAATAATTTTACTTAGTATTTACAATTATCGCAGAGTGCTGGAATTCATGGACACATCAATGTCAAAACATAAAAATAGCTGACGCTAGAAATGAGAGTTTATAGATTAAAGAAACAATCAGAGAAATAATTATTTTAAAAGTTTGCTAGGGAGAGTTTAATAACTGGAACAAGTTAGTGTTCTAGCATGACTTCTGTCTCTTCCATTAGTTTAATTTTCATCACGGTTCATTCATTTAAATAGCGTACATGCTTTAGGGAGTGCTAACATCTAGGTCATTAACATCATTTAAACAACTGACTTTGGTACAATGCATTGCATCCCAGAATACATAGACCAATTTTTGGACAACAATGCAAGTATAATAATTTAATTTCTCAATTAACTATAACATCCAGTTTTTAAGAAAATTTGAAATATTTAATAGATCACCTTGAGATGAAGGTCCAGGAGTAGGCTCAGGTTCTTCTTTAACTTGCTGTATAGGAACATCCTGAAAGAAAGAAAGTCTATTAGTAACATACTAAATGAATGTAGGAAAAACCAGAATTCATATACTATTCCAAAAGCTAAAATGATTATGAAAAACACAGAAGAAAATATAATGGAAAAATAATGGACTGTATGTTCCCAATCACTGGGTTATATTATTGGAGGAGGTATTGGAAGGACAAAAAATAACAACAAATAAATTACATTAACACTAAAACCAAACGTTTATGAGGTTATCCAAGTGATTTGACACAATCTCAAAACCCAAACAATTTTAAAAGTGTGAATGTTATTTCCACAGTCTTAATATTAGCAAAAATGAAGTAGGAAGAAATGATGTGAGGCAACATTTATATGCAAAGAAAGATAAATTACACCCACCAAACAACAAAGTTGAAAGGTAGCAAGTAGCAGCAACAAAAAAATATAATCCACAAACACAAAAAGAAAACAATATTTAGGGACATGCCCTTTTTCAAGAAATAATTAAACAAATGACTGAGTTCAAAACATATTTTTGTGTTTGTGAATTATATATTTTGTTGTTGCTGCCATCTTCCCTTTCTTTTTCCTTTCCATACAAATATAGTCTTGATATTTTGCACCCTAATGCCATAAAAGCTACAAATGTAATTCAGAATGATTATTCTTAAGACAGAAATATCTTCTGTTTAAACCATACGATATGAAATTTATATTTAAAATAACATAGGGGGATTGGTCTCATACCTCTTTTCCTTAATTTTTTTTTTTAAATTTCATTTTACCCCTTAGGAACTGGATAATACTTACAATAAACTACAGCTAAGCATCAAAAACTAGGGAAGATAGGGAAAATAACCAGTAACTTACCACAGATAAAGGAAGGATAACACAAGAACATGAACACTCTTCACATTATTTAAGTGAATAGCCTCACTCCAGAGGTGAGACATATATGGCAAGGGGAAAGATTTGTAAACATCCAGAACTACAACATTTTACCTCTTAAAAATGTTTATATAAAAACACACACATGTATTGTGGAATGAAGAAATTTTGTGAAATCTAAATAAATTTAAATACCAACAGGAACAATCAAAAGAACAAATATGCACAAATTTACCTCTTTTAGGGTTCAAGTTTTATGCAGGATACAAGTCACAAATGAAAAACAAAGAATACGTTAAACAGAGACTGCATGTATAGTGAATAAAAAAGCAAAATAAGATTTGTAGAGAACAGTTTACACTCCTTATTACCGATGATGACAACAGTGCCAAAATACATTTTTCTGTGATAAATACTTATTCATGATAAAGACATCCTGTTTACTTCCCAAATGCAAGCTTACATGGGTGTGAAGTGAAAAGTGGTGATTAGTGAGATTTGAAACCAGAGTCTAGTGATTACAGTATTAGTAACACGCAGTTACCAAGAATAATAATAGGAAGTGAAGGCAATAAATATTTGTCTGAGTTTAAGAATTGTGTGTATTTAATGGGCTGGATAATCCTTAATCATGATTTTATATGAACTGGTATTCCCAAACTCAAACTAGTTGAAGAGGTTGATTCAGAATCAAAATTGTGTAAAGCAAAAACGCAATTCTACCAAAAATTTCCACATTTTCTTACTCATTTAAACAGGGGGAATAATTTAGCTTTTCAAAATCCAATGCAAAGAGTGTTTATAACTTTATTTGCTGCCATTCTCTAACTGGTAGAAAAGTAAAGTCACTACACCAAATAAAACTTTTCATTGAGAAATGTACACTGTTGTATTCATCTATGGTACGTATTGGATATACTTTCCCTGTACTTCATTAATTTCACTGCCTAGAAGCATTATCTGTATCATTCTACACACAACAGGAAAAGAAGCAGGGTGGCCACAGGGTAATGATTTAAAAATTCCCTGATATTTCCAGGTTTTCCAGAGAAATTTGCTATACTTTTCCCTGATTTAGAAACTTTATTTGCATGGTTAAGATATTTAAAGTTTAAATTATATTTTGATTCTAAATAATTAAATCTGGTATAAAACTAAAAAAATTAGAAAAATAAACATGTTTATTTGAAAATTTTATAACTAATTTAGTAATCTTATGAAGCATAGTAAAAAATGAGTAGCACAAAAATAAGATAGGTCAAATGACTAATATGAACTAGAACAAATTAGTAATCTTTCAATATTTGGTGGATAAAATAATTAAGATTTTTAAATTGTTCATCAGTAACTTGACTCAGTCAACAGCTTAGCTTTTTTATGCCTTTTTTCATTTGCTTCACTTTTCTTTTCAATTCTTCTGGTTCAGTTATTGTAGCTTTTTTTGTTCCATTTTCAATTTCTTCTATTGCCGAGCTAACACTTTCGAGTTAGTTTCCGCGAGTCTACGCAAGATAGCATGAACACGAGTTTGTATAAACCACGCAATCGTGTTGGTTCACTTTGTGTGGTTGCTTGCCTATGCCGCTCGCCTTGGCAGCGGTTTATTTGGAGCAAGTCAAAGGCACGAGCACGATGTTTATACTATCACATCGATTCAGCATTTGAAATAGCTCTGAATGACGCAAAACTTTATAAATCCTACCTATTTAGGATCTTACGTATTATTTTGTTCCTGCTTTAATTCGCCTTATATCATTAATACAAAAAAGTTATAAAGCCATATAATTATCGCTATTCACATTTTTGCTGGCATTGGTATATTGAATCTAGGCTTTTGTTTTGATATTAAAGGTTCAATTTTTCTCAGAAGAAGTTCAAAACCAGCTTGTGACATTCTACAGGACTTTGAAGACTCCCCACAAATTCAATTTTTTTGGAACATCTGTTTCACACTTTGCTTGAAATTGTAGAACTGTTTAGTGAAACATAAAAACATCTTTATATTCTTACTCCTCTACGATTGCTGTTTTATTCAGTAAAAAATGTAACTTCTGAGTTTACTTGATTTAAATGCCATCCACCTTTTTTTTTTTTTTAAATATAATTTCAAATGCTGAGTTCCAGAGAGAGTTCATGTTAGCGCTCGCGCACGAACATCTCGTTGTCGTATCTCGATGAGGCACAAGACGAGATGCAAGTTGCTAGTGTAAATGCGGTATTTGTTGGCTATTTTATGTCAAAAATATATAAGCTGAATTATTTAATGCAAAAGTTCAATATTAAAATAAATTATCAAAAAATTATCAAATTTTGGGTTGTTGCAATTAAAATTCCCTGATAATTTTTTAAATTACTTGTATTCCCTGATATTTCCATGATATTTCAAGGTGGCTTTAAATTCCCTGATAATTCCATATTTTCCAGGTCTGTGGCCACCCTGAGAAGGCACTTGTGAGCAGAAATAAAGTTGCTCTCCAGCTCTTAATGTTCTGAAGAAGGATGTAACCTAAAAAATGTCTGTATGATCTGTGTTCATGTTTTTACTGTTTCTGCCCTGCAATCATCTGTTTAATTGAGTGTTTTTGTAGTGTTTTATGTCACTGCAATCCACTTTCCTTTAACTTTGGTAAGTAATAGGTCTACTTTTCTTTCCATTCTGTAAATATTGATACCTATATGGTTAAAGTTGGGGGCAGTGGAAAAGAAGGGAGAGGATAAGCATGTGGGCGACACATTCACCTACCATCATCCTTTTCATTACAAGTCCTTCACAAATCACTGCTTAAGTAATCAGCAACTATCAATCATTTTTATGTACTTACAACTACATAATAATTTATCAGCATAATTTTTCAGTAAACACATCATAACCATTTACAAACTAACATAACCAAAAATGAGCAATGTAAGTTATAAAGAACAGTGCCAATACAAACTTAAACAATTGCAATATAATAACACATTAAGATTTTTATGAAGCAATGGAACTCCTATTATAACTTGAAACAACTTTCAGAAAAACATATGAGTTAGTCAAAATTAATTTCAGCTCAATTTACATGAGTTGGCTGGTTGCAATTGGATTCACATTTGGTCTTGGAAAAAACATTACAATAATATACAGGTATAAGAAACCAGATCTGCAGAATAAAGATTTTGTAGATTCATTACCGGAGTATTCAATGACAAACATGAACTATCCATCTTACATAATAATTCAACAGTCCAAATTACTACATACACCATGGATATACGTCTTACAATGTCATCAGTATTTAGCATAGCAAAAATTGCTGCACATAATGCATTCATATTTTACATTAATGAAAGAAATAGTTTAATAACGCAGTTGATTTAACTAAACAGAAAAGAATTATATGGCGATTAGTAATTGCAACCAAGGTACTTGAGTCACATTACAAACATGTGGGATGAAAATGGTGGACTCAAAAGTGGCATTCTTTAATTAAGATTTGGTGAGTTATGTGGAACCATCTGTATGTTGTCTTTCAAAGCGGAAAATTGGTGACCCACCAATGTGGAAATACTACAACAGATTGGTAGACAAGTGAAATTGGTAGAGGCACTAGATCCCAAAAGCTTCTGATGGGCTAAATAGAAAACCAAAGGAAATTTAAAGAAATCAAGAGACAATATTCTGTAGGCACAGGAAATGTGGGATCAAATGGTAAGCAGTTTCAAGGACGACAGAAGCAGATTTGTAGTGCACTGCTTTTTGAAATACAGCAATTATGCAAAAGATACAACAGTACAATTGACGGTAACTGTGAACATTTGTCGGGTGACAACTGATGAGCTGGCAGAAAGGAATAAATAATGACACTACAATGCAATCAAACTCAAAAAATGTTGGAATCTCTCTAAACATTAGACATAAAAACAACCTGAAAACACTAAACAGCTGAATACCGTGCACCTGCCTGGCATGCAGAGTATTTAAGTAACTGATCAGTATGATCCATATTGCAACAAACACAAGAAAATTAATGACAAATCAGTGGCTGATTATCCTAGTCAACACTGTCCCCTCCCTCCTCCCTGCTACAGTTAAGTTCACACCAGCCCTGCAGAGTGAATAAAGAGCTTCCAATATGCATTCATAAATCCTCAGCCCATGGAAAAATACTAAAATCTAGAGAGAGAAAAACTGAACTAGAAACAGTAGACTTCAATACCAACGTAGCAGAGGACCCAAAAGGCAAGAAAAACCCATCAGAGGGCTATCATTACTATACCAACTGGCAAATTACTTGGTACAGTTTTGCTAAATGGATTGACAGCACAAAACTGACAAGTGTCAGTTGCTTCAAAGGAAGCTGTACCATTTCAGAAGTGAGTAAGTAGTGGGAACATGCCGCTTGGTCTTGGCAGTTTCAGTTCACATTTGAAATTAAAGATGGAGTGGGGGAAAAAAAAAAGTTATTGCATTAATAAGAGCCATACTGAAATTGATCTATTCTATGGGATTGCAGATTAAAAGAAAAAGAAAAAAAGGCAATAAAAGGCATTATATGCTCATGAAATAGCAATTAGTTTTCGTGTTGGTAAGGAAGAAATAGATTTAAAAAAATCTAGTTTGCAATTTTTCATGAGCTTCATTAAGAGCTGTTCTAATTCTTACCTTATCAGCAGAAAAACTAATTGCTATTTCCATGAATGGTTCATGCCTCTTATTACAACCCTTGACACTTGTCAGATTTGAGTTTGCAAGCCGCATGTCCCGTTTTTCTAACTGGCATATTACACATTACACCAGTTGGCAATATCAAATTTCGTAGTGTCCCATACTGTGGATGCACTTTCATATCCATTAGCTGGCAAAACTACAGTGACTAAGGGGGTGAGCATGGAATGGAAGGTGTGTTACCTTAATAGGGTACTTGACATTAAAAAGAAAATTATGAAACTAAAAATGATAGAGTAAGCTGTAAGGATACCAAATAGAAAATTGACTTTATTTGTCTGATAAGAGTTAAAAAGATTATTTTTAATAAAATAAAAATACAAAAAACTCATGTGATGCAAAATACCCATCAGAGTGCCTGACATCAAGTCTCAGCACGCATCAGTTTTTCTGTGTGTATTAAAAAGTATCTGTCGACAAACTGTGCATTGTATATTTAAGGTTTGAAGTCAGTCCATTACTTAGTTCTGACTATCAATTCATAAAAAAATATATATATATTCAATGGAAGCTGGATTTACCAAAACAAACAGCTCTAATTTACCCAAAATCGATGTGAAAATGGTGGGAAAGTTTTTTTTTGCATAAACTACAATTTTTGCATAGCAGAATTCTGAAATATTAAAACTTTCTTCAAAGCATATGTACTCAAAAACTGAAAATGTAGTTTTGTGCTAAAAACTACACATATCAAAATATAATTAAGAAAATGTATATAAGAATGAAGTCTCTCATGTTGTTGTATTTGAATGTTGGGCTTTAGAACAAGGCTGCCCAACCAATTTTGGAGATGGGCCACTATTTCGATTCTAAGGTAGCCTACGGGCCACAATTTCAATTCTAATTTAGCCTGTGGGCAACATAATACTTGCTTATTGTTACAATACATATTTAAATATAACAAAGATATAAGTAACACAGTTCAGTTAAATCAAAAAGAAAAAACCATGACACCTTTGCAGATATTTTTTGTAAACTATAATCAAAAAGTAAAAAACCTTAACAGAAGTTTTTGAGCTAGCATATTCTAGACCACTTCTGTTAGAGGGCAAATTCAAATGTGCTGGCAGGCCACGTCACGGCCCTGGCGTTGGGCAACCTTGCTATAGAGGACAGATTCAGAAACTTAATAGCCCAGAAAGAATTGTTATTATAAGCTAACCATTGATTTATAAGACCAACATTAGCAGTAATTGGGTTGAAAAAATATTGCTTAATTGCTGTGCACATAAGTAGACAATGAACCAGCACCAAGCATTCCTTGCAACAATATACCAATATTTAGACACTTTTTTTTAACTGCTTTACGTCTCTCAACAGCGAGGTGTTTAGAGACGGGAAAGGATGGGGGGCAAGGAATGGGAAGGAATTCGGCCATGGCCTTTTGAAGGAAGCATCCC
The DNA here is from genome assembly GCA_031002005.1 of Vandiemenella viatica. Taxonomy (NCBI): domain Eukaryota; kingdom Metazoa; phylum Arthropoda; class Insecta; order Orthoptera; family Morabidae; genus Vandiemenella; species Vandiemenella viatica. The sequence continues at coordinate 240,984,631 of JARYHS010008074.1, read as the reverse complement.
GGCATTTGCCTGGAGTGATTTGGGAAACCATGGAAAACCCAAATCTGGATGCCCGGACAGGGATTAGAACCACCATCCTCCCGAATGCGAGGCCAGAACGCTATCCGTTACACCACCACACTCGGTTATTTAAACATGATGATATATTAACTGTAATGATAAAGTATAACTAAACCTATCAAAACTTAAAACTGTATTTGTATTAGTCAGAGGCTATTTGAAAATAATAAATAAATCCCAGACATTCTTAATGATGAACAGCGGACTTTTATTAGTACTGACGTTACAAAATTAGGATTGTTGTTAACCTAGCTCATATGCTATTAGTATACCCTAACTCGGTGGCTTTATTACACTAAGGCCATGTATCAGGTGGGCGACCTTTTTTCTTAGCTCTACCAAGTCTTGTGAGGTTTGCTGGCAAGGGGCTCCCTGAGCTTTAAGGGAGCCCCCCCCCCTCCCTGACCTGAGTGCCCCTGAGCTGCGCTTGGGGGCCCCAGAGCATGGCACCACCTAGCCCTCTGATAGCTACGCCCCTGAAAATAAGTAAATTAATGATGATGATCTAAAAGTTGAAGACAAAATGGCTGAAAGCTTCTCTGGTCCACATGGACAAAATTATGGGGAAAAAGCTAATAAAATTCATATATTAATTACGCAACTAGAATAACTGAATACACAATGTATGTTGTCCTATAAATAGTAGCACCTATATTTACAACCAGTAATCGAGTTATTACAGCAACAATAAATTCGTAATCAACATGGGTACTATACAAACAATGAATAATATACCTCTTAAAAGTCTAGGATGCTGAAAGATGTGTGCTATATTACAGCATATAAGAACATCTTTATAGTAAAACTTTTAAAGATTTTTACAGGTAAAGATTCATTCTCTTTCCCTCAGTCAGGCATGTTATGTATGTTGATTCGGACATTTCACCCAAATCCTTCTATAGGAGTTAATCTGCTTTCTTCCAAGAAGATGCCCAGGGACTTGGGATATAATTTCACCAGAATTAACCAACATAACTAAGTTCAATGTCCAAATGTAGAAATTCTACTGTGTAACTTTTTGCCAGGGATGATATTTTATAAACATTGTGATAAACAATTAATATTATGTAAGGCAAATAACTGGAAAATCTGTAGTATGAAATGAGAAGTTATATTAACTGCCATTCATTCTACATCACAGAAAAACAAATTCTTGAGCAGATGCAACTGAATACAATAACAAATGTAGATAGCGATAACCATGTGATACAAACTGAAATTTGTGAAGCCTAGTAATGGTTACAAAATGTTTGGTGTGTGAGGTGTAAAATACAAGAAAAACATTAAACGGGAGATTCATAATCGGTCCTTGGTTACTAAACATTGTTTTAGACCAAATATAATACAATTACATTCATTTTCCATAAGAGTCTGGCTCTATGGGATGTTCTCAATTTACAGAAAAACCAATTGCATAGGAAAATAGATAAATACACCAGAATATTAACAATCATAGCATACAAGGTACACTAATTACATTTACACAAACCACTGGCAATTACTTTGTAGATTCCTTAAAAACCCTTTGACAGAATAGGAGTTGTCCATTAAAAATTCTTTTAATATTTTCCTGAATTTAATCTCATAATCTGTTAGACATTCAAGCTGTGTTGGGAGCTTATTAAAGATATGTATCCCGGAACGTTGGACCTCCTTTTTGAACAAATTACGACGACTTGCTTTCCTTGTGAAGATCATATTTACGTCTAGTGCCATAGTTGTGTATATTACTATTTGTTCGAAATACAGTATAATTTGCGACTACTCGGGAGGCATTGTTAAAATACCTAACTACTTGAACAGCTCTCTGCATGTAGTTCTAATGCTAATTCCACACAATTCTAATAACTAACTTCTGACCTGTGAACACTTTCTCTCTTTGAATAGCTTTGCCCCAGAATATGATTACATTTTAACATTAGGGGGCGTCCATTAATTACACGAGGTGTTTTTCCGGAATTCCGGACCCCCTCCCCCTGTAAAATCACGCGAGATTTTGACGGAGATACCCCCCCCCCCTCCCTTTCGAATGGACCTTGTAACTTTTTGAGATCTTTTTTTTTTAGGTCTCATGCTCCCAAGGGCGGTTATAACCCCCGTAAAATCGGTTTTTACCCCCCCCCCTCCTAAAATTGACTTTCGTGTCATTTGTAAACGTTACCATTCTAAAAGAATTTCAAAACCTCACCCGAGATTTCGCCGGAACCCCCCCCCCCCCCCTCCCATCTCACCTCGAGTAACTAATGGACTTAAGGAGTGAAAATAAGAGAAATAAACTTTCCTCAAACGGAGATCACCTATAGCTGAAATTAAACAAATGGCAAATTTGTCGGCACCCAATCGCTTCACACCTGTACCCTCCAATTTAAATTATGATCAATATGCAACCCAAGAAATTTCACACCTCTTTAATGGACTGGCCTGAAAATTTTATGTCTATGTCTGGTGTTAATCTGTGTGATTTACTGAATTGCATATAACCTATTATATGCAGGCTATATGCCTGTCAAGCACTTTTAAGGCATAAATAAGCCTCAAGAATGGAAAGTTGTATGACTTTCTAGGCTTCAAACTGAAAGTGGTTGCAGGTACATTGACATGCCTGGACATAAAGAAAAAGTTATCCTCCACTTGGAATGATAATTTTTCAGTATTCATATATGTGGCACACGCACAGCTACAAATATTATATGTAGGACCGATATGAATATGTCGCTGTATCAATGTATGTGAATTTGTCAATATTGTAAAGCTGGGACAGTAATAATATTTTCTGTAAGGTTTTTGTTCTCATCAATGATTAACGGTTTTACAGGATAAGGCGTGTTGTTTATTTCACAATATGAGCTTTTGGTTACCAACTACAGCCTTCATCAGAGAAACTGTTTGTACATAGCAGAGAGCACTAAGCGTCACAGAGTAAGGGTACTTTCACACCAGACGCGTAGTCACGTCGAGCCCGCCCAGTCCCGCCAAGAGCATCCAGCTGAGTCAACAGGAAAATCCAACATGTGTACTCCCCTTTCTTCATTCACAAAGGTAGCGTCTCAGTCCCGTCCAGCTTAAGCCAGTCCCGTCAGGTGGAGGGGGAACCCAACCTGTCTTGATTCTGGAGCGTCCAGTCCAGTCTCATCGTTTCCTACTTGGTGCAAAATGCGTGTTTTGTGTATTTTTTCAAAACCCTCTAAAAATGGATGCTGAGAAAGTAATCGAACTGGTTAGAGAACGAAAGGAGATTTATGATGTTAAGCATCCGAAACACCGCAACAGAGATTTAATTGCTGCCATTTGGATGGAAATTGATCAGTTGAAAACATCTGGTCAGTTATTTTTATTGTAAATTTTATTTTTTACAATTATTACTCTAATTCACACCTGTTTTTTTAAAAAATTGATTAAGTAACAAATAAAAAGTAGATGAAACGAAGTGATATATGTTCGTACTTCAACAATCAATTTGATCATTTTGCCAAGGCACATCCTATTGGTGAAATGAAATAGTTAATGTTTCCCTGATTCTGATGGCTTCACAATTACCTCTTCTTTCAGCAGTTGGTGGGATAGGGCGAAGCTCATTTACTTCTCTCATCTCGTATGTAATTATGTAAAACACAGGCACTACGAATCATATTTCATTCGAAAATAATTGTAAAACTTTAAAGGATCGTTCATCAAGTCCAGAAACAAATGAATAAATGCGCCATACATATCTCTTCTTAAATTAATTGGTTGAACCCACAATAGACACCTTAATTTTTTTTTCGGCGTCCTATCCGCCGCAAAACTATAAATTTAAGCAGCTCAACCTCAATCACAAAAAATTTTCTGCAACTGACTTGTATCGACTGAACTGGACCGGACGCGTTTGGTGTAAAACAACAGGACTTGACTGGACTGGACGGGCTTGCATTTGACGGACCAAGACGTGACTGGATTGACTTGTAGAGACTGGCTTGGTGTGAAACCAGCCTTAGAGTCATCAGTTCTAGTTTTAATTTTATGTAAAATTTCCACTGCCTCCTTCACCCATTGAAGCCACTATGATCAATCCACAGCAACAAACAACCAACACAGGCCCCTGTTGTCCAACAATTTATGGCTTTGGATCTTGATTGGAGAAAACACCCTACATGTGTGCAATAAGGACACTGGTGCGCAGCTAGAAATTATAAAGGGAAAGGACTGCTTGGATTCCTTCTGACAGTGTGAATGGGTGAGCACATCCCATGGTAGTTCTACGCGGAGGTCCTACAAGTTGCACCATGAATAGGTCACTTTACTTTATATGCAAGTATAAACTTATAAATTTGTGCTTAGGTAATAACAACATTCAGTTCATTTCTACCTTTATTACAGTATCTTAAGAAAGAAAACAACCACATTTTTACTAGCTAAGTGACGAAAGGGTGATTCTCGTACAAAGGAAATAGATTAAGATATATATGTTAAGTTCAAAGAGCAAAAACGCTCACTGAAAAAAATTACGACAATGTAGTCTGGTTTCTTAAAAATGACCACAGCACGTTATTTGTGTTATGGCACTTTAAAATTCGCGTTTGGTCCAGATCACATTCTCCACACTTGACGACTCGCAATTTTATATATATATATATATAGCCTTTTAACGTTACTGGTAAAAAGAATCATATATTAAATTCAGCCTGGACCGATTCATTGCGAACGCAAAGAGTTACATACTGATAAATCACAATGTGTTGTGGCCATTCCACAACACGCTGTTGTAGTTTCTTCTCCCCCCCCCCTCCCTTTTCTTCAGTTCAATGAGCATTTTTGGTCTTTGATCCTAACATATATATTGCAATGTAAACAAAAAATCCACTATACTTCCACATTATTGAGACCATTGCTATTCATTAATCTAATGAATAATTGTGTTGATTGTTTAGTATCACAAATTAGATTGTTTGCAGATGACATAATGCTATATAAAAAAAAATCAAAACAGTAGAGGATTGTAAATAGTTGCAGGGTGATCTGGACAGAATATCTAGTTGGGTTGGTAAACATGGGATGAAGATAAATGCAAAAAAGAGTCAGCTTATTAGATACACAAATAAAAAACTAAAGGTTTATTATGATTATAAGCTGGGGAATGAATTGCTTATTGAAGACTTGAAATGTAAATAACTTGGCATTACATTTGATAACAAGCTTAACTGGGCAGACCATATTGGACAGGTAGTAGGAAAAGGTTTCAAAGTTCTCAACTTGTTGGAGAGAGTGATGAGGGGATAAAACTTTGGCCACACCATTGCTGGCATATGGTAGTGTAGTATGGGCCCACATTTTGAGTATCAAATACAGGAGTTGGAGAGGGTGCATAGAAGGGCTGCTAGATTTGTTTCTGGAAATTATTGCAGATTGCAATCAGTAACAGAAATGATAAAAGAGCTTGTATGGGACTCATTGGAAGACAGGAGGAGCGTGAAGGTCATGGGAATGTACAAGGTGTATATTGGTGTAAGAATCGAAAGTAATGCATGGAAGGAAAAAGATGACCATGACCACAAGCTGGCATTCAATTTCAAGCACAAGGGTGTGGGAAGATTCTCTTTTTTAGGTAAGGGTGTTAAGGATTGGAATGCATTATCGAGAGAGATGTATAATTTGCCAAAAACGTTGAAAAGTTTAAAGTTAAAATTTGTAAAGGGCAAATGTAGGTGGGTACACAAAAGGGGGAAGATGGGTGTTTAGGGCAATTGCCACCGGAGCATGAGCTCAAATGCAATTTAATTTAATTTTTAAAAAAATAATTAAAAAGTTGCAGATGTGGATGTGGAAATAGAGGTAGAACTTCATGCGGAAGTTCCTCACTTGCATATACATAGGCAGAGCTCTGTTGCATTCCTAATCTACGCCAATTCACTCTTGGTCCTATAGTGATCAGTTGTCACATCCTAAAACTTCGAGATATTGTTATGTCAATAATGAGTGGGTGAAATAGAGTGGTCCAGCCACAGGAATCATGATTGGACTGAATGGAAAGGGAAGAAGGGATTGTGGGGGAGAGGGGGGGGGGGTCCCTGTGATTTGTCTATCTCCACACTCCCTCAATCTGCAACTTCTTGTCCCTGTTTATTTATTTTTCAAGATTTTTAAATATTTTCACCAGTTTTCTAACTATTAACAATAAATAAATTCTGGCTAGCAAAAAAGTTTTATCTTTGACCATCAGTCATCATACTGCTAATTTAAAATGACAAAATGAAATTTTAGTTTTTCACAAAAACATTAAATGTAAAAAAAACCTCTAGTTTTTTTTTTATCAGTAATTTGGAAAAATTTGCACAATATACCTTTCATTTCCTTTGTTCACACCAACTCTAAGAGCACTATACACACTTCAACTTTTAGTCCTACTTGGTTGTATTGTAGTGTATGTGTAGATTCAGATACTAAAAGTGAAAAACCGAATAGATGAATTCAAATTGTTTTGATATTTTTGGGCGGGGCACAATGTAGTGCAAACCTATTGGAGTGTATATGGACAAATTATTCAACGTGGTTGCCACAGTTTCTCATAGAGTCAATATTAGCAGTCTGTGATAGTAGAGGTATGTAATGGCAACTATTCAAAACAATGACGTCTGTAAAACGGCATAGTACAGTTTCGCACAACTGTGGAAAGAAAATCTGATTAAATAAAAATAATCAAGAAACAAGGGCTATGAAGAATTGCTGATTGATTTCAAAGAAGTTAGTCATTTTATTGTCTGAAAATGTGTAGATGTCAACAATTTTCATGAATATTTTCGGTGTACATGTACATTTGTATACAAATTGGATTTGGGATTCATATATTTTAGATAATTGGCGGTTTTTCCTAAAGAACATTTTTAACCTTTTACAGCAGTTAATTTGAGCTTCTATAGTAATTTTCTGTGTGAAAAACTGAGGCTTTATTTGCAGCCATTTCTTGACCAATTTTTTTCATTTTCCTCTCATTTTCCACGCATGCAGCAATTACCACTGTACAAATCAATTTCTTCGAGTTCCAACATTACTGGTATAGGCAAACACCTCCTAGATGGTTCTCTGCTAATATTAGGCGAATTGTTCAACAAGTTAAAATGAGTATGGAGCATAACATGTAAGAAATGCTGCTACAGGTGAGCTATCCTGCTTTGTTATAATAGTGGTTTGGCTCTTGTCTAAATCACAAGACTGCTATAACTATCTGCCACAATAGATTATGATGCAACACTATATCGCGACATATGAATACATTATGCTTGCCACTACAAATGTTGCTAGCAGTATCTACACGAAAAATGTAGTTTCCCTCAGGTGGGACAAAACGAGTACACTAATTCCTTTAAAAATAATCATATATTGTATCAATTAATATAATTAATACAGGGTGCGGCAGCACAACTTCCCTTTTTAAAATGCGTGCCATTCAGTTGGTTGATATTGTAGCACAGAACCAGCGATCTCATTCAAAAGGCGTGACTATAAAGCTTTGTCCCGATACAGTTCAATCGCCATCATCCCTTGGAACAGTGAGGAGTATGCGTTTGCTGTTGATGCCTACTTTTCGAGTGGACGTTCCGTGATCTCAACCCAGCGCGCTTTTCAGAATCGCTTTAATTTAGTCCCGTTGGCCCCTATACTGGACTGGAAATCAATTATTATGTGGATCACCAAGTTCAGACAAACTGCAAGTGTGACAAGACAAAGAACTGGAGGCCCTCGGCCCATTAAATCAACTGAGAATATTGAGGCAGTGTGAGGTTCAATGTGGCAATCACCACGGCGTTCTGCGCACAAACATGTGTCTGCCCTTGGAATTTCCGATCATTCTGTAAGGAGAATTCTTCATAATAATCTTAATTTCCATCCATACAAGAAGGCAATTGTGCAGGAACTTTCTGAATGTGACTTCAATTATCAGAGGAACGCGTGTAAGGTTCTTCTGAAAACGTTCCTTAAGATGCTTTTTTTTAAGTGATGAAGCTTATTTTCATTTGTGTGGATCCATCAACAAACAAAACATGCAACACTGGGCTGCCACCAATCCTCAATAATTACATCAAAGGCCTCTGCATTCACCTAAAGTCACAGTGTGGTGTGCAATTTCCTCAGGTGGAATTATTGGTCCCTGGTTCTTTGAGGAAAATGAAGTCGCTGTGACAGTGAATTCGTACCGGTATGTAAACATGTAACAGAATTTTTTTCCCACAGCTAGATTAATTGGACTTTGGGTATAGTTGGTTCCAACAAGACGGTGCAACGGCACACACTTCAAGAGCATCAATGGCTGTTTGGAGGGAACACTTCCTAGAGCGCCTCATCTCAATTAGGGGCGATTTGGAGTGGCCGGCCCGCTCTCTTGATTTGACCACTTGCGATTTTTTTCTATGGTTTTTTTTTTAAATCCTGTGTTTATGTGAACCGTCCAAGGACCCTAAAAGATTTGAAGACCAATATCCAGAAAGAAATTGCCAACATAATGCCTGCTATGCTGGCAGGTGTCATGGCAAACACCAGAAATCGGTTTGCTCCGTGTGTGCAGAATGTGGGACATCACCTACTTGATTTGATCTTCAAAACTAAGTAAAACAAACTTTATGTATGTGCCTACATTATAAAAAACATAAACATTTTCTGATTCATACAATGAGTTTTATTAAGTTTTGAAAAAAGGAAGTTATGCTGCCGCACCCTGTATCTGCTTACTCCACAGTACCTACCAAAAAGAAGATTCCAAAAATGCATGAAACATGTCAGGTAACAAAAATAAAAAATGGGAAACATTAAAACTAAAATATATACGACATAGCTGTAGTGATATTTTTATGGAAGATATAGCTATTATATATCATTCACAGTCCAGGTCACTTTTCAACCTAACCACAACAGCTTATTTAATTTCAGAGGTAGGGATATAAAATGAATTTCACTAGGAGATTTATCAAATAGGCATAGCTTCATATGAAACATAAGCAAGTATGTTGTCAATAGTAGGTAATTCACTGAATATATTAGAAATCACACTATCAAAGTTGTTCAAATCGTCATATGGAATTTAATCCATCAGATTCATTCCTTATTGCAATATCTGATATTACAGAAAGCTTCAACAAGCATTTGTGACTAGATTGAAATACAGTCTGGAGATGAACGGTAAAAATATTGTTGTACAGCTATATTGAACATACTAGCATTTGCCCGCTGCTTCACGCGCGCGTGCCTTGGCTGGTGTAGAAATTATTTACCGATTTTATTCTCTTATCAGACATTAACGTGGAAAGGCATGAACTGTTAATGTATTCTGAATAGTTTCGTTTGTTTCGGTTAATACGTTAGGTTCGGTTGCAGACGATGTTGTCGGTCTATTTCACTCTCATTTAGCCGATTTCGGCGACATCTTTTAGCTGCAGAAGTTGACCCCGACAGATTAGATCTCTTTCGCAAGGGCATATCATAAGCTTTTATACTTACCCAACTCACAGCACTAACAATTAAAACGTTTTCACAGCTGCAATTATCACTATGCGTGAACTTTGGGTGCGGGTATATAGATGAGCATAAACTTGGTTACAAAATAAAATATCTGTGGTAGTAATAAATAATATTATTTCTGAAAGCAATATTTAACTCAGCTAAAACATAATATTTTTAAATGCTGATATGGAGGATTCCACGTTAACCGTGGTACCAAAAATTTAATTGGATATATAACAGTTGTAACGTTAAGAAAGCTGATATTATAATCATTATGTGTAATTTTTTTGGCGATTTTATGTGTAAACTTTGCCTGAGATTATATAGCTAGGTATAAGCTTTGTTAAGGATGTATCTGTGGATATAATGAAAAATATTGTTTCCATGATACTTAACTAAAAAAAGTTTATTTTTAAATGTGGATACCGAGGATTGCAACATAACCGCGGCGCCATAAATTTATGTAAATATAGCAGTAATCTACGACTTAGTCATCTTGGAAGTGTGCTGAAATATAAAAATTCGTTACCAATAATCAAAGCATCTCAATTTTTCTGATTTATTTATTTTTTTGTTGATTTTTTATTTTTTGTTGTTTGGATATTGGTTTTATTTTATGTTGATACACCATCAATTATTCCTGCTTTAAAATAGAAATTTACGTGAATTGGAGCTACTCTTGGTTTCAAATCGTCGTATCATTACTGTCATTATTTCAGTCAGATGTAATTAATCCAAAAATGTCGAGATGTGATCATGGTACAGTTTATGTAGTAACGTGCATGTAACTGAAACAATTATTTCTGAGTGGCAACATTATGGCAAGTTGTGAATCGCTTGAAATGCAACCTGACAGCTGATATGATGCTTTGTTATAGGCCTAAGAGACGATGCCTGCAGCTTTATAATCTACGCGGTGTAGCATTAGGATATGAAACATTTTTAATTTAAGTTTCTTTCAATATAGCCGTATTTTCTATGTAATTATTTCAGTCGCATGTAAGTACCTGGCGAAACAACAGCCTGGACGAGATGACAATTGACTCGTTTTGTTTAGTATCAGGCATAACGGGTTTAGTTTTAAAATTTACGCGGTGTTGAATAGAATTTTAGGATGTCTAGTTATATTTGAAATAAAAATTCGTTACCAATAATCACGGCATCTCAATTTTTTCTGATTTATTTATTTTTTGCTGTTTGGATATTGGTTTTTATTTTATGTTGATACACCATCAATTATTCCTGCTTTAAAATAGAAATTTACATGAATTGGAGTTAATCTTGGTTTCAAATCGTCGTATCATTATTGTCATTATTTCAGTCAGATATAATTAATTCAAAAATGTTAAAAATGGATCACGGTACAGTATATGTACTAATGTGCAATATAACTCAAGCAATTATTTCTGAGTGGCAAAATTATCGCAAGTTGTAAATCGATTGAAATGCAACCTGGACAGTGATGACAGCTGATATGCTTTGTTATAGGCCAAAGGGACGATGTTTTTAGCTTTATAATTTACGCGGTGTAGCATTAGGATATGAACATTTTTTTATTTGAGTTTCTTTCAATATATCCGCATTTTCTATGTAATTATTTGAGTCGCATGTACCTGAATTTTCGGTTGCCTAGTTATATTTGCACGTTATAGCCACGAGACATATTAATCGAATAAAGTACTTCAAAATATGTGCAATTCCGCACAAGTCATTATGAAAGAAGTATGTTTTATTATTTGCTGATATTTATAATAGCTGTTTTTCAGACATAGCTCTTCGAGAAAAAACTGAATTTCGTATTAAGTATTGGCTTATTGTGGCTGTATTATACAGCGTTCACGTAGCAATTTTGTTCCAGAGACAAACTGTATAACAGTCTACCAGAGACAATACAAGTCTTCAATATTAGTAATATAACTTTTTCGTAATTCAACAGACCTGTTACGATTCAAGTAAATGCTGATTATACCTGATTCACGTATTCTTTTTATTTTGAAGTACTGCGGTCCAGAAAAATGAATCGCAGAAGTAAAAAAAAAAGGGAAATCCTAAATTTTGTCAGGTCTCTTTATGAAAGGAGTGACCGTCTGAATGTGTATAATTATCTGTGGTCTACAGTTTCACATTTCTGAAGTTTTTTACTGACTTGCTTCTTCCCATGGTACATATTAGTCATTAGCTACTTCTGCAGATGTTGATCAGCAACATTAGCTTTAAAAATTTGGAAACACCATGCAAATTGATGCGGTAGTTTTTGCGTTATTAGAGATCAAGCCTCACTACAAACGCAGCTTGCTTACAGATTTATAATAGTATAGATTTAGTTATAACATTTTCAGTTTCTTTTTCTATCTAGTTTTATGACGTGTTAATTTCTTACAAACCTTTCTTTATAGTAGGCCTAAGTAGATGTTATTTATAACACTTCATACAATATATTATTGTTAAATGGAACTGGTGCAATAATTTTGTCCTGTCTTGATATATTTTCCCTTTACTGTACAGATCCCATTAGTGACATTTGTAGTTGCACTTGTGATGCATAAGTATTACAATAATTGTAAACATATGTAGAAATAACACATATAAACCAACAGTGGTAAAATACTTTGAATAACTGCAGCAAAAGATTTACAAAAACCAAGGAAGTATTCAAATTATAAGGTAAGCATTTTTGCTCATTATTCTAAGACTCTCGCACACTTATTTAATAATTTTATAAAGTTCTTTGTTAATTTCCGAAATTGTCAAGTATAATGTTAAAATAGAACTATTAGCAGTTAAGGCTGGTTCACACTAGGCTAGTAATTTATTTGACTGATGAGTATTTTAGTAGCTAAAATACTTGCTACTGTGCAAAAATTGTGCACACTATGGTAGAGTACAGTACACAAGTTTCGTGGTATTTTGCAAGATGAACAGGCTGCATCACAAAGAAATGAATGAAGTGATAAAGCTTAGGTTAATGGCCATTTCAGAAGATGTGGATGAATAAATTTACACGATAAAGAGAAAAAATCAATGGGTACAAAAATGGATTAATATACGATGAATTAGGTGCTAAAAATTGTCTTCTGAAGGAATTAGCATTTTAATATCCCTAAGAGTAGTTTGAGAATGTCCAAAAGTTGTGTAAATCGTGTGTTAATGAAAATGCAGTCACAAATTCAGTGTAAAGATACCCATTGAAGAAGTGCAATTACAAACTTGTAGGCGGTTCTCTGATTTGCCACCTGATGTAGTTTAAGGACACTCGCACATATATTTATACACGGAAAATCAGGTCTTTCCTAATTCATCACAGAAGTCTGTAAAGGAATCTATGAAACATTAAAGGAACTGAAGTAATGTTTGATAGGGATGCATCCAGTAACCTGAATCATTTAAAGGAATATAAGCCGTTTCAGTCCCTGCCCCTAAATTTTCGGACTCTCTATTTTTTTTAACTTCTGCGAGTAGATCATGCTAAAAAGATTTTTATGGTATTAGGTAGTATTTAATATTCTAAAAGCATTCATGTTTTACATATTTAGAAACCAATTTTAAAATTGTTTCTTTGCTCCAGCGAAATGTCATTTTGGCGGCAGCTAACAAACTCGACTTAACGACAGGTTCAGACTTGTTTAGTCAATGAACCATTAAACATTTACAAGTGATGGGGGGCACTACTCGCCCAATATAATAGAATAAAATAGATCAACTTGACTAACTACTAGCTAAACTGCTCAGCTAAATTTTCATTGTTCAGACACGTTTAGTTACTAAATTAATCGGTACTCGACTAAATTACTAGCCTTGTGGCAACCTGCCTTTATAGACAGTTAGTAAAGTAAAATTGGGCGCAGTTAATACTGAGAGATAATAATGAATGTAATAATGTGAGCAGATTAAGGCTTTGATTTCCTAGCTGTAATATTAGTGCAGTTTGTGATTAGGCTGAAATGCAGTATCGACTGGAATGATAAACTTCTTGTTGCAACTTAAGACAAGAGGCATTTAGTTTTACCTATCCAAAACTCTTACTAACCTATAGAAATTTGGGCTAATTGCTTCGTTCTAATGTCAACTTCACATTTTGTATTCTTATTTTACGGAAAAGCCACCACAAATTAAATTAAAAATGATGGGATATGAGAGTGATGCATAGCTGTTAGATGCTGCTAGCACTGCAATATCAATGACAATCTCTTGAAATGTAAGATCGTAATCTTTCACGGCGTTGTATATTAATAAATTACTCTCGGGCTTCCAGCCGTGTTAAGATGTTACATTTGTGGGACGTTTCGCAGGCGTACTTCTCTGCCTTCATTCTCAACCAAATGTCAACATTTGGTTGAGTAACATCTTAACACGGCTGGAAGCCTGAGAGAAATTTATTAATCTCTTGAAATGTTGGTCAAATCCTTTGTTGTAATGTTTTCTCGCTGTTTCAGCTTCCTTCAGTTATAAAAAGTCACACAAAATTTACAAATAGGAAATATTTGTGTGAGGTGACACACATTATATCTTGTATCACCACAACCAATCAGTGTCAGTCAATTGTTTTCATTCTAAACAAATACACTACTTTCAGAGATGGGTGGGCTATTGCAGAACAAAATTTGGTATTTTTTTTTATCTTGGTACAGGCTGCATTTCAACCTAACCACCTCAATAACAACAACAACAACAACAAAAAACGTTCGTTGATATGATCCCTGTACCTGCAATTTTTATGTCATATTTGCAGTGCTGGTAGCATTTCGCAGCCTTTCATATTTTGGCATCTTCAACTTAATTTGTAGTGACTTTTTCGTAAAATCACAGTACAAATTATGAACAGGACATTATATAAAAGCAGTTCACCCAAGTTTCAACAAGTTGGTACCAGTTTTGGGTAGGTTCCAAAAGTGATGCAGTCCCAAATAACGTTTATGACTAAAATAAATGGGGTTATTGGAGATTGCGATCCAAGTAGGAATTGGCATCCTCATACTGCAGTAGTCAATCGCAAGACACCGCTAGAAATACTTTTGGAAGCATATTTAACAGTTTCAAGCTGGTTCAGGCTGTAATTACAACCTAACTTCTGCTTGAAAATAATGTTCCATGCTGTATTACAACGGAATTACTGTTTGGAAATAATACGCCTTGCATTTGACTACAGCAGTATTATGACATCATTAGTGTAGGCCTATGTTATTGCAGTGGAAAGCGATCTTCAATAGGCCCAAATAAATAACAATCAATTGGTTATAATGGTCCTTATAGTGGGAATAAATTCCATTCACATTTTTAAATTTCAGAAGTGGTCACAACTCCCTAACCACCACCTAAAGTTGCTTAGTCTGTTACAGATGTTGTGGTTATGCTACACATCCTTGTTTACAACACATTATTTCTAAGGTATGATAAAAAGTCAAATTTAACATACATAGTTTATTTTTATATATTATATTTGCACATTTTGACATGGGTGAGAGTTAACATGGAATAAGGTATAGCCCAACACTGGGACTCATCAAGGAATACTAGTTTTGTCCTAAAAACTGTTGTACACGTTAGTTGGGTGACATTATTTAATATATGTTGCTGTTGGAGCTGTAAAATATATCAATTCTCAGAAAATGGACTCGAAAAGTGCCGTACCGTTAAGCCGCGCGCGACTGGGAAAAGGCAACGGTGATGTATAATGATAACGCAAATGTTCCTGCTTCACCTCTGTTCAGGCGGCGCTAATAATTCTGCTCAAAATCACGGGCACGGTCGTTCAATTTAAAAAAAAAAAAAAAAAATTATATTCATTAAGCTACAACGGGCAGCTTCTATGAACATTATGGTCCAGGCTGCATTGAACCTATCCACAAGCGCTGCTAATAATTCTGCTCGAAAATCATGGTAGCTCAAAATTTTTAAATAAATTTCAATTTTTGGATCAGCCTGTCTTTCAACATATCAAAAACCACCGCTGCTTGAAAATAAAGAAAAATTAAATCTTTAACAAATTCAACAGAGTTTTGTTTTAGAAACAAAAACTATGTGCCATTCTGGTACAGGCTGCATTTCAACCTCAGATTAAAAACATTTATAAATATTAAATTCTTTCAACCCTATGTTAAAACAAGAATACTGCCGCTCCTTCATCATAAACACAACTTACGTTAATATTACCGCAACCTACTTTCATAAATGCCAAAGGCCAATGCCGTAGAAAATTAGCATCCCAGACCTAACATATGCTTGACAATGCAATATTTATTATCATTGGATGACACATGTGTGTACGTAATTATGGCGTCTATTGCTTGCTTACGATTGAAAAAGTGACAATCTTTTTTTTTTTATGCGTGTGCAACTTCTTCCATGAATACATTTTTAATGGCTGTGACAGCAACATATTCTTAAATAATATCGTTCCAAGAACGTCTGCATGATTGTTATACGTCGCTATAGTATATCTCCCGGTCACACGACATATAATGTAACGTCACTTTTTGAGTTAAGTTTGTAAGGTATGTATAAGTGTTACAGCTCTAAGAGCAACATATATTAAATAATATCACCCAAGGAACGTGTGTAACAGTTTTCAGACCAAAACGACAGTTCCTTGATGAGTCCCAGTGATTGCGCTCTTGCCTGGAATAATATAACAAAGATATGTTCATAACATTTAAGGAATGATATTGTGTTTGTGTATGTATTTACCTCATACTACAGCCTAAAGAAACCATGCTCAGTTATAATGGGAACTTCAGTAATGTGACTGGGGCATGACTACAGCTACATGCAGGAACATACCTTTACTGAAGATTTTTCATCTTCTGGGGATGGTACACCTCCAGATTCATGGCCATTTTCTCCTTCATTCTGCCTTTGCAGCACAGAAGAAGCTGGAGTTGTTGCTGGAGAATGCTGGAAATTCACTTCCAAATGTTCAGGTGATCCTTGCACTAAGGAATCTGGAACCTGCGCTATCCTTAACTGTGATTCAAGTTCACCATTTCCATCTAGTAATGGTTGAGTTACATTTCTACCAACAGGGTTATCACCTGGCAAATTAGCTGGTGCACCACCGCTACTGCCAGATAATTTTCTAGGACGGCCACGTTTTCTTTTTGGTGCAGTTAAGGCGGATCCTAAAAGGGGATTTGCTACAGTTGCTGCAGATGCAGAACGTTTCTGTGCAGTTGGCACAACAGGATGTATTCTATGCAGGTGTGGTGGAGGAGGTGGTGTATGGGTTGTAACAACAGGTGGTGGTACAGAGGAAAGGAGGGATGATCTTATGGATGGTATATCACATCTTTCTTCATTCACTTCTGTCAGTCCCTTTATCCGCAAAGATTCTGCTACTTTCAAAAATGCAGTTAGACGGTCTTGATCAACACTAACTTCACCTCTATACATAAAGTCAAGCAAACTCCTCATATCACAATAAGGTACATCTTTCAATATAACAATTGGGTGCTTGTCTGGATGCCCGACAAACAGGGCCTGGAAATAAGGGCTGCAAGCTGATAGCACCATTTTATGGGCGCGTAGTAACCGGCCCTCAACTGCAAGTGTGACATCCACGAAAGATTCATCGTGTAGAAGTTGATCAAACACGGAGAGAAGGTTTGATTGGTGATTGTTCCAGCGCAGGCAGAATCTCTGGGATTGTAGTGGAGACGTCATGGCTACCGATGGTGATTGTTAACAGGTGGTGTAAGTCCATACATCATCCGGACACCTGTTATTGAAAACACAATAAATTAAAATGTGTCGTCTTTACAGATTATACACAAACTAACAAGCATGCAAAAAAAAAAAATCTCACAGGTGGCAATAAATGTTCTTTAGCAAGTCATATATACACGTCTCCCTTTCATTAATAAATGAAAAAAGCTTGATGGTTTAAATGTTGATTACAAATTATGTATTACTTGTTTCTTCAACCAACAGATGTTAATACTAACCCTTTCGCATTAAGACGAGCCCAGCCCTTCCGCCATGTTGTTCTTATCATAAGCTCTTTACCCCACCCCTCCACTCGACCGAGATCAACTTTTACGCAACCCTTTCCCCTCACAAAGATCCCACATCATATGAGAAAACTACTTCCTCTGATTAATGAAAACATTTATGGTTATTCTCGCTAGCAAGAAGGTATCGGTATTACATCATGTCATGCATTTTTTAAAATAATATTGATTTTCACCTGGGGTAAAGCGATGTCGTCGACCCTACTGCGTATTTTCAATCCGCCGATATTACAAATACAATCGATAAATACAACATGACACCCCAAAATTGACACATCATTCGCTTCTACAGACACTGGCATTGTGATTTTTAACTCAGAAACACTCACCTGGACATTTTAATAGCCTTAGCATTGACGAGGGATGAAATCCTTGCGAGGATCGAAATCCTGCACCACACTTCAAGTCGCCATGTCAGCAAGTAGCCAACGGTTGCATCTAAAACCCGAAGCGTTCGCGCAGCAGCGCCACGAACGGAATTTACGCGCGGGGAGGCTATTATAGTTTAAACATTGTTGCTCCATTGTTTCTTATTCAGGATGAGTTTAATATTTATCACTTAGTTTATACCTCCAAAAGTGACAAGCAATCTTATTATTACAAGTAATAATAAACTTTTTCGGAAATAAACTTTTGATAATATAGATATTAAAAATAATTTTTATTCAATAGCATTACAGTGCACAGAGTAGCATAATCTATTTTTTTAGTTAAATTTTTGTTTGAGACATTTGTATTAGTACTCAGAATTTATGTGCAGCGTATGTTTTTTATGATATGCATACCTTATTAAAATATCAATTCCGTTCAGTTCTACAGGCAAAATATGTCAACAATTTTATTTCATGCCTTATTTTATTTTCAAATGATGGGAGAACGCTTTTACAACAATTGTTTGTAAGATTCCAAATATCAGATGTCATCAAACGAAGGATCCAAATAAATCAACTGAGAATAAATCAACACGATACAGCAAAGCGAACAACGCACGCTAAATATTCGTTAAATACGTATGTATACATTCATCATCTGAACATGCATCAGCACGGGATCTTCATTGTATTAATCTTTATGTAACTGCTAATATTTTATAATACGTCCAGTATTTAGGCGAAAAGGGATCTATGTAATTTGTAAGTTCTATATTATTAAAAGGTGGGGGTAATAATCGCATATTATATCAACAAAAGTTCAAAGGTAAAACTCTTACACAATTGTGATACTAACCATAATATTTAAGATTAGTCACATTACTGCAATTACCACTTTTGTTTTTCATTTCATGAAATTAACACAATTTTCTTTTTGCCTAGCGAAAGGAGTGGCAAAATCTTCGTTTGCAGGTAAAAGGGTCAGGCATTGGAATAAATTACCTACGGAATATACCAGACACCCTAAAAGAATAAAATATGAGAAATGAAAAAAATAAGCAGGTATTGCACTCAAAGAATTAAATATTAATAATAATGAAATGAGAAAATAGGAGGGAAGGGAAAGTGCCATCAGGATACAAACTCAATTGCAAAAATTAAATTAAAAGGTAACTGGAAAAGCCTCAATGATTCTCAGAGGCGAGAGAGACATATACAGTATATCGCCTGAATTGATGGCCATTAATAGTATATCGTTTTTCCAGCTGATCTAGTAGGTAGGAGAGGAAGAACACATAGTATTAAGTTGTCGATGAAATAGATATTGAACGAAGAACTGAAATAGTGTACGCAAGAGACAGTAAAATCATAATGAAAAAAAATTGAACTTGATTTGAGACCAAAAGAAATGAGAAATACGTATTTCATTTAGGTAAGGAAGTAAGGGATTGAAAATCGTATAAAAAGTATGCAAGTTTGTTTAATTAATATAATTTAATTACAATGGAAAGCACGTCTTTTGATGGCAATTTCCCTACAAACACATTTTTCCACTTACTTGTACCTACCTACTTTTGCCTTTATTACATTCTTTCTGCGTTTTGTAACTTATTCATCACTTAATTTGATAATTTATTCCAAGCCCTGGCTCAGTTAGGTAAAAAAGAAAATTTTACTGCTTTCTCTGGTCTAAAATCCAGTGCCAGCTTGTGGTCATGGCAATTTTTTTTTTCTTTCAATTTACCTCTCCTCATTTCACCACTAATGCCTTTCAAGCTTCATCATCAATATACGCCTTGCAAACTCCAAGTACGCTCTTCACTATCCTCCTGTATTCCAGTGAATCTGTTTCGCGGTAATTTTAGTTGCCCTCCTTTGCACCCTCTCCAACAACAAAAATAACTGTAGACCCAGGTTTCCAAACTACACCACCGTATACAAGGATTGATGTAGCCTCCAGTTTCCTCACTGCTATGTTACACGCCCTCATCACCCTCTCCAATGAATGAAGGATTTTGAAATCTCTTCCTACCACTTCTCCATCGTGTCCCAGCTTATTACCAACTATTATGTACGGGATATTTAAACTTCAGGTCTTCAACAAGCAATTTCTTACCCACCATATAATCATTAACAACATTTAGATTGTTTTTTAATTAGATTTCTGTGGCTTTTCCGTCTAGTGAAGCTAAATAAAAACCTTAGTTTTTTGGCAGACACGTTTCGATTGTTTATTCAATCATCCTCGGTGCCAGTTTTTGTTTCCTGATTTTACATTGAAGTCTGGGGAAGGTCAATTTCAGTGTTTGTTCTGCTTATTTGGTGTGTTTTGCACATATACTGTGGTGTCTCTCTATTCGCACAAACTTGCTTCATTTTGAAAGCATACTATTGTTTCGCACTTTTTCTGTTTGTGTAACCACAGTACAAGCACTTGTAATTATTTACAGTAATTCATTCCATGCTGACCTATCTAGTCCAAGTCCAGGCCACCATACAGTAGTTCCAGGTCTTCTCCCGTTTTCATCCTATTTACTGTATAAAATCATGTCAACTGCAAAGAAACTCCTCCTAACTGTAAACCATTATCTCAATAGGGGTTTATTCGCTTTTCATTTATTGATTTTAATTAATCAAAATCAAGGGAAATATAACTTCGCCGAAACGCACGTTTTGTGTCGAACCGAATCTTGACGTCAATGTACACGTTCATATTGTAAACTAAGACGTGGTTATTGGGCGTTTTTATAATTTTATGATTGTATTTAAGTTTTATGGTAATTTATAATTGGTGAAATATTTCATTCTTGCGAGAATACTCTAACAATAAAAAGTGAATGGTAGCGGTCTTGTAAAATAATCTCCCAAAACCGATGTATTCATGATGAAAACGTATTTTGCATCAAATTCAGAGTCTACAGTCGCTGACGTCGGTGGAGTGAAAGCTGCAAGGTAATTAGGCCTAAGTGATAGATATTTGAATTAACAATTTTCGTTCCCTTTTAGAGCAATAGCTATGTGTTAAATACATTTAATGTGAATTGAGGAAAACACCGGAGTAACCGACAATGGCATATTAGCGGAGTTTTTGTGATAAAGTTTAAATACACCCTGGACCAGAGTGACAACTGATAGCTTTATCACAGGTAAGACACAAGTAATTACATTGCGCTTTATTTTATAACGATTTTACAAAGTTAATCAATTCCAAA
Organism: Vandiemenella viatica; assembly: GCA_031002005.1. Taxonomy (NCBI): domain Eukaryota; kingdom Metazoa; phylum Arthropoda; class Insecta; order Orthoptera; family Morabidae; genus Vandiemenella; species Vandiemenella viatica. Next base: position 240,963,517 of record JARYHS010008074.1, on the reverse strand, counting down.
GAAATGACTTGCCAGAATGTACCATTCAGCCCGTTATTTTTGAGGAGCTTTGAAGCTAGGAACCTTATAAAGTAGCCGAAAAGCATTTTTTCAGAATATCGTTGATTCGAAATGAAGTCCTCATGGCTCATTAGTTTCTGTTATTACAACACCAACCGGAGACACGGGCGCCGGCAGGATTACTTTAAGGGAGATGTATCTGTATCATTTTTATACATTACATATAACACTAATTACTTATTAACTAAGGATACTGAATTTATTGTCAAGGTGTTGAACAAATTTGGGCGTTATTATTCAAACATTTAATTTAATAATAATATGTTTGTTTCTTAATCTTTTTCTGTATATTTTCTTTCATAGCAGAGGGGTGCAACTGCACCCCCTTGCACTCCCGGCAACCCATGTCCGGAGATACACACTTGAGGACTTTACTGCAAACATACGCCCGGAAAGTCTACATTCTTTAATAATTTTTTGATGTTTTGTTAATAAGTTTATTGTTTTGGAGTTTTCTCAATTGAAATATGTATTAGTTTTTACTTTGTTTCATTTTAATCTTTTCCATACTTTTATGTTATCAAGATGTATTTAAACGTAGTACATAACATCGAAAAGATCGATTTTTTTCTTATTTCTACGATCGATATGTTTAATTCCTGAAAGTGGTTGGGTGTAAATGGTTGAAAATAACATAATGTACGTGACGAAACCAGATTCGCCTCTTTGCCAAATTTCAGTGGCTATTCTCGAGGCATATTAGGAAGTCATTGGCCGAAATTGCATTTGTTGTATCTGTTAGAAACAATGAGATTTGTTTTAAAGTTGAAATACAATAAAAAAATTCATGCTCAACAATTTCTGCAGACAAAGATAAATATCTGATACTGTGAGGATTCAACCCGGTTTGGAAATTAGGGAGCAGACTCCTTACCGCCTAAATCATGCTGACTCTGGGTAATATTTTCCAAATTTTGTAATTAAAACACATTTGTATTTTTTTTTCTTTTTGGTACAACGGTACCACAGACATCATTATCAGCCAGTTCAGTCATTAAATAATGTGGCATCTCAGGGCCGAATTAAGACAGTGCGGGGTCCATAGGAAATGTGAAGAGGCCGTTGGTTTTCGCCGTGGGAACTGTATAGCTAAAAAAAAAAGGTCACCTTTGATGGCTTTAAAAGATTCGTAGTTGCTTTGGATTAAGTTTGAATAAGAAATGATTTGAAGAATATACCTATTAGACTTTTGTAAACTAAGTTATGATTAGAGTCTGAATAGTTAAAGAATTGTTATTTATTATAACACATTTAACATAACCACTTTAAAAATTATATACTTACATTAAAATAAGCTTGTTGAAGATTATTTACGTCTTCTCATAGCTACACACTACCTTTTTTCTTACATTAACACATCTTATTGTATTTTCGCACATAGGTACAGTACAGTATTCATAAAATAATTTTCGACCTTCTTCCATATCGAAAATAGTTATAAAATATAAAACTTTTGAGATATAACACTCCACACTACACAATACGCCAATGTAGTGGTGTACAATGACGTAACAGTGCAGCGCGCAAAACTGGCGGCGTTTAAATCGTTGGAAATGGATTATAGTTTTAAAATATTTTTTAATGTTAAATTTTAATATTTTCACCAAAATTATTTTTATGGCTATATAACATTGCAAATTATTGATTAAAATATAACATTCGTTATATTATTCATTAGAATAATGAATATCACTAGACCCAATACACTACCGTGGGGACCTCCCATTTTCACTTTCACTGTTTTTGATAGTGTATATCCTACCCTAATTTTTTAGTATTATTCTACCCAACAAATGACTTTTTCATTCCCTCCAATGGTTTTTACCTTATTCACCACCATTTCATGGCTCACTTCGTCAAATGCCTCAGAAAGATCTCCTGCTACCTTATCAATTTGGCCTCCCTTGTTCATTTCATCCGAAACATCTTGCATATAGCCCACTAACTTATACTCATATAAATTTCCTTGCCTGAATGATATGATGTAAGAGAGGGCTTGAGAGCCTTAATATTGTCAAGTTTAATTAAGCTTTAAAAAATAAATTCTTGTCGATTAGAAAACCAATTTCTTTCTTCATAGAAATTTCTGATATGGTTGCACATCAATCGCTCCGCTAATTTACGCACCATTAATGTCAAACTAAAGGTCCGGTAATTTTCAACCTTATTCGTAGCGCCTCGTTTACAGACTGGTACTACTATTGCAACTTTTCAGTCCTCAGGTAAGTAGAAGGTCTCCAGACTCAATCTAAATTACATTTCAAGATAAAATACTTCACATCCTACTATATTTAAGAAATTCGTAGTAATATTATCCGCACCAGACCCTTTATACTGTTTTAGCTTCCTTAGTTCATTTATGAAACACTCAGGATGCATCTAAGTACGTACGTTCCGGACATTTATTTATTTTTTGATTCGAATAAACATTTCTTCCCCCATTCTTTATATCTTAAACTGTTCTCTCTTCGAACCTACTGTACTAGTATCTTCCTCTCATAAACTGAGCTTGGGAATTTAGAGTAAAAGCCGAAGGTGAGATCATAGTTCTTGAAGTGGCAGAACTGGAAATCATTCTTGGTTTACTGAACGTTCTAATATCAATCAAAACTGATTCATGATCATTTACGCCTTTTGTTAGGGTACTTGAGATCCGAAAAAGGAATAGTAGTCTCTTTGTGCTCTGCTCTACCATTTGTGTAAAGCCTTCTTTTCCAAATGTTAGTAATCTAATCTACGTCTCAGTGGATATCTGGTAAATTTGAACTTCTGTCACTAATGACGATTCTACGCTCACCTCTAAGATCTGAATATGTATTTAGTTTTCATATTCAAAATTCATTTTTTCATTGTGTTTAACACTCAGCACTCTCATTTTGTCTTGCCTTATCACTTCAGAAATCTTCCCTGGTTACCTCATGGCTATGTTACATGAATAACAGTGAGCTGTAGTAGTCATTATTAACCAACAAGAATACTCCTCTACTAGTTACAGCTCTATCTCTGCGGTACACCTTTAACCATCGGGGAATATCTCGCTGTTTAGCATTCCTACCTTTAACCAAGACTCTACCCGTTCAACTACTTGTGGTCTGTGTAACTCTTAAGTAATAAAGTAGTGTTAAATGGGGTTTATAAGACACAATGGGATCACTCAATCACTTTCACACCTATTGTTCTAATGTTATGCTAATTAGGCCACTTGAGCGACCACCTGGTCCACTAACCTCAGTTTCAGCTGCCTCCTGCCCCTCCCCTCCTATTGTTACGCTAATAAGGCCACTTGAGAATCTATTGTTCTATTGTTACGCCACTTGAGCGACAATCTGACACCACTAAGCTCAGTTTCAGCTACCTCCTCCCCCTCCGATTGCTCTCAGTTTCAGTTGCCTCCTCGCCATCCCTCTATTGCTATTTTGTTAGGCCACTTGAGTGACTACCTGGCCCCACTAGCTGCCTTCCCCACCCCCCTTGAGTGACCAGGTGTGAAGCGACAGCTGCTTCCATCCACCCCACATTGACCATCCTTTTGTGGGGCAAGCAGCTGTTCAGGCACAATGGCTTCATTCATTGCTGCCCAATGCCTGACCCCACTAACCGTCACCTGCCTTCCCGATACCACTAACCCCAGTTTCAGCTGCCTCCATCCACCCCACAATGACCAGCCTTTTGTGGGGCAAGCTGATATTCACACACAATGGCATTATATGGTTCAGCTACCAACGAATGCTCACCCTACTACCCAAGATGCCTCCTTTCATCGACAGGTCTGAACAGGCTCACCCCCCCCCCCCCCCACCACCACTCGAGCAAGCAGGACTAGGCAGCCCAACCGGCCTACTGACCTAAGTGTTCAGACATGACTCGTCCCGTACTGTTTTTTTCGTCCGTGTATCAGCTCAACGCTGGTGACTCAAAGCGTTTGACGATAAGTTTATCGTCCACGCATGAATTTGAGCCAAGTAGTGCTCGATAAAGTGGGACACTGCACCAAAGTTATATTAACGTATGAAGAATGGGACATGCTGACTCAAGTATTGGACATTGTGTCAGATTTGGTCAACACAGCTAGCACCCAGACGACGTTCCACTCGGTGAGCACACCATCTCGTGCAGTACGGTTGCCGGCTTGAAAACAGTATATTTCACCCCAAATGCTGATCCTGCCAGCGGCGTCTACTTCTGCGATTCGACTTGGAGGAACCTCATCGACGTACAGCCTGCAGTGACCAGTGCCTTGACCATCAATAAGAGGTGGGGGTACTTAGTTCCAAGGTACTAAACAGAATTTGTGGACATTTTATCAAGTAAAGTGCTACTAGACTTTTATATGGTCACAGTGCAAAAACTGGTTGATATGTAGAATACCGATGTTTATGTGGCTCAAGTGACACCCAGTTCGTCATTGGATTATAATCTACTAAAATATTAACTTATTACATATAAAAATTTACTTGTATGTTAATAACATTGTAATTAAAAATTACAATTCTGGGTATGATGTTTGTGGACCGCATATGATGCCTGTGGACAATAAGTGCAAGAACTGATGTATACATCCATATAAAAATTTTTGTTAATAAATACCTGTATAAAATGTATAAATAAAATTGCATTGTATTTGATTTGATTTCTTTTTATTTCACCCACCACTGGGCAATTAAATATACATTTTGAACAGCACATATAACATTACAAAATAAATGTCCTTTACAAAGTTTTATCAAATTATTCTTCCTGAGTTCTTGTAGAGGTGGACATCCTAAATCTTTTATATTGAAGCAGACTTTCTTCCTTGAAATCTTCTGGAATCATCGAGCCTTCTCCAGTCCTTTAACTCGTATAATTTCATCATCTACGTTGGTGATGGCATTTAGAATAGTACATAATCTGTTGAAGGTTACACCAACAGCATTCCAAGGTATACCATGGTAATTATGTATCAACCATCTCGCTGTTTGGTCGTTACCTCCAAGCGTTGGTGAGTTTACAGAGATGCAATGTGTAGCGATAATGTTGTCTGATTGTACTACACACACGGCAACTTCTTTAAAGATAAACGCTCCTTCTCTCATCTTGAATCCTTCCGTGTCCAGGAAGATTGTCGTCATGATAATGAGTGGCGTTGGATGCTACGCCGTTTTATGTGAGTTTACGCACTACACTCGTTAGCGGTACATATTCCACAATATGGTCGTGAAGGATTAGGCAATATACGGAGGTGTTGGCTGGAAAATTGTCATACTCCATACGAATATCCACAGGACCTGTTTTTACCGACTCGGTTTAATGTGAACAGTCAATTATGATGATAGGAACAGTGGCGATAAAGTCTTCTCGGTCTAGTATCGGTGAAGTAGTAAATCTGCTGGAATCTTGCATACATGTCGTACAACTCTGGTTCGGTTTTTCTTAAAGTCCAAATTCATGTTCTCGTACGGGTACGCCACGTCATTTACGAACCCTTTGATATTGGCGACATTACAATGGTTATAGATGGCTGCACTTAATGCCGTATTTCGTTTCCTGTTTGTTCGAAATCCCTAGAACCACGAACCTAGGTTTTTCCAGTTGCATTGATATTTTCAAATACCAAATTTGAGACTTATAGCAAGCAATAGGTACTCCAATAGATCCCAACTTTTAAAATTAATGCGAAGTGGCTTCCCACTGTCTATAATCTTAAGCAACGCTAGTTTTTCCCCTTCACTTACTTGCAAATGAGGCAACACCCATGTGAGTTTACTGATGTAAAATTTACTTTTCTGAGGGTTTGGATTGGCTTGTATGTATGAATTTGTTTCGTCCCTAGCTCGAATAAGTAGTTCTTCTTTTACATTTGCAAGATCCTTTTTAAGTCCTCACAAAAACCCAGAGCATACTCAATGGAATACATACATCGAAGAATCCATTTCATAGATCGCGTTGCCCCAATCTTGCGTTCTTCAACGTACCAATTTGTTGAGGGCCAGCAGAAATAAAAGTCTTCAATGTGCTTGTGACACCTACATTTCTATTTAAGTCTATTTCAACTCCATTAAGTTCTAACAGAATTTACTCAAATAGAAACGCAAATACATTGGACGTGAGAAGTGACTTTGTAGCTCCTGCTACATCCGATTTGACAAATCTTCCCTCAATATGCAAGTAACTTTCGCCTGGCAGTGTATATATATCTTGGTTCTCAATAGGTATCCTTATGTCGTCATTATTATTAAACATTGTTGGCGTATGTGGCTGATAACTGAAAAACTGTTTACACATCACTGATTCATCAAATTCCACACAGGAAGTTATATTAAGCACCTCATCCATTTTTTACTGTATAGCCTAACGATTGTAGGAAGAGCACGTAAGCTGGTGTTAACCGTTTCAATTTCGGTTTACCACTGACACTTCTTATAACGAGCGTCCATTCTTTATATGTAGTCTCAGCGTAATAGTTTCTCATCTAAAATCCACTAGATCACCGTCCTGATCGACAACTCTAATGTGAATGTTGCTTAGCGTTTTCACCGTGACGGTGAGATAGATGACGTTCGCAGGTACTTATACAATCTTGTACCGTGGTGGTACTGTTGGAAAAAAAACTCGTGTAATGTATGCCCCAGCTTATCGTTGACATAATTTCCAGTACATATGCCGTATTCTATAAGTATCGCGTTAACTTTGAATATCTGCACAGTGTAGTCAGAAGTATGAAATCCAGGCTTTAATATACGTTCGAAAATCCGAGCAGTGAGCTAATTGAGTTTGGTTTCCTGAAATCTATTTGCACAGGTGTTTGTATCTTACATTTGAGCGAATTGTTGTTTGCTCTAATAACTAGTTTCTCGTTATTTGTGAGCCGAGCCAAATAACTTGCCAAATCGTCAATATCGTACGATCCTGTGTGTATATTTATCACTTTATTCTTCGAGTAATGAAATTTACTATTTGTCTCATCAATGTTCGGAATCGAGTTGTATGTTTGAAAATCAACTAAGCCGAATGTATACCACCCTTCGCTCAAAAATATCGGTGGAAAGTAATCACAGCTCAAGACCGAACTATTGCCGGACAAGCAGTGTGACACAGACGTGTGTTACCCCGGCCAAGTTTCATACAAGATTGATGTTATACATTTTGATGCAGGAATTTAAACACAAATTTCCATATATGTGCGTTCCAAATTCCTGGCTTCGCTGCACATTGTACAATATTCTGTTACATGCAAAGTACTGCTGCAATTCCAATGGTGTCCAAGTTCCATATTCACGTTCACGAATTTTTAGAGGTAATGCACCGCGCATGAAGACGCCGCGGAAATGAGGTATACACAAACGCTTTACCTGTTTATGTATGTAATCATCCGTCAACGGCTTCTCTGATTATTTTTTTAATCCTGATCCATCCTACCGGTACGTTTTCAAATAAAGACCTTTACCCGTCATAGCAATTGCCTCCATAGTTGCATTGTGCCGTTTCTGTTCAGTCAACTGCTTTTTTTTCTTCTTTAGCAGCTTTGACGGCTCTGACGACTGGCCGAGGCTCCTCCAGCAAGAGCTCCGGCAGCCGACAATCCAGCAAAAAGAGGTATTAAAGGGAGGAAACCACCCTTCTTTGTCTTCTTCTTCTTTTTAATGCCTGCGCCCAACTTCAACTTATCACGCATAGCTCCATTAACTAGAAATGCAGCTGCCCGCGCACCGAACTTTGCGTCTTTGGCGCTCATTCGGTTTGAAGACTTCTCTGCTAGTAAGCGGTCTGCATTACATCTGTCAGTACTCTGCGCATATGCAATGTCATGTTTCCTACATGCTGCATCCAGTGGATTGATCCCCCTCTGACGGAGTTTCAACTGCTATTCCAGTTTTGTCCCAGGTCACACAACTGGTATGTTGGAATGTATGCTTCAAATGGCATTTTGTCTATTATCTTGTTTAAGATACCACCAATCTTCTTCTTCCTCGTAGGAGGCATTGTTATCGACTAACTGTTTTTGCATGTTTGCGCGCCTATATATAGCCAGAGCAACTATCGAACTTCATTAATATGCGTTTTATTAAACAGCGGGAAACATTACCAGTGAGTAATGTGGATATTGCTGGCACCAACTCCAAGCGGAAGAAGATTGGACCTTTATTTCCTGAGACGGTGAGGGCGATAGTGTGTGGACCATCAAACTGTGCAAAACCATTTTTGTTCTATCATTGCTGGAACACCCCAATGGACTTAGTTTTGAAAAAGTGTATGTGTTTTCCAAGCCATTGTACCAATCAAAGGTGAAATACTGAAACCCTTTAACGGAATTAAGTATTTGACATTTAGCGAAAATTAGAATGTGCCCCCGTCTACTGAAGCTCTACCAATTGAGTTTTTGTGTTTGATGATGCTTTGTATGAGAAGCAGAATAACATACGAGATTACTTTTGTGTGGGGATGCATAGGTCAGACATATATCCGTATACCAAAACAGCTGGTTAGAGGCAACGCCAACTTAATCGTGCTATTTAAAGAGGACGACATGAATCTCAGGCGCATTTACAATGACCACGTTAATACTGACATGCCGTTCAACGAGTTTAAAAACCGATGTAGTTCCTGCTGGAATACAAGCAAGCATGGATTTGTGGTTATTGATAATGACAGCGACATGTATCATGGACGGTACCGCAACGGATTTGATTCATTTTTGAATAAATAGCCAAGCTCACTAGGTACAGTTATCATTACAACCACGTATAAGTTTGGGAGAACATCATCGATACAGAGCAAGAGAGTGATGGTGCACCCACCTCAACACATACTTCTTACAAAAGAAGGAAGTTTTAACTGTCAGGGTAGAATACTCAAACATGTGACTGACCCCATCGATGATGATGACGCTGTAACTAAACGAAACACTAACAGAGCAGTTAATGATGGTCTAATTTAAAAAAAAAAAAAAACGATAGAAGTGACTACGGTTGAGAATATTGTCGCATCTGGTACGTTTCAGGAGAATGCGTAAGTACTAGATAAAGGTCTAAATTATAGTAAAATCCCTGTTGATGGTATGATCCTCTCAGTAATCAAACCGAAAAGGGTTGACGTAAGACTGAATTGGGAAAAGTCTGATTTCATGCGCGGGTACTCCATGTGAATCTAGGTGATAAACTTTGTTTTTTCCCCGCATATAAGCCCCACCAAGCATTTACAGCACAAGTCACTTTGAGATATAAAATAATACAGTAACTTGTCGCAAGTCTCATTTGGTGTTTAAAAATGGATGCAGCAACAACTAAACGATGGCATCATAAAAGCCAGGAATGTTATTTGGCGCAAGTTACTTGAACTGAAACCTGGCCAAATTGATTCTGATTTTTTTCAACGATTCTTTAAGACCTGTGACGGATACGATGGAACATGTTTCCTTAACTTAGCGAAATCTGCAGAAGCAGCAGTCTTCTGGCTTGATCAATGAGTTCTTGAAGTCGCTCAGTCTTGTGAGAGAGATTATGATTCAGTGTATGGTGTCAGAAAGAAGAATGATTCACTAAGGATTGGAAACTCACTTGTGATTATTGAAGAAGACGTTATTCTAATCGATGGCAACGAAAATGAACGAACACAAGGATTAATGAGGTTTTTTTTTTTAAAAAAAAACATATACTACCAAAGACTTGAAAAGCAATTTGGAAATATCAAACAACACGAGTGCCCACTGAGTAAAATTTGAACCATCCGAAAAAATAAGTATAAAAACATAATCTCTAAGCTTGACCATCAGTCAGGTTCTGGTCTCCTCATGAATATATATTGGGATGATCCGAAAGAGCTCGTTGAGAAACAAATTGCTCACCGCATCTACATCAGCAGGACAAACGGCGCACTCCACCGAAATTTTATCTGTGATTGAAGAACTTCGTGAGAGAGACATCATTGTGGAAAATGGATCAAGTTGTGGTAGAACTCCATAAACTAGGAAGATGGAATTTCCCAAGACGGACTTGACGATCTGTGGCAAACTGATATTGTAGAAATTATCCCATACTCACGTAAAAAGTGGCTACAAGTATATATTGATGGTGATCGATACTTATTCAAAGTTTTCATGGGCTCTACCTCTCAAGAACAAGACGACTAGTGTGGTTACCGACGCTAAGAAGAGAATACTAACTGGTGATCGTGTTCCTAATACTTTCCAGACCGACAACGGGAATGAGTTTTATAATTAAAAGTTTAAGACACTCATGACTAGCTATGGCATTAATCACTACTCAACATATACCCATCTAAAAGCATCAACAGTTTAGCGTGTCAACAGAACAATCAAGAATGCAATGTGGCAGGAAATCAGTTGTGGTGGCTCACATCGGTGGATTGAACTTCTTCCTCAGTTAATGTCTGATTATAATAAAAAGTGACACAGCACCATCAACATGAAACCGTGCGATGTTAAAGACAACTCACTACTTTCAACGGTGTACAGTCGTATTAAGATTACTACTCCTGCAAAATTCAAAGTTGGTTACCATGTCAGAATTAGTAGGTTTAAAGAAACGTTTGGGAATGGCTACTTGCCTAACTGGTTAACTGAAGTCTTAAAGATCAATACAGTAAAATTAACAAATCCTGTAACTTATTTATTTAAAGATTATCAAGGTAAAGATATTGCAGGAGCATTTTACCAACTAACAAAACTTACAAGCACATTTTTGGTTGAACAAGTGACAAAGAGAAGAAAAAATATGATCGTGGTGAAGTGGTTGGGTTTTGATAAATCACATAACACATGGATTCATAAAAAATATTTATTTATAATGCAAATATATAATTTTTTTGTAATAAATAAACTTATTTTTCTAACAATTGATTTTTTTTTTAAATTAACTTAATACAACGCAAATGAGCATGCAGCTCAGCAAACTTACAATATATGTACAACATGATTTCTTCTGTACACTTTATTTTACAAAAATTTTGTCGGATAAAGCAATTCAGCACAACAGCAGAAGCCCCAGAAGTCAATTTTTTACAGTGAAAGTGAGCACAGCGCTCTGGAAAATATAGGTGCAATGTACAGTAAAGATTTTTTTTTCGGGCTATGGACTCTACTCAGTAGTGCATTGCAAAATTAAAGGAATAAAAGTTTTTCTAAGTACATATAAAAAAAATATTTACAGCAGCCTATTAATACATTTTCAGGCTCCTATTTAGTGCAATATACATATTTACAAACTAGAAACACGGATAAATGGTATATTTCGTCTTCACTTACACACTATATACACTATCATACAAACATTCAACTAGATTCAGATTTGTGCCCCCGTCGGGGAAAATAGACCGCTTATCATCCGCTCTAGACAGACCCGGTTTGGAGATTTTAACGGTGTTTACAACGTAAAGGTTTGAGGAAATTCTGTGTTGAAGATGGTAACGAGGGGTTTCCCCATGGAGGCAATTGATGTAATCGTCAATTATTAATTTCTCGGTAACGGAACCGTCCAAACCCTTAGCCCGTCTACAGGTTCTGTCGGTTTCTAGCCGGAACGCATACATTTTTTCCAGTAACCCAGCAAACATCGCAATCAGGGTGCCATTTACCTCGTCCTTCATAACACCGAATTTTTCTTTATAGGGTTCTATTCCGAAACGGTTGTCGGTGCTATATCCAGACTTGGTAAATTCCTCTATGTTATGAAGTACCACTTCATATGGATCACAGTCCTTCACTAAGGAACTGAAGCTATCCGTAACCATATAAATTAATTTAGGACAATTGAACTGTGGAATGGCGAATAAGTAATGAAATCGGTAAATCCTCAGTCAAGATTTAGAAAGGTCAAGGATGCAAATACCGACATATACTGGCTTATTGAAAAGAATCCTAAGTTTCACCTCCTCTACGGCCACAAAGTTCTCATTGAAAATAATAGCCCGTTTGAAGTGTGGTGAAGCTATATGTTTGCGAGCATCGCGGCGGCCCACCCAACTAGTACACAATTTCACGTCGCGGTGTTTTCTAATGTTCTCCATAGTTTGGCCGAATATAGAGTTGTTCAATAATTTATAAAAATCTCTCTCGAAACCTGTTTTGGCGGAACAGCGATAACATGTGTCGAGAGATATGTAGTCCTTCAACCACGGTGACTGGTTGAAAGATATCACGCGATTAATTTTAGTCACCTTCAGCCCAAAGCCTACATATTGCTGGAGGACTCTGTAATGGAGAACATACCGTATCTTATCCTCCAGTGTGGTGATTAGCTTGTGGAGGGTAGAACCTATAGTGGCTTTGTGATCTGGACATGGCAGCAGGTCTGCTAGAACGTCGTGTTTATCCTGAGGAATTGTAAGCCTACCTCCAACGCGAATCCCCTAGGCGAGTCAGCTGCAACGCTCATAAAATCTATGCTGGCAATCTGTTGAGCCGATGGGCATTGAAACTGACCAGAGAGTGGATACTCTGACATGGCACAGGCGTATAGATTGTTCATGTCAAAGTACAATATAAAATCTTCAGGCAATCTGTTGAGCCGATGGGCATTGAAACTGACCAGAGAGTGGATACTCTGACATGGCACAGGCGTATAGATTGTTCATGTCAAAGTACAATATAAAATCTTCAGGCACCTAGCAGTTGTATTCCGGCATGTACCTGTTATTTGCCTTTGCATACATGTGCACGCACTGGCAAATACCTCCGCGAATTCCTCGTTCGAAAAGGAGCAGCATGTCGATATCCGTCTGTAGCTCCATTTCGACACAAGTGCTCCTTAACATAGCCTGCCACGAATGGCCTAAGGAAGTGAAATAGTTCAGGGTGTATTTCCCCAAACATACACTCCTAAATTTCTCAAACAGATCTGCAAGTAACCGTACACCTGTACCCATGTACATACATGCATATTCTTCTAAATCCTTGATCTGGAAAGTCCGCCACATTTGTGTCGCGTGTTCGTAATCTTCATCAGAAATTTCTGACTCCGACAACGAACTATAAAATTTTGACTTTATAGGAAGCGTGGCCTCGTTGAGCTTCTCCCAAGAATCCATATGTTCGTATGGGAAAACACCCTTATACTTAACTAACTGGAACTTCTCGGTGAAATGAGCACTGGTAATGCGCATGCAGGGCCGGATTGAGACAGCGCGGGGCCAGTAGCAAAAGTGAAAAAGAGGCTCTTGATTTTTTGCAGTCCGGGGGAAAATTGTAGAGCTAAAAAAAAAAAAAATTAATCCGGTACTATGCGCATGTCGCCGTCGCCAAGCGTTCCAACCAGTTTATCTAATGGGACCTGCACGAAACGGTACGAGTACAGAAATCGTAAAGTGATTGAAGTATACTCAACCTTTTTAGAAAAAGAAATATGTCGTTCTGTGTTAATGGGAAGCAAACCCATCTCATCACCGTCGAGGTCGGATAAAGCCATAACTACAAAGTGAGCGTCATACCCAGAAATATTGTGAAAGAAAATGGTTAAGTACCTTTGACTTTTCTGGCATGTTGACGAGTTTGCAAAAATGTCATTTCTCGGGATTAATGCCCTAGTAGGAGTCGAAATGCGACAGACTAGGCACGTCTGCACAAACGACCTGGTGTGCAGCAGCGTAAGGGACACGTTTCTGGATTCTAGTAGTGCGAGAGGCGTTGGGTGGAGGACTGCATGGATCATAAGGTTGTAATAAACTTTCGAAATCCGCGAAAACGACAACGGGTACACGCTGCTGTTGCACAAAATCTATCGTCGTCGCGGATAAATCTACTCTTACTGGATCTACGCTTGCGCAATCGATTTTATGGCGTTCCATGACAACTTTGCTACTGAAATGTTACAGACATCTGTCACAAATAAACATAGCACTCTTATGCTTGGATAATGAAGATCTAACTAGCCGCGACAAGTCGTGAATCTAATAATAATGGAATTTTCCAGTACCGTCAGTTATCAACAACATATTTTTGTAGTTAACGCGTTTGTCTGCAGTGTGATGGATGGCCGCGGAAACTACATGTTTACCGTTATCTACATCCAGACTGAAAACATTTACTGAATAGTCTGGACTTTCTCAAATTTGGAAATGTCTGAGTTTTACCAGAAGCTCAATATCTGATAAATCGAGGGGGTATTCTGACCGTATATTTTGATATATCGTAACTCTTTCAGCGTGTTGATTTAGTGCCTTTAAGTGAAAAGAAAGAATGGACCACAGGAAGCATTAGTCGTCATCTCTTTTTTCAACATTGACAACGCCTTTCTTTCTACAGATATCAGTTGGCAGAGCAACATTGGAAGACCCCCGATAGAATGGTTCGAATTTAGAAATGTTGATGTGGAGGGATATGATTCTATCGAGAGTTTGCCAGTTCCTTTCTTGAAGCTCACTCAATTTTACGGTGAGCTCCGACTTCACATAGTTTTTATACTAATGAGACAGGGATGTGCTACGCGTGATTTCACGCATTTTAGTAAAAAAAAACACATTTGGGAGCTTTCGAATGCGGTTTCCTGCTGAATTTTCCATGTTGTAATCGGCCCCATCTGAATTTTTACCAACGGAGAGGACTGACTGACTATCAACAATTTCACGAAGTTTTTCAGTCAAATGATCATGGCAAGAGTATCAAGATAATTTAAAGAATCCCGACGAGGAGCGGCGATAGGCATGCCTGGAACTGCAGAATGCTGGCTGCTTGGACCTGCCGTTGATGGCGGTTCCCTGGGCCGCCACATTGTTGGTGGGGCAGGATCATTCTTGTTGACGGTGGCAGGTTCATTCCTGTTTGTGGCCGACCCCTGTTTACCGGAACCTGAAACAGAAAAAAAAGAAAAAAATTTAGTATCATGGAAAAATAAATAAATATGTAAGCAAAAAAATATGACTTATTCAAAGAACTAGTAATGACTTACCATTAACTCTATGGTTCCTGTGTGTAGGCGTATTTCCTGCTGGTTGCGGTGAAGCATGACTTGCCGAAGATGGTTATACCAGAGGTTGTACTGGTATTATCCATTTCTGTGGTGATGGCGTCGGTGACAGACTGGAGGATGGTAGGCTTTGAGACGATACTATAATATCTAAGCTCCACTGGGACGAAACTTAAACAGAATAAGATAAATATTTAGAAATATGAAAGAAAAGGAATTTGTAATACGAAAAAAACATCATAAAAATATTAGCATTTACCATTAGAAGTAGTTCGTTGTCGTTTGGAGTTAGACAGTATTGGAGACACATTCCGTTTACTCGGCTGCTTACTAGAATTTGCTTCCTTATCTGAAACATATAAAAACAAGGTCTCTATTAGTATAAAAGTAAACAAGGAAAATATAAACAGATAAAGATTTCCAATTCATCAAATTCTGTAGACAGAAAAAGAACAGACAGAAAAATACAGCTTTATAAAAAATAATTATAAGTTAAAAAAGAAAAATACTCACCATCAATTAGTTCATTGGTTCGATTTTCAAAAGTTCTTCAGTTCCTACAAAAGAAAAAAAAACCAATGATATAGCGTAAAAACTAACAGCATTTGACAGTATAATGAGCACTTTCTAAAAAAATTCATACCATAATCATCAAATTGACTTACCTCTGATAATAAAAAAAAAAAAAACAATATACTGGTAATAGACGAGCCGTGCGAAATTTTCGCGAATAAAACGTGATTAATAGCGAGGTTGAATGCTTGTAATGTAATGAGAAGTAAAACCGTACTTTTGTAGCAAATATTTATTTTTTTAGTGTAATAGGTACGCATCAAAATACTTGCAACATATTACGAAACAGTTAGGAAAATTTAAAACATTCTGTATTTACGACAAACTGTCACTGACCATAACAGAATACAACCAATATGAAGAAAATCACACAACATCTCTGTGATATTTGTTGCTGTGCGAATAAAATGTGTACATTTGAATTGTATAGCAAAACGAAAGTATTTCCATAACAGAAAAAAATATCCAAAAAGCTACTTACTGAATAAAAAAAAGTTTATTGACATGTCTGTGATATCTGCTGCTGCAATCTAGGGACTTGGCTCTGAACTTTCTCATACAACAACAAGAACAATATGTGTGAAAATGATTAACAGGTCCCATTGTGTCTGATAAACCCCGATTTAACTCTACTTACCAAACTCTATTACTTTTTCAGTATACTCCTACATTTACAAGTAACAGTTATACAACCGGCTATGTGATAGTTTCAGCACTAACTCTCACCTTCTCAGTTGTGACCTGATCTCTTATTGTGCTATCAGCTTCAAATATTTTTTCTAGCAATTTATAATTTTCACTTCGTGCACCTAGTACCCCTTTGGTCGCCCATTCGTATCCCCTCAACAGAAGCCTTTAACCTAAAAAAGGCACAGTTCTGACTATATCAAAACTAAAATTTGATTTCCTTCTGTTCAGGTGTAGGTCATGCTTACTGAAAACTCACCTGTCAATGGTGTTCACAAGCACAACCTTCAAGTAAGAACTAATGCCTTTCCCAAGCATCAGCTCCGTCTTCACGATTACGCGTCTTATAGCGTGGTTCAACTGGGGTCGGTCAGGGCGACTTAAGAATTACATGAACTCCACCTTAGTATGCTGCGCCTCCTTCACCATCTTCCTCAGGCGCCTCTCTATTCCCCGCACCCCCCTACCCCCAACATCACTACTCTATCCTCCTAGTAACACTTCAACAAAATGGACTTATCTATTATCTGATCTAATGTTGCACTAAGTTTGAAAAAAATTGTGACCTGGTAGTCTGTGCAAATCTGATCCGGCAGAAGAGGGACTAAGCCTCTTGCAGACCTAGCAGTCTAACCATTAACTTCCCCGTGTTTCCTTGGACCACTCTATTTTTTTTTTAAAGATCTGCTGTTCCTTACCTACTCCTGCACCACCATTGCGTTCTAACTTCGGCCCTGAAATCGGGTCGTCTAAAGTGAGTGGCCACGCCCCTTCGGCCCTGAAAACGAGTCGTCTAAAGTGAGCTCCTGGTCACGATTTTGCCGCGAGACCAGAGAGGGAGATCGGGTGGAAATTCCATCCGATTTAGCGCAAAACGGTGGGGGTAAGTCGGGCCCCAACACGCTTCCGTGAAAACTGGCCGTGTAAAGCCTCGCCCGTTGTGTTCTCACTGCCTGGTTCCCCGTTTTCTATTAATCTAAGATGGATGCATCCGATAACCAAGAAAAAGAAGTATTGACAAAGTTGCTGGAGGTGTAAAAGACCCACAAATTTTTATGGGACACCTCACATAGTGTTTCCAACTTATTTAGAAAAATATAAAGTATATTTGTCTTTTGAAGAGGTAAATAAAAAGTATATGTAAGGAAAAAAATAGTTATTTATTACCTTAAATACATATATATTCAGGCTTACTGGACAAGCTATTAATTATTGGTTTCATTTCAGTGTTATTGCTGGAGCCACATTGTACATCTAGTATACCATAAAAAGGAACACTCATTTTTAAATTTATGGACGCTCTGTTTCTCCCTTCCCAACGTCTTGCATTTATTTCGTTTCATAATAAGCACTAACATGTCATTTGGAAATTAATTGAATTGTATAGTTTACCAAAACTAAATTGTTTCCCCATACTTTATGGTTCTGTTCAGAAATAACAGCGAACGGACACAAGTCGACTGGAGTACAGGAATATGAATGGTCCGCTATTATTGCCTCGACTCTGATGCGGTAATTATGTACAGCGATCAAAAGATGCGAGCGAACAAAAAATCGCTGGCCTCTTTCTTGCAGGAGATTGTGAAACTAGCAGACGAACGTTCAGTTACATGTGTTGTATTATTGTATACTTTATTCGAAATAAAGTATTTTCGCATATTTATTCGCAGGAAAAAGTATAACAAAAAATAAAATATGATACTATATAATACAGTATGGTTGGCAACCCTAACCGTACATGCCCTCTGTCATAACAATGACGCGAGAAATGAGGCATTTCAGGTGTCATCCGCTAGAAATTCTGGAAATATTCACCATCCAACACATCTAAGAGTCTAAAGTGACTGAACATATGCCTTTGTAAATATAATTGCTTGGCACAAGTCTTTTTTCTTTTTCATAGGTTTTTCGCACGTCAAGCCGTCAGGGTTACAACAAGAATTTGTGGTTTTGATAAATATGGGGCCATACATTTTTTATTTTGAATAGTAGAACTTTAATAAAATTTGTAACTAATTTTATTACTAGTATTACTATTGAATGGAAAGTGTAAATTTCAGAGCAAGACGGATTTACGTGTGGTCAGGGACGGAACCAGGATTTTGGTTTGGGATAGGCTTAAGCGGACTTTGGCTGGGGGGGGGGGGGGCTTGACTTGAGTGGGTTTTGGTTGGGGATCTTGCCTTTAGTGGATTTTGGCTTTGGGGGGAGGGGGGGCTTGAGTCGGACAAAGGGTAAATGGTAGTATTTATAGATTTATAGTCTCCTCGGTCCTCGGATCCGTAGAGCTAAAAAAAAAAAAAAGATATCCAAAAAACAATATCAGAAATGGATCTAATTACTATTGGGGAGGGGCGCTTGAGCCTCATAGCCGCCCCCCCCCCTGGATCCGCTAGTAATATAGTACCGAAGTATTGACAGAGTTGCTGGAGGTGTACAACACCCACAAATTTTTATGGGACATCTCATGTAGGGTTGCCAACTAATTAAGGAAAAAATTAAAGTATTTTTGTCTTTTGAAGAGGAAGATAAAAAGTATATGATAGGAAAAAAGTATTTTTAAATGTAGTTATTTATTGCCTTTAATACATACATTTACAGGCCTACGGAACTAGCTATTAATTTTTGGTTTCGTTTCAAAGTGATACAGCTGAGGCCAAATTCTAAATTTAGTATTATAAACAAATTAGCCACAAAGCCCGTCATAAATTATGGGTTTAACGGACTGTTCTGGCAATTGATTTCTTTTTAGTAGCTTACCTAAATAGAATGAGCTGTAATTTCCCCTCTCTTGTGATGTAGCAAAAAGTTTCAGTTGTCAATTTGGTCCAGGTTGCGTGTTAGCCTAAGTACAATCTTCGCCAGTATAGCCGATTGAAAATCATAGCTTCATTCACACGCGAATTAATACAAACTTGATCCAAAATCTTCAGTTTCTTTACGGGTTATTCCATCTTCCATTTTTATATTCGTGATTCAGATAGATACTAGCACCTATGAATGGCTGACACAGTTACATGCGGTTGAAATATGGCATCAGTTAAAGCAAAGCAAATTAAAAATAAATCTTAACAACATACATCATTCGCCATAATATTAGTTTTAATTGTAATCAACGTTGTCCAGTAAGCGAACAGTATAGAACTACTTTCGTTAAAACAAAGTAATGATGTAAGTAACAGAACACTCAAGAAAACAAAATTAAATTACTTATGCCCTCTGCTATCAAGTGCCAGTTTTAATAACAATCTATTAAAATTTCCGCTAACATTTATTATTTTTTTTATTATTATTTATTTATTTATTTGCCCTTTGGTCTGAGACCATTTAGCCAGCATTATACATTAATGTTTGTTTGTTATTTTCTTCTTACAGAGTATTGGAGGCTTCAAATCTTCAGTTCTGTGTCTTGAAGGAAGCGAACTATTGCCTTGTAGATTTGGACATTTTTTGATTGAAGAATTGTGGTAACACTCGCAGGGAATTTGACTGAAAGCTGTTCGAGGCGCCTGTAGAAACGTTTTCGTTGTGATTGAAACCGTGAACAGGAGAGAATGATGTGATTGAGGTCTGAAATTTCTTGGTCTAAGGTGCATATAGGTCTTTCTATTATATGAAGACGGCATAAGTGGTGAGGATAACAACCATGTCCTAGCCTCATTCTGATAATGGTTGTTGCGTGTCTTCTTGCAATATTGTGCTCTGCGAACCAGGGTGTCTTCGGTATTGTAGGTTGTACTGCTGAGTAGTGTTTTCCTCTTAGTAGCTGCGTCCGGGACCAGTCTTCATTCCAACTGAGGTATGCCTTCCTAGAGACTAGTGGGATGAAATCCCTCCAAGGTAGCTGAATGCCTGCAAAGTGCCCTTCATTGATGCTCTGTTACGCTAGCTGGTCGACGATTTCATTGTGCATTATTCCTATATGACCTTTAATCCAGAGAAAATGTACTTGTATGCCAACTGAAGAAGCTTCTGAAGCTAAACTTATTATTTCATACAGGTATTGATGCATTTTGTTACTCCATTCTGGGTTCTGTAATTTCTGGAGAGCGCTCTTAGCGTCAGTAAGTAGTTAAGATCCTTGGAAAGTGCTTGTCTAGCCCGTACTTGATAGCTTTTATCTTACATATCTGTGGCCAAAGATTTTAACGAATACTTTTACATAAAACGAATATTAAATAAATCTAAGCAACTGATACTTATTATGTCAGTTTAAACTCAATACATACTTTTATTTCAGTGTTCTGACAATTCACGGCTTAGTGTAATAGGCTATTTGACAGTATTTAAAAAATATTATAAATTGAACTCATTCTCGTAGATTAATGCTTCAGGAAGCTAATTTTTTTCAATTTTGAAAAGAAAAGTGGATTATTTTTAATAAAAAAACGAAATAAAAATTACACTTTTCTTACCTCTGGTCAAGAAACAGAAAACGCTCTAGTATTGGTGGTCGCTTGAGTGACGTCACACGTCTGCAAACGCTGCGGCTCGGAATGGAGCTTTTCCTATTATCCAAGTATTCAACTATTTTTATTGTTTGTTGGTGGTCATTTCTTGTAATTAATTAAATTTCATTTTGAATACAAAATCGAGAACAATTTGTAAAAGACTACAGCGAAAAAATATCGAAAATAGATGCCTTATTTGTGGGGCTGGCTATAGAAAAAAACCCTGACTTTAATTCTGCTGAGCTTAAAAATGTAAAAGCTTCAATTTGAGACTCATTTATATTTGAATTGAAAGTTAGAGGTTGATTGTTTTGCGTTAGCAAACCATACGTCGATAAATTCTGTACGCGAAATTTGTGCAGTCATGCTGAAAATAAAGAAAAGTTGTATGGGTGTCGCAAATATGCTCAAACAAATGAAGGTATTTCTTGTAGCTAATAAGCAGCTCTTTCAAATAAATATAATAAGAGATCAGTATAATGTGGTATAATGAACTAAAACTCAACATGAAATTGGCTCAGTAGTTTATTTTAATTAAAAATAATCTCGCTCTGTTTTAATGATGCTATTGTGTCATGGAAAAATCATGCGTAAACTTACCTTGTGGCTTGCCAAAAGCAATAGCAACACACAAATCACTACTAACACGCAGAAACACAGCGTAATCATCGACCAAGCTCAGTGGAATAGTACAGCCGACTGGAGTGCTTGATCGGTGGATCACCCATTGTTTAAACTATTTTTTCTATTGTTAGGCGTGAATTCGTGGAAAATAAACCATTGTTCCGAGTAATGTGGTTTATCTACTTTGAATATAAATAACTATTTTGCCAGCGTAGACTAGTATCAAAACTTTTGTCCCTCTAAATTTAGAAAATATCGCACTGTGCGGCGTTCTCCCGGATGCGAGGCCAGAGCGTTAACCACTCACTCACCACGCTCGGAACAATTGGATGATATGGGCCATTTTTCTTAATTGCAGATTAAAGATTATAGATAAATGATATTTTTTGTCAATAAAACTGAATTTGTTTGTTATTCATTTACCTACCTCGTTTCACTTCATCTCACATGAAGGAACTGTAAAGTGTTTACTATTAACATAAAGAGAAGCATTTAAGAAGTAGAGTGATTGAAGAGTGGTAATGGAATTCAGAACGCCCTACGTTCGAACCTTGGTTGGGATAATATTTTTTGCGTGCATTTTTTCCGTTTTTGTTTGTTGTTTTTTGCGCTACCATGTTTTTATTCGAAGAATTCATAATAGTTGCTAAGCGTCATGCAAGCGCTTGAAACAAATTGCTACCATACATTAAAACTTTTACTTACCAGAGAGAGAATACATGCAAAAAATACAGGTGCACGGCTGTGAATAATGGAATTTATTTTAGAAGTGACAATACTTGTAGAAATTTCATGCTAATCTTGCAACAATTCTGAAACGCTTTGTGTCCTTTTCGTTGGAATTTTTACGTGACAATACAACTGCCTGACATAACTGCGTCTATTAGACGGTATTTACTTTTAATGTGCAAGTAATTTTCATTAAAACAAAAAACAGTTTTTCGGTGTTCAAGTAACGTCCAATTTCCTTTTTGAAATCTTCTTTGGTTGTTTCAAATGGTTATAATTCGCTTGTTATCCAAAAAGTTGTGAAGCTTTCAGAAAAGAAGAAAAGAATAATTAAATTGATGTTTAGGTGGATTTTCGGGATAAAATGATGATGCGATGCAACCTGCAGTAAGTAGTATTCAAAGAAAATGACAAAACAAATTGAACATATTCCGAAGCGAGGACCGAACCTTAGGACCCTAACCCTAATAATTCTCGCCTTAAACAACGTATTACAGTTAACTCTACGAAATTGTGGTGTCAATGAGCTTCACAGAAAATCTTAAGTGACATTGTAGCAATATCAAATTGAAATTGTTACATTTTTAAGCTCCACAGAATAAAACTCTGTGGTTGTTTCTATAGCTAGCCCCACAAATAAGACGTCGACTTTCAATATTTTTCCGCTGTAGGCTTTTACAAATTGTTTTCGACTTTATATTCAAAACGAACTTTCATTAATAACAGGAAATAACCAGCAACAAACAATAAAAATAGTTGAAAACTTGGGTAATAGGAAACGCTCCATTCATAGTGGCAGTGTCTACAGACGTGTGACGTCATGACTGTCATTGCAGGCGCCAGGCAGAAAAGAAGCGTTTTGGCGGGCTTTTAAATTCTTTAAATTTTAACTTTGAATTTTACGCAAAATAATTCACTTTCGTCAAAAAATCTCTTCACTCGGTGAATAAGGGGTACCAATAAACAATTTAAACCATGAAATATAGTCTTCGCGGGTTTTCCGCCGTATATTGTTGAAGAGAGACAACAACGAGCTTTCGGCGGCTGGCTCTGCCGCCATCTTCAGGTTAGATGTGTGCTGCAGGGAGTACCAGCGCTGCACTGACAGTGTCTGGCCTCCGCGCGCCCTAATAAGGCCTGGCCTCTCCCCTCCCCTCGCTCCGTCCCGCGGCTGCCGTCTTGCGCTCGTCGCTGGTACTCCCTGCAGCACACATCTAACCTGAAGATGGCGGCAGAGCCAGCCGCCGAAAGCTCGTTGTTGTATCTCTTCAACAATATACGGCGGAAAACCCGCGAAGACTATATTTCATCGATACGCCGTGAAAGCCTTCGTTCTCACAATTTAAACCATTTTCAAGAGGTAGTCAAATACCCAATTGTAACCTGGCTTTCTCAGCAATAGTTGTAAGTTCCTTTGATGTTCTTAGGATACTTTTCCTGGAGTTTAGCCTTTGCGTATGCAATAGATGCATAGATGAGTTACTTCAGGAAACACTATCTTTCATCCTTTGTTCGCTGTTATTTCTCTTCGAACTGAAGATGGTGCTATTCCTGCGAGGCGGTGTAGCCATACCGATGGAGTGGATTTTAAACAGCCTGTTATGATTCTTTAGGTGTCGCTGAGAGCAATCTCCACTAGTCTGGCATGAGTTACCACACAGAACATTGAAAACAAGCAAACTCTGAAGCTGAATAACAGTGTTAGGGCAGAAGTTCCTATGGCTTCAAGGTGATTATCCCACTGTGATCCAGGCAATTTTCTCAGGTTCCTGGTGCAAAATTCTAGCTTGGAATTATTGCAGTGTTTCCTGAAGGTAAGAGTTCTGTAGAGGATCACTCCCAGAAAATTGGGAGTGTCGCAGTGTTCCATTTCAACCCTAGACTATATTACCTTCAACATATGTGTAGCTTCTACTGTATCCTCACGCCGGCCGCAGAGGTCAACACGGGAGGTCGGCCGGAGAAGAAATTGGCTAACCATGGACAGTGACGATCCCGGGTAGTCGAGCGAAGAACCGCGACGAGCACGATCACAGTCCACGAGTAGACGCACGGTATCCCAAAGAGCAAGCTGATCGGTGAACCAAGACGCGCACAATCAGAGTCCACGAGAAGACGCACTGTGTCCAAAAGAGTAAACCTATCGGAGAACCGAGACACGCACGATCGAAGTCCACGAGAAGTAGCACTCAGTGCACAGAGCAAACCGAATGGATAACCAAGACACGCACAATCGAAGTTCATGATGAGAGGTACTGTAAGATAACAACGAACATAGCTGGATCGAATACTGAACTGGTTTAGGCCGTGCAGAGCGGCTGTATTTATAGCAGCCCCGTCGTTTGTGATTGGCCGGCTGCGGAGCCTCTGAAGAGTAGTGGTGCTAGTTTCGCCTGTTACCAGCGCCACCTATCGGCTGTCCACATCCATCTCCTCTGGCGGGCATGTGAACGCATCGGGCCGGGATACCACATCCCTCGCCCCTGAAGTCTGACTGCAAATAGGGTGCTAAGGTTTTGTAGATGCTCCTGGCAAGTGGCTCCTGTGACAATGATATCGTCCAAATAATTTGCGTGTGCAGGGAAATGCCGCAACAGCTGTTCCAAGTATCTATGGAAGATTGCCGGCGCGGAAGCGATTCCAAACTGGAGGCGCTTGTATTTGTAGAGTCCGAAAGGTGTGTTGATAACGACGACGTTTTGCGGTTCCTCATCTGGTGTGAGCTGCAAATATGCATCTGCGAGGTCAATCTTCGAGAAGTATTCGCCACCCGCAAGCTTAGTGAGAAGATCTTCTTGTCGTGGGATTGGATACTTTTCGTTTGAGACTGGGTGTTAATTGTGGCCTTAAAATCCCCACATTACTGGAGGGTGCCATTGGGTTTCCGGATGATGACGAGTGGTGTAGCCCACGCACTGGAATAGATAGGTTCGATTTCTCCAATTTTCTGAAGTCGATCAAGTTCCTGTTTTACAGCTGCAGGTGAATGGAATGTGTCTGGCACTGCAGAAGTGAGGTACTGCACCTGGCCGGAGGGTGATGTGAGCCTTGAAGTCTGAGGTGCACCCAAAGTCCGACGGAAAGATGGGTGCAAACTGAGTACAGAGGGCATCGAGGTCCTGCAATGGAACTGAGTCCGATATGACCTGGACTTCATCCGTGATTGAGAATCCAAATGTGGTAAATGCGTCTAGTCCAAAAATATTAGTAGCTATGGGCTGGTCCACAACAAAGAAGGTAATTATTCTGGTAATTTGTTTTAGGCGGCCGTGATGGATAACTGACCTCGAGAGGGAATAGAACTATCCCCGTAAGATACTAGATGCCATGAAGGTGGGGAGCCTAATCGGGCGTAGGTGAATTGATTTGTTAGCAAGATTGTTGCTCCCATGTCCACCTTAAAACGGTTAGCAATTTTGAGAGTTTTTGTGCAAACAAGTCGCCATTAGGAGCTATGGTCTGTAGTGTATGGACCGTTGCTTGATGCATGCGGGCTACGGGACTGGGACGAAGTGCCCGGTTTCGGCAGACTGACCCAAAGTGCCCCTCTTTACCACAGCGTGTGCAATGTGCCCAGCGGTCGGGACAATCCACCCGAAAATGCGAAGTGAAGCACTGTGGGCAAGAAGGCAGGGGTTCAGACGTCATAGATACGTCGGGCAACGATGGCGTCCTGCTTTTTTGGCGTCTGGAGCGCGCCATGGGTGTGCCTCGTGTGCGGGAGTTGCGCTGTAGCGCTTGGGCCGCCGCTACTTGCGGGCGTGCCTTAAGGCGCTCGTTCACAGCCCGAGCAATTTCATAAGAGTGAACGATGTGTAGAATGTCCTCCAGTGGATTACCTAGTTTTAGTGCCGCTGTGCGCACCTCTGGGTCCGGAGCGAATCGGAGTTTGCATATGGGGCCTTGCACTCTGAGTTTGTGCAAGTGAAGTCGCATTTGCGTCTGAGGACTTGGAGATCCGTCACCCACGAACGGTAAGATTGTCCTGGTTGTTTATGATACGGATGGAACGCCAGGCTGGAGGCCTCCATGTGGTATCTTTGAGAGTAGCAATTTGTTATAAGCGTGCACATTTATTTGAATTTGAAGGCGACTGGATCCGATAATGGGCCCAATTTTCTAAGGAGGAAGAACGTTTCGGGTGATGCCCACGACAGAAACAGCGAGCGCTGTAAGGCATCGTCTGTAACCTGGAACGCCGTGAAATTCTGTTTAAGACTATGCAAATACGTATCCCAGCAGTCTTCGTTGGCGTCATTAATTGGTGGAAAAACTGGAGGCCGAATGTGCGACTTTTTCGAGGTCTAGACTGATTAAGCCTCCTGTGTAAACTGGAGCGTTTTCTGTAGCACCGTTGTCTGTAGCACCGTTGTCTGCTGCTGTTGATGTTCCTGAAGGAGAGTCACGACGTCCATGATGACTGCTGATTACCTTTTTCCTCGTCACCAATTTACTGTGTCTTCTTCACGCCGGCCGCAGAGGCCAACCCGGGAGGTCGGCCGGAGAAGAGACGGGCCAGCCGTGGATAGAGACGATCCTGGGTAGTCGAGCGAAGAACCGCGACACGTACGATCAGAGTCCATGAGAATACACACTGTGTCCAAAAGAGCAAACCGTTCGGAGAACCGAGAAGCGCACGATCAGAGTACACGAGAAATAGCACTCAGTCCAAAGAGCAAACCTAATGGATAAGCCGGACACGCATGATCCAAGTCCACGATGAGAGGTACTGTGAGATGACAACGAATTCAGCTGCAGCCAGCCAGCCATCATCTAGCTTGGCTTGAGCCAATGTAGAGTATTAAGTTCCAAGACGTTGATGTCCTCTGACTAATTTCTGTCGAGGGTTTTGCGAATTGGCTCTCTTAGTCAAATCATGTCTTAGTTACAATCGTCTGTGTGTGGTTTTTTTAGTATCTGTAGTTTCTCGTCAGCGTTAGTTTTGGTCTGTTGTAGTTATCGTCATATAATGTTTCTTGTCCTAGGTTTTTTATTAACTGGTGGGACGAAGCTTGAGTTTGGTTATAAAATTTTGCGGACTTGTCTTTAATATAGAATGTCATCTATCTGTGCGTCAATTTGTTGTTTAGTGTCCAAGATTGGTTGTTCTGTTATATGGCTATTTACTAGTTCTTTATATTTTTGCCAGTTGGTGTTTAGAGAGAATTTTTTGCTCTCTAGTGGGCATACGGCTGTATCAATACTTAATACCAAAGGTTTGTGGTCGGAATCGAGGTCGTTGTGTACAGTGGATGCAACAGACCAGACGATGTTCTTGAGCAAAAATATATCCAAGATATCAGGTCTGAGTCTGGAGTCACTATAGTCACCTGGGGGTTTTTGCTTTAGAATGATACTTCGCCCTGAGCTACTGCTTCTTTTCACAGCCAGAGAAACAGGCGTGCAGCGCGGCTGCATTTATAGCAGCCCCGTCGCTTGTGATTGACCGGCTGTGGAGCCTCTGAAGAGTAGTGACGCGTCGCAAGCGCCACCTATGGGCTGTCCACATCCATCTCCTCTGGTGGGCATGTGAACGCGTCGGTCCAGGATACCAGAGCTTCCATGTTCCTTGCATACTTTTGTCTTCGAGCTACCTGGTTTAAGCTGGTTTGTATTATAGTATCCTGACAATTCTTCAAGATCGTTAATGAGGGTGCTCTCCACCGATTCAAAGTCTGTGGCCAGAGCAAGATCATCATCATACAGGAAACTCCTGCTGTTGGGGGCTCTAGGCTGATCATTGGAATATAGGACTGGTGCTAGCGCACTTCGTTTAGGTATTCTTCTGTAACTTCCACCGACAACACTGTCCTTGGAAGTCAACAAAGAAATCTGAGGCTTATCTCTTAGTTCTTAAGCAAAAGTTCTTAATTTTTAATGTCTTATTGTCATTCAATGCCGCTGATTTTCCATTTTTACTATGTTTGATAGCCTTCTCTAATTCTTCCGTGCTGAATAGTCGGGTGGTGTCGTTATTCTCCTCTCGGTCTTCTTTTCGAAGTTCGGACACTTTGAATTTGTTGGTAGCTTTCCCATTTATTAACAGCCGGTGCTCTATTTGGTTGCAATGATATTATGATGCACAGTAGTCTTAGTTGGATCATTGTTTAGTACTCCAGAAGTCTCCACGTTTTATCGCTGTCTCTGGCAAAATTTAAGTCGACAACAGTTCTAATCAGTTGATTCCATTTTGGCTCTAATGTAGTGGAAATAAGTTTGTCCCCTGCTTCCACCATTGCTCCGCAAAAAGGATTTTCATTCAATTAATTGACTAATAATTGGATTCCTAGCTGTGCTAAGATGAATATCGAGTATCTCTACAATGTGTTCCACTAAACTAATCACTATAATATTGTTAATTATGCTGTCAGAGTATTCTTTTGCGTAGAATAAAATAGGTGTCGCTTCGAAGACAGACTCGTGTCTCTACACTATGCTGTGCTTTGGCGCACTTTCTGGTGATTCGGAATTGTGCACCAGCACTTCTCCACAGTGAAAGTTACTTCACATTTATGTTTATTCCTTTCTTTCATTATAATAGCTTGAGTGTGTTGTTGTCTTAGTTTTTTCTTCCACTTTATAAAAGTGAAACTTTTCTATTCGATGAGTAAAGAAGATCATAAACAGAGAAAAGCAATCGCTAGAAAGTCTACTGTTTAAATGTACAACGTTAAGTTTGAATGCTAACATGTTAGCCTAGCGTATGTAGCAAATATTTATTGCCTTTATCCGTCACCGTGGTCATTATTCTCACGTCAAGAATAGAAAATACTTTCTGATCAGCAAGTTATTAAATTATTTTGTGCCAGGAAAAAGTAAGTGCGTATTTCAGAAGTATTCAGATAAATAAAACCATTGCGATGCAGACACCTTTTCGAGTTGAGATAGCTGATATGAGATAAAGAAATTGTGGAACTACTGGTATTGTGCAGAATGGATGGAAGCACGGTTGTAAGTGGTATGTAAACATATACTCCATATGTGAGAAGATCTTCGAGATCCACGAGAAATTATTGCGTCATGCCGATAATATGTGCATTAAACTGTGACTAACAACCTACAAACGTGGTCTGAGATCTTGGTTGCAGCGGTTCTAGCTGCATGTTGTGTGCATTTGGCACAAAGTATTCGCTAACAGGGAAGCACAGAGAATATATCTGGATGACATTACGCATGGTCGGATCATCGGCAGATTAGAGTCAGTCAGCGCTAGGTGTGCCAGGAGTTTTATATCATCCGTTGCGTCATTTCAAGGTTATGGAGAAGATTGTAGGAGGAATCATTCAACAGCAGTACGGGCAACGTTCACCAAGAACTAAAACCCAGCGTCTGGGTCGTTTCCTTGCCTTAAATGCCCGAAGATATTCAACCAGCACAGCACCTGCACTGGATAGATACTCGCAGCGGAGACTGGATCACACATCTCCCGCCAATCAATCGGTGTCTTCGAGAGGTTGCGCTATATTCTCGTCGATCCGCCAGATGCATAACCCTCACATAAAGATACCGCGTGGCCTGTAGAATGCGGTGTCTTGCTCACCATGACTGAACCCAGGAACATTGAGGTAATGTCTTGTTCGTGGATGAGTTGCGTTTTAGCCTGTAGAGTGATTCTCGCTGTCCATTCATCAGGCGAGCCCCTCGGACATGTTACATCGTTGCAAATATTGCAGAAAGGCATCTATATTGCGGCGAAATTGTTCTCGTCTGGGGCTGCATTATGTTAGGACCGTGTACCCCACTGCATGTCTTTCCTATAGGTACTGTAACGGCTGCTGTTTATACGAATGAAATTCCGCAACAGTATGTGAGGCTTTTTCATACTGCATATGGACGCAGGTTCCATCTCATTGAAGATAGTGACCACCCCACAGGACTGCCTCAGTGGATGAATACCTGCAACATGACGACACCATATGTCTAAAGTGGACAGCTCGCTCCCCGTACTTACGTGCTATTGAACATTCATGGGTCGTTCTATTCTGAAGGATTGCAATCCTAACACCACCATTACGGAACATTGTTGTCGTGCAATGGGAAGCGTTGCCCCAAGCCATGCTGGACGGTCTAATCCCTTCGTGCACACTGGATTGACATGTGAGATCATCACCCCCATATAGCCATTCTATGTGCCACCGGCGGAACGATAGCACACACGCTCAGTCCCATCCACTGTCCATGTCTGGTTTTCCTTATACCTGGTTTCAGTAGCACTAAGTCACGAGTCAAACTGTTCCCAGGACCGCTTTTAGTGCACAAATTAGCACAGTGGTCTATCTTTTTCCGTGGATCTTGAAGATCCTTTAACTTAAAGAACTGAGTGTATGTACATCTACATTTTCAGGTCTACATCACAGGAAAGCCTTGCCTCAGTTAGTTGCGGCACTGTGATGGGGGCTAACTGGTTCGATTTCTGGTGCTGGAAGCAATTTACATCATCAGGACATGGTCGACTGGATAGGCGAGTTGGTGGTGCTGCACAATTCCTAATCAGCATATTGTGCTCCAAAATCCCGAGTTAAATCCCAAAATCATCCGTAGTGCGTATGGAGTGAGGGCATACGATGTCTGATTAAAAAAAGTAACGGGAATTTTTGTTTTTTAATGAACATTTATTTATTAATCAGAATAATTTTTGTCCCCTTCAAAGTAATCCCTTCAGATAAAATAAATTTGTGCCAGCGCTTTTTCCAATCTTCGAAGTACTTCTGTAATTCACTTTTCGGTATAGCATTCAGCTCCTTCAAAGATTTTATTTTTATCGCGTCAGTGGTGGCAAAATGTTCTCATTTAAGATCATTTTCAGCATCGGGAATAGAAAGAAGTCACAAGGGACCATGTCGGAGAATGCGGTGGCTGAGGAAAAACAACATTTTTGATTTTTACCAAAAAAAAATCACGAATATCCTGTGAGGTGTGGGCCGGAGCATTATCGTGATGCAATTTACACGAGTGGTTTTCGACGGATTGTTCACGCAGACGGCGCATAACTTCAAAGTAGTATTCCTTATTAACAGTAATACTATTTGGCAGGAACTTATGTTGCACAAAGCCATTTAAACCAAATAAAACAGTGAGTAGAACGTTCACACTTGATCGAATTTATAGAAATTTTTTTCGGTCTTCAGCCAGCTTCCATTAGGACGATTGGGCCTTGCTTTCGACGTCATACACATAAACCCATATTTCGTCGCCTCTAATGACAGTTTTAAGAAGATTTGGATCGATGTCGACTTCATTCAGCAATTCCTGTTCTATGCCTACCCGACGAAATTCAGTAATTTTGGAACCAACTTTGCTGCTACACGTTTCATGCCCAAAACATCAACAAACAAAAAAAATCTTATGATGAACAGAAAGATGTTCCGACATTATCAGTGACTTTTCTAATAATACGGCGATTTTTCCGAGTCATTTTTTCTCACTTATTCGATGTTATCGTCCGTTGTTGATATGTTAGGGCGTCCAGGGCAATTGTCATCGTCAGCGTGTTCAGGGCCCTCTTTGAAATGACTGTACCACTACTAAACTCTTCTTTTACTTGATTCACCAAAAGCTAATGCACTTTATTCCTTTTTTCAAACAAAATTTTATTCATACTCTTTGATCAATTTTTTTTTAGAAAGTAAAAAATCGCTGAGCACAGCAAAACACGCTTAATCTTTTCGAGTGTCGAAAATAAAATAAACATTCAAAATGGACGCCAGCTGAACGTATTTGAGGAACACGTATACCATCAAAATAATTTTGTTTTCTAAAATTGTGTTTATAAAGCCTGAGAAATTAAAAAAATTGCCATTAATTTTTTATTAGACCACGTACAGAATTGTCGACCGTGATTCGACCGTCGCATGGGGACGTTTAGCCCGGGGGCTGTGGTATCTTTCGGTAGCATATTCCTTCTGGAAACATCTCTCAAGTTAATATCACTTCTAATTCATTTACTAAATAAAAGTGATATTAGCTCGACAGATGTCTAAAACAGGATCTTCGTGAAAAAAGCAGAAATGTGCAGCTACAAAACCTGCTAACGGGAAGCAAATAATGCGTCGCTGATAATAATTTGAAATTAAAGTAAACGAGTGCAATAAAACATAGTAACAGTTACACTGGTAGGTATTTATTAACAATGAAATTATTTAATCGACTACAGAAAAAAGGTCTGCAACATCATTGCATTGATATAGAATCATTTTTAGCGGTTTCACTAAGGATGAAAGAGAACTGTTAGTAAATACTACTGCCTGAAATATCACAAAGTCTGTTATAATTCTGTTATTAATGAATTTTAGAAGTATAATATACAAAATAATAGAGTTTGATAAATTAATAGAGGTATACAAACCACAATGGTCAACGACCTGGGAAATGGACTGGACTATGGGAGGAGACAGAGCAGGATCTGTAAAGAGAATTAAGGGTGTCGTTTGGAGAAAAGTGATGGAGGTAAAATCTTGGAATGACCGCCAGACTTGGAAGAGGATGTGCAAGACGACCCGCAAAAGCGGTAACGTCGAATGATGATGATCATGATACGAACCACAAGTAGTTATGGGGATAAGGGCTGGTTAAAGGAAGAAGTGCAAGACAATAAGGTTTCTCTCTATCGCCATAGCGCACGTCATAGAGGAGCAGTCAGGGCCGGCGCTAGGAATTTCGGGCCCGGGGTAAAATGGGCGACCTTTTTTTTTAGCTCTACAGAATCTACATACTAGCGGGGCGATAATGGGCGGATTCTTGGCTTCGAGGCCTGGGGGCCCCTGCAACCGTTGATCGCCCCCCCCCCCCCCTCATCAGCCGGCGGGCCCGGGTACATTTGACCCGATTAATCCCCCCTAACGCCGGCCCTGGGAGCAGTTGGTGGAGCATATTGGTTAGCAGACAGTCAAACACTAACTAATACAGTATACTGGAGTACACAGATTACAGTTGTGAGTTACTTACGGTAGATTTCTGGAGTGATGGAAGAATGAATGATAAATAAGAAATTCTAGGAGAGATCTAAATATATATTCAGAGATTAAAGGTGAGCATAGAATGGTCATTATTGAATAGGATTTAAATCATCCAAATGACAACCCTGTGGGGTCTAAAATAACTGAAGTAATAGATGATTTCGAAACAGTTCCGGTGGATGTTAGGGGATTCAATAAACTTTTAGCCAAAATTTAAGGTGGTTATAAGTACAAATATAAAAACGCATGTATTTCAGAACTGAGAAATATTTCAGGGGAAGGTTCAGTATGTGGAAGGAAGGCATAAGAATAGTGGAGTCGAAGGTGGAATAATTCTAGGAGATGATAGGAATAAGAGAAGAAATATTTATTCCAAAGTCGAGAGCAAATAATAGTACAGAACTTACGTATAGTGACAGGGAGGTGTTATTACTAAAAATGTTGGTAATAACAGAACACAATAGAGGAAAACAACAGAAGACAAAAGGGTTTATGGAAAATCTGATCGGTAAAACGGGACTGCTGAATAATTTATCTAGGAATTTCTGTAGCTATGTGAGAAAACAGATAGGATGGGAAGTTAACCAGAAAAATATACATAAGGATAGAGAAGAAGATACTGAGGATTTGATAAAAAAAAGACAGGTGAACTATGATTCAGGAAATAGAGGGTGTAAATCAAAGGAGCTAGTCCGCACATCTAGACATGAGCAGACTAAAAAATTTGAAAAAAAACTTACAATGCTGGAAAAGCATAAAGGGACCAGTGTGGACAATATTAACACATGTGCGTTAAAGATCGGGATAGACGATGTTGATTGTATCCTTGTAATATAATTTATATTGAGTCTGAAGACTTTCTGTGATCTGTAAAAATCCAATAGTAATACCGGCCCGCAAAGGAGGCGCGACGAATAGGGCTGAAAATTACAGGCCTATTAGTTTGATACGAGTGGTGGGTAAATGGATGTAGAACTGATAAACAACAAGACCAGAAATGTCTATGAGGATAGGAACTGGTTTGTAAATCAACAACTTTGCTTTAGGTTATTAGTTAGTGAACTGTATCCAAGATATTTCTGATAAAATGGACATGTGAGGCCAAGTTAATGGTGTAGGATTAGATCATTCCAAGGAATTTGTCAGTGTGAACTATAAAATTGTATTAGATAAGATAAAAACTAATGGCGTCTATGAAAATATGACTTGTGCAGAAACTTTTAGTATCAAAAGAGAGAGAGTGAAAATGGATGTGCCACATTGTAGAGTGGAGAATTGCTATTTACTATCTGAACAAATAGTTGACTTAATACTTCATAGCCAAAAGTTAGGTTGTTTAGAGATGATATATAATAGGATCAAAACGAGAGTCGACTGTGAATTAGTCTTGTGTAAGAACGAAGACTTTCCCGGCGTATGACTGCAATGTAGTCTTCACGGGTGTACCGCCGGATAGTGTTGTGGAAACACAATATTTCGACGGCTGGCTCTGCCGTCTTCTTCAGGTGATGAGACATGTGTAATGGTCGGCTGACCCACAGATACTGAGAGAGCCAGCCGTCGAAATATTGTGTTTCCACAACACTATCCGGCGGTACACCCGTGAAGACTACATTGTAGTCTCGTGTAGTTCGCGAACGAACTAGTTCGGAAGAGCGCTCCCATAGGCGAACTACGCGAACTAGTTCCCAGATCTCTCGCTCCTTAGTTCGTTAGTTCGTTCGATCCTTTCCCGAAGACCAACTTTTGTTTTAGTTTATTATCTAAAATGAAACATAGTTCCTTGTGGACACATTTCACTGAAGACACAGATATAAAAATAAAAGAAAAATAAATTGTTCAACATTAATAATTATTGCAGAAGTCACAAACGGAAATTTAACGTGGAATGTGAAAATAAAATACACTTTGATCCCATTAACAATCAAAAGACAACCATCGATAACCACAACTACCATAACAAACAAGAGAGCGCGTGCAGTAGCGCTAGCAAAGCGAGCGAGCGAACTGTCTTGGAGGACCTAGTTCGCGAACTAAACAGAGCGCTCCCGGTCTAGAACTAAAGAGAGCGGTACAGTTCGCGAACTAACAGAGCGCTCCCGGTCGCGAACTATAGAGAGCGGTACCGTTCGCGAACTAAACAGAGCGCTCCCGGTCGCGAACTAAAGAGAGCGGTACAGTTCGCGAACTAACAGAGCGGTACCGGTCGCGAACTATAGAGAGCGGTACCGGTCGCGAACTATAGAGAGCGGTACCGTTCGCGAACTAGCACCATTCGCCGCTAGGGTTTCCAATATTTTTTCGGTTGATGGTAGGAATTTTTTAAAAAGAATAACCTATAAAAATATGCTACACTTCAAAAATATAATATTTTACGAAATAGTAGAAAATGATAAAAGGTATGTTTTTACTATTTCATTTTTTAAGCTATATTTTTTGCACTTCTTTCATCTTTAATTCTTTTTTGTCTACAGTTAAATTGTCATATGCTTTATCGCTTTCAGTTGTCAAATTAATTTCGAGAAAAAGCTCATTTTTTATTCATGAAATACTTCTCTTACTTTTACCTGGATTTCGTATAATATTGTTATTTCAGAGTAAAGTTTGTTCACTTTGATATTCATTTTTTCTCGCAAATTTATAACCTCTAATATAGTCTCACAGTCATCAAATGATACCCTGTGATTTGAATTTAATTTTTGGATTTTGTATAGCCAATTGTTTTCATTAAAATCTAACTATTTACTAAGATACTCCAGACATTTATCAACGAATACTAGAGCATTATTTTTTTTATATTATCACTTTCTGTGGAGAATTTGGTTTCTAAAGGCTTTTTCTTGTTTTCTTAACCAAAGAAACAGTATCTTTTATATTTTTATAGTGCTGATTTTAAAGCTGACATAATATAATACTTATCTCAGTCTGTTATAGCTGTGGACAGAGTAATTGGCGGGTCAGTGTGAACGCGCTGTTGCCGTACTTGGGGACAAACTCGCGATGCGCTCTCTTTCTATCACCTGAAAATTGCAACGCTGTGCGGCCTGTGTTGCCTAGTCCAAGCGTCAACAGCTCTCTAACCACCCCCAAACCTTCCACCTCCCTTTCACTAAAAATGTGTGAACCTGAGAATCGGAATTAGAAAGTGTCAGTGTGAGTGTGAACTTGCTCGAGAGAGGATATTTTGATTTTTAGCGATTTACGATTTTTACGTGCGATTTAAATAATTCCTTTTGGTTATTTATTAATTGTAGTAATTTAGTGTAATAATTTTACCGAACAAAAAGTGCAGTAACTTATAATTAGGGAAATTTAGCAAGAGAATCTTGCTACTAAAAATGGATACTTAGAAAGAGACTTATTCTCCTATTCCAGGTGTTTCCGAACTAACGACTCCCAACAAGACGCAAGTCATCGACAGCAGAACCACCGCTGCTGAAGCAGACAACACAGTAAATCTATCATTCACAATGTTTATAAATATTTCAAATTTCTTGTGGACAATGATCGAGAAATTTTGTCTTCTACATGTACGCTAGTAGGAAAAGACTTGAAAGATATGGACGTACTTGATATTGACGAAATAAAAAACTGCAGTGATTTGTTACCGCAAAAAACAACCATATTGCGAAAAAAATTAGGGAATGGACAGGCTATTTGCGCTGCAGCTTGTGGTTGTCGGTTTGAGAACTGTCCAGCGCGTGTGTCGTGAGGGAAAATAACCTACGTTTGTTTCTCGAAAGAAAAATATGAAACAATACAGCACTCTAACAAAGCTTAGCGACTTTGACAGTCCTTTGTCAGGAGGACAGTACACGAATTTTACGATAGTGATGAGTGGTAATATATAAACAGATAATTTTGTCGTTAATTAAGCAAGTTTTTCAGTGCAGAGGATGACAAAATAAAATTTTGATTTTAGTTATAAATATACAAACTGAAAATAAAATGTAACACGTGGACTTTTAGCCACAAATAAAAGAAGAGTATTTCCATAAGTTTCCTTAGTCTGTCGAGAATTTTATTTTTCTGGGCAGATAATAGAGTAATAAATAACAGGTCTTTGAAACCTCCAATTATATTAAACGCATCTGCAATGCATAACTTTCTTAACGAAATGACATGCATCAATATTTTATGACAGAATAGTGATCATAAATTACTTAAAACACGTTATAAACCATTACTACAAGTAAAGAGGTGAATACAACTGTTACGC
Source organism: Vandiemenella viatica (assembly GCA_031002005.1). Taxonomy (NCBI): domain Eukaryota; kingdom Metazoa; phylum Arthropoda; class Insecta; order Orthoptera; family Morabidae; genus Vandiemenella; species Vandiemenella viatica. The sequence continues at coordinate 240,926,322 of JARYHS010008074.1, read as the reverse complement.
GCACGGCTTGGCAACGGCGCATTTGACGCCACCCGCCAATTAATCTGGCCAGAGCTATAGTTAACTGCTTTGTGAAAGTGATGAAAGAAATGACTTGCGAAATTCAAATAGATTTTAACTTTTGTGTCTTCATCAGTTTCATTCGCCGCCAAAAAATTGTGAATGTGTGTTGGATTATTCTCCCCTTCACTAATAAAATAATAGCTCAATGACTTCCAATTCACTGGAAATTTACGCACTTTCGTTATTGCTACCACTTTCTCATTCAAGGGTCACTGTTATTTTTATATGTCTAATTATTAGATATCACATTGGAAGTATTAATGTTATTTTTCTTAATAATATAGGTAATACTATTTCTGTCATATAGTACTTAAGTTGTAGCTAATAGTAGAATTACATTTTGTCCATGATTTCCAAAACTTTATTTATATAAAAAAGCCGATTACTTATAAACGAGTATTTTAATTCATCAAAATAAACGCGTTTATAATATTTTATAATTAATGTTGTGTTGTTGTGTTGTTGGGGTTTAAGGGCGCGTCGACGGCAGGATCATTAGCGCCTTTTATAAGTAATGTTTCTTCCATGAACTAATAAACAAATCCATTTAAAAAATTAATATTCTACGAATGCATGTAAAGTAAATAGTAAAAACAGCACAATTATTCAATTTACCCATTTGTTTAAAGGAAAATGAGCACTTTGGTTTATCGGCGCCAACTGCTCATGCTAATGTAATTTGAAAGGGCTATTATTAAGCAATAACTTTTGTTAAGAAGGTCATATTAAATTCCATTTAGAAACGACAAAAAATGATTATGTCCTAATAAAACTGACTTAACAAACAAAATAGCGCGTGCAGTAGCGGTAGCAAGGCGAGCGAACGCTCTGTTTCTCTGAATTCGAGACGCGAACTAACGAACTCAAAGAGCGAACTAGTTCGCGAGGTAGCTGCGAACTAAACTGAGCGCTCCCCTTCGCGAACTATTATGCGCAAGTCTACTGTGAATAGCTTGACGGTAACCTGGACAGGATATGTCGCTGGGTAGGTCGGCAGAGAATGAAGATAAACGCAAAGAAGATTCAGCTTATTTGGCAGACAGATAAAAAACTTGAGGTTTTATTATGACAGGAAAAGAAATTGCTTGATGGAGGTCTTAAAGGATAAATATCTAGGCATAACAGTTTTTGCTAAAATCATTTAAGCAAGACACGTTGAACAGGTGGTGGGAAGATATTTAAAAATCCTTCATTTATTGGAGTACGTAACGAGAGGATGTACCGAACAAGTGAAGAATTTGATTTACAAAACCTTAGTCATCATTGCTTGAAGATGGTGGGCTAGTGTGAGACTCATATTTTCGGTATCGAATCCAATTGCTGGAGGGATGCACAGGCGAGCACCTAGATCTGTTTGTAGAAATTACCATAGAACATAACCAGTAACAGACATGATTAAGGAACAGGCTTTGAAGCGCGCAGGGAAATTGCTGTCTGTAATAGGCAACATCACAATTAAACTATGTAAATTAAAAATCTATGTAATGCTTCAATTTGGATGGAACAATTATATTTCTTTTTCGACTTTTTGAAGCGTGGAGACTTCTATCATAACATACCTCTTTTTGAACAGATACGTCTTCTATTTATTCGTGTTTCAACTTCATAATTCATATATTTATATTTTTTAGATCAGATACCGCTAGTAGGCTGTATAGTCGAACTCATATTTATTCGTTCTACCAACGAGTAAAAATAAGTTTACTTCAATAGTTTCGTAGTACATCATAATACATACATCATAAAATCGAAAAATATCCATGCAAAAGGTGGGACTCGATGCAGAGACCAACAGTTGACAGACGAGAAACAAATTATTTCAGAAAAATAAGTATTTTATTGCGAAGAATAAATTTTTGACAGCGAGAGATGGGTAGCAGAAGCGACTCACGGATTATGCGGACCTATGACCACCAAGGACGTGCGGCTGGTTCCCCGTAAGGAAATGTTCTCCCCGGTGACTGGTGTTTACCGTCTTAATCTATCACCCCGCCCGCGAGAGGCCCCCTTTGGGTGAACACTACTCACGGCACGGGGAAGTCGGGGCAGAGCGAGCCAACTGCCTGTGACTGACTTACGTCGTGACATAAGAGAATTCACTCTCTTCTGATATTCGGCTGACTGACTTTCCTTCCACTTTACGTACAAAGCAGTGTGACCAACACGCATTTTTTCTCCATTTTTTTTGAAGCTTGGAGATGTGACATGCGGTCCCTTTAGCTGAGCAACATTGCTGACATATCTGCACAACATACATAAACTCGTTAGACTTCGATCTCTGACATAGGGGATGATTCCTCTTGTGATGTCCAGATACTAACGCACTGAAAAATTGATTTTTAAAGTAGAGAGACAGGGAAAAAAAGCAACTGTAAGTTACCTTTGTGACTTAAATCAGCAAATGTTAAACTTGTCAATAGTAGGCCCAATAATAAAGATATTGGATCACAAGTTCCCACTTTATGTGCTCGTCTTCAACGATTTCATAAAAAAAAAATAGGATTGTTTGCATTTAAAAATTTAGCTCGTCTTTTGGGAAACTCGGCGATTAATTCAGTTCGCAAGTAACTGCGAGCTTGGTGGGTGGGCGGTTAACACTCCAGTCTCGCATTCGGAAGGACGCGGGTTCGGATTAACAATCCAGTTTTGTTTTCCATAGGTTCGCAAAATCACTCCATCTCTTCAAAAGACTATGGCCCAATTCCTTCCCGTTCCTTGTTGTATCCATTACTCCGCCGGCTTTAATGCCAAGCTACTCTAATAAGAGGGATATATTACGAGATTACAGCGAATCCGAAAGCAGTAACTATCAGACCTTTACGTACTTCATTTGGCAGAAAAAATTTAATAACTAGATTTAACTTGTATTTAGTTGTAAATACTCGTACGTTAGTTTTTACCCGCAGTTTCGACCGCGCGGACCAAGGTGTGAGACAATGTCTTTAACTTATCGTTTTGTAAGTTACTATTGAGTCCTACCAGCAACAAAACCAAGACAGCGAACATCGACAGATGCCTAACAAAAGTAAAGTGCTAAAATAATATTATCTAGAACGTTTTTCAATCGCAGCAATTTTCTTATCTGCTAAGTAATTCGAGCACTGTAACAGATTTGATTTTCGTGCTATTCATAAAAAACCTGTAGAAATAAATAATTAAAATTGCGTTAAAAGTACTTGTAAATTTAGCAAAAAGAATACAAAACGAAACATAATATCCGTTTCCTGAAAAGTCAACGTCAACAACAATATCGTCAAGATGCAGTTAACTTTGTAGCATTAGTACACACTTTAAAAGAATTATTTATTCGTGCGGTGTTAGTACACCCTATAAAATTATTTGTCTCTGGATTAAATGGTTAATTCACTCATGCTTACCTGCCTTCTTTTCCTCCTTGTGACAAGCTTCTGCAACTTGAAAGCGTCAGAGACTTTTAACTTCTAATGTTATACCAATATACTTGTTACTCTGCATTTGCCCATTGTATTCGCATTCTCATTTATCACATAAATATTAATTTCTTCTTTTCAGAATTAAATCTCTTTTTAATATATCTTTAATTTCATTCTACTGTTTCATTTGCTCGTTGTATTCGCATATTAGACTAATATAGTCCTTGATTTAATTAATTTTCCATTTCGTTTTGATAGCATTAATATTACGTTCACCCTATCTACGAACGTTAAAGATGTTGCATATGGGATATTAAATCCATCTTTCGATACCGGTCCTAGTTCAATTGTTTGGTTTTCTATGTGGAACAAACAAACCAATTCCTTCTTTTATAAGTGTAGAGTGCACATCAGCTTGCACTCAGGACATCCTTAACGCCAATAACAACGCTGCATGACTTTTGGTCATCTATAACATAAATTGATTGGTGTTTATTACTATATAATTTTTTTTCTATCTTTCCGGTAAGTTGTTTTCTTGGCAATACTGTTGTTTGTGTTTCTAATTGTTGTAACAGCAATGCTTTTAACAGGAAATAAAATTGTTGGAATTGATTTATCTTCTATGACCTGTGATAATATATGAACAGCGATGACTTGTATCCACAAAGTTTTTACACGTATTAAATGCATCGACAAAATCTCAAAGCAGATAGTAAAAGTTAATTAGTATTAGAAGTAGTAATGCAATCATTTTACGAGTTTCTGGATACAGTGTCAACGAAACGTTATTGCGAGATGCCAAACGAATCAAACAATTAAATAAAATATCAGAGGCAATACAATTAAAGAAATCCGTTAAAGACGACGTAACCCAAGCTAACCCGCTCGTTCGGTCGTGCACGCTAAAACGTAACCAAATTTGAAATGCAGATCTACATGTGTAGGTTGAAACTTCGGGCTTGCAGGAACGGCCGTCCGATTGGTTTTCAATCGTTTTTCCTGGTTGGTGCGGTCCCAGTTTCCGTCTCAAAAACTACACGTTTCACAAAACAGTTGACACTTAACACGCAGAAAGCAGCTTAAGTAGCGGACAGATGGGGACACTTACATTCCCCCGTTAAACCTTCCACTTCGGTATGAGAAAGACAGGATCTCCCGCTAATCCTACCATTCCCCTAGAAAGCCATAATTGAAATTAAAAGCCACCAGTATTCGACATGAACGTACAGTCAAATAACATTAAAATTATTACAGTAAGGTTGATTCATAAATAAGAAATTATTTGTGAATATTTAAATCAACATAGTTACTATACATCACCACTTCAAAAACGGATCCTTATGATGGGGTTGTAAACACAAAATATTTAGGCAATTCTATCCTATCGGTGCAGCTAGCTGGACGCCTTGGTAGCTCTATCCTAAGGAGCCGATATTCAAACCTCACGGTCCCCGATTCGGATCACGGATATAGCAAGGGTTTCCTAGTGATATTTAACGAACTTCTCCTCTGGCAAAGCTTGCTTTGAGTATCTAAAGTAAGCTGTGAACACTTATTACACGTTAAACAGTAGGTGCAACTACGACAGAGGTGGAATGTGCTCAGAGATGAAAACTCTTACTAGGTAGTTAGGATCGCGCAAATTTGCTTTTTATTTTATGTAATGTGTTGCGTTACATTCATCGCAGTAAGGTAAATTAACTGCCGTTAATAAGCAACAGTATAACTTTTACGAAACTTGACAGTGTTATTGATCTCTTCAGACAATTTTTTAAACAATTTTTTTTTAACTGCTTAACATCTCTTAACAGCGAGGTCTTTAGAGACGGGAAAGGATGGGGGGGGGGGGGGGGAAGGAATGGAAAGGAATTCGGCCATGGCCTTTTTTGAAGGAAGCATCCCGACATTTGCCTGGAGCGATTTGGGGAACCATTGGAAACCCTTTCGAACCGCCGTCCTCCCGAATGAGACAAATTTAATTCATAGTGAAAACTTCGTAAAGGAGCAGATTAATAAATGATTTAGAACAATATTAACTAAAGAAAGGTCGCATGATAGAAATACAACTACCACGATGACGCTTATCTCCATTACCTGGTCACCCAAGCTAGGAGTCTGCCCTGGAAGAAAATGCTGCTCCATGGCCGCTTTCTTGAGAAATTTAACTGTAATGGTTTCTTCTTGAACTGTGGATGACTGTGACGTGTGTATGTGAGTGTATGTGTTTTTTTTTTTTTAGTAGCGTGTTGCTTGCGTTGTAAATGTAAGGAAGGAAAGGGAAGAGAGAAACTCGATGCGGGCCAATTCAACCATTCACTTCCCGAAGACGCTAAGGGCGCCAATAAGATTAACGTCCCTAGACCGACGATCGAATCGCCATCAATAGCGCGCCTTATACCCTTACTTCATATGGAACGGTCTGGTGGCTCTGTGGTCTGACTGGAGATAGAAAGGTCCTCTGTTCGAATCCCTGTCTCGGTGGTGATTTCCAAAGGCACTTGACCAGACCTTCAGCTCTGCCACAGCTTGCTGTGTAATGTGAAGTACGCCAGAACGCTTCCGTGGTTCGGATTTCACGTTAAACCGCAGGTCCCTTGTACCCGGTAGGACTACCGTGTTAGGTTAAGGCTACGCCAGGGGCGGAACGCGCAACCAATAGAAACCCTGTCACTTGGTCATTAATACCACACGCCAATATTTTATTCCGTATGCATTGCGAATGATTGGTGACTATGAATTGTGCTCCAGCATCCCTCTAACTCTGCCAGCAGAATCCTGATGAAAATTTCTTCCCGCACCAGGAATCAAACGACCTAACTCCATTTCAAGCGCCTGACACGATCATCGTGTCGCAACCAGATAGTCAAAGTGGCCGGTTACAATTACAGTAGTACAATAAGATAAACCTTACAGCATTCTAATAATCAATTTCACTAAAATATTCAAAACTACATCTGGATCATCAGAACGTAAATATCCGTTCAAATAGGCCTACATAAATAGAAAATTTCTACGATTAAAATACTTCACTCCGTTGGCTTCCGATTTCATTATCATTCAATTACAAGCATAGTTAAAATCACATTCGAAAGAGACTGTACACATTACCCTCATCTGCACGCAAGACTGCCAGTCTCAAAATGGTCCAAACTTTCGATTTCGTCCCCGTAGTCGCCTAACAATCTGCGTCGCGGTTCTGAGAAGTTAAACCGTTGTGAGCCGGAAAATGATTTATTCTGAAGACTATTTGCGTTTCCAACTTCTGTGCGCTGGAGGTGTTTCGCAAGACACGATGTGGTGACTCATGTAAGCGTCCGGGAAATGGTTTTTGATTGTCTGAAGAAACTGTTTAAACCCTGAAACATATCATTTTGGAATGACGACAATAGTAGTGAAATCAAGAACAGAATATTTGCAGCTTACATAATAGGCAGTGATAGAAGTAGTGGTAGAAAACTCTTCCTTTTTCTGTCAAATAAAACGAAGCATAATAATGCAAACATCACATCAATATCTTTGTTTTATGATGTTTGTCGACTGAAAAATTAAGAAATTTATTCATCGACAAAAGTAATACTCCGCTCATGTAGGGTAATTTCAACATTTCAACGTGTGATGTAGAAAGTACTAGTTCAATTTGTGAGATTTTATGCGTAAAAATAAAAGTGGCTAGAATAACAATCTGTTCCCACTTCCAAATGGCCGAGTAGTAAACGAAAACCAGATGGAATTATCAGCAACGAAATCCCTTCTGACTAATCTGTTCAAGGGCCTCCATAGAAGTTGACGTGTGTTTATAAAAAAAATCCCTGACCAATCTTTTCACCTGATCTCTTAATCAGAAACGCCTTCTTTTAACCTAAGTTGAAGAAGGAATTTCGGAGTCGGTAACTTCACAAGTGATACGTATTGAAAGTGGAATGGTGCTTTTCGACCCAAAGTTTTGTATGGGTTTCGGAATATCAAGAAACACCTACAAAGCTGTCTCGACCTGCCGGTCAATTACTCGGAGAAAAATAAACACACAACATTTTAATTTGGAGGATTGCGCCCTCTTGCCGGAGCCATTCGGTAGCTCAGCGGGCGCTTGCTTTCAGAAGTTTCGTGGTCTGGTCTCAGGTTCAAACACTGGTGGAGCAAGGAATTTTTAACAGTTGTGTTTGATCATATGAGCTACGCCTGGTCGTTCCGTTGTTCGGATTCCACATTAAACTGTAGTTCCCAGAGGCATCCCAGAGGCATCCTATCTGACACAATGGCTTAGTACGGATGAGGATCGAACCAATCTTCCAGTTGTGTGCCGTCCTCAGTACCATCAGCTTCATAAGTGTCCTTATACATGCAGATGTTCGTTTTGTACATCAGTTATGGTGTAAGGAAGACGTTGAAACACGGAGCCTCCCGGTTAGTGCTGCTCTTCCGAACGATGCCCGGGGGGCCTCAGGTGTAGGGTCCCCATCCTCAACCTAATGCGCACCGCGGAGTAGTTTGGGGTTAAATTCAAGCGTGTGGTTAACAATCTGTAGATTAAGAATTTTGGAATATGTCATTGTGGAGGTAGGCTTGAAGTAATATATGTTGTTTCTCTCTGATAAAATCTTCTGAATAAGTGAGAAAGAAGTTAGGTAAGACAAAAAGTCGCATCATCTAATCTAACAGATGATGGTTTGAAATAATCGCAGAGCTATGCGGCAATCATTGGTTAGTAATACCGCCAGGTTTATACTATACTTTCATCTTCGAGGTTGCCTGCAATTTGGTATTACGATATTATCTTTGTCTAACACAAACTATATGGCACTTAAAAACAGTGAAACTGTCGGAATCGTATCATCCTCTTCTCTTGATATTCACTAATAATATCTTGGGCACAACACAGACGGTAAGTAAACTAAGATTATTCTCAGACGATGATATAGCAAAGCAAAAGATTTCAAAGATATTTAAAATGGTAATTCAAGTTTTGTTCGAAATTAATGGCTACTGAATTTAAACGGTAAGAAGGCATATTATTCATAATTAATCCTCTTTAAACCACTAAAGATCTCGCTTACGACGCACCCTAAAACTAGACAACACCTCGAAATCTTAAAAATTTGTGTAATATTTGGAAATTACAAAGAAAATGGTATATAGAGCAGATATACGAGGGTGGTCTGAAAAGTTTCCGACCTTAACATGAAGATGGCAGCACTCGTAAATAAAAGCTAGTGAATTTCGTTGTTTATCTGTTGACAGTTACCCACCAAAGTTTCAGCCATTTTAGACGCGCAGTTATGTAACAGTCGTTTGAGTGAGTTGATGTCAGTGTTTTTGTGAAAATGGACAAAATCTAGAATCGAGCTCTCATTAAATATTTGTTTTTGAAAGGCGATACACCTTTGCAAATCAAAGATGAGTTGTATTCTGTGCATGCGGACTCTGGACCATCACTTACCACAACGAAATGTGGCCGTAAGAGCTTTGGAGACGAACGTTCGGGACGTCAAAAAACTGCAACTACCGACGAAAACATCGCCAAAGTTCACAAACTGGTGCTAGACGACCGCCGAATTAAAGAGAGAGAGATAGCAGAGGTTATGAACATTTCAAAAGAACGTGTATTAAATCAACATTTAGGTATGAGAAGCTGTCCGCGCGTTGGGTGCCGCGTTTGCTCACATTAGACCAAAAACGTGTTTGAAAGAACATTTCCAACGCTCTGTTGGCGCAGTTTAGGCGCAATAAATCCGAGTTTTGGCACCGATTAATTACTGTAGATGAAACTTGGATGCACCATTATACACTCGAAACAAAAATACAGTCTAAACAGTGGACTGCAAAGGGGGAACCGGCTCCAAAAAAAGCAAAAACTGTTTTTTTCGGCTGGGATAGTCATTTCAATCGATTACCTTCAAAAAGGAAAAACCATTACTACGCATCATTAATTGACAAGCTGATGGCAGAACTTGCGGAAAAAACGGCCACATTTGCAGAAAAAGAAAATCCTGTTTCACCAATACAATGCACCGTCTCACATCTCAGCGGTTGCCATGGCGAAAATTCACGAATTACGGTTTGAACTGCTTGAACATCCGCCTTACTCACCAGATCCAGCCCCAAGCGACTTCTTTTTGTTCCCTCATCTAAAAATTGCGATCTGAGGACAGAGATTTTCGTAAAATGAAGAGGCAATCACCTTCTTGAACAATTATTTTGCAGAGAAAAACGCCGAGTACTATTTGGATGGGTTACAGAGATGGGAGCATCACTGGGAGAAGTGTGTAGAGTTAAAAGGAGACTATGTTGAAAAATAAAAAAAAAATTAGAAAAAATTTCTTGTACCTTTATTAGGTCGGAAACTTTTCAGACCACCCTCGTATACCGTTAAAATTTCATCTCTTACGGATAATCTGGAACTAAAGCCTGTAGTACAGTCTATTTTTTCCCCAGTTCTTACCAAACTTCGCGAAGCGTATGCTGATGGCCGGCCTCTGTTGATCTGAAATCACTTTCTTGCAGAGTTTGTATCATAATATCTTGGTTGAAATTATGTTTGGGTTGGTAATTTTAATTCTCTTCTATAAATATTAAATCGCGAATGAATCACCAGTCGGATATACAAAATATACACTGAAATGCCAAAGATAATGCGATACCTCCTAATATCGTGTAGTACCCCTTTTACCCCGACACAGTGGACCAACCCGACGTGGTATGAACTCATCAAGTCGGCGGAACTCCCCTGATGAAGCATTCAGCCATGCTTCCTCTACCACCCTTCATCACTGCGAAAGTGTCCTCAGTGCAGGACGTTGTAATTGCAAGTGGTCAAAGAATTCGCTAGAATGTTCCACAAGGCAATCGGCAGTTCTTACAGAAATATTTCGAACTTAACTATGGAACTAAAGAATTTTGGTCTCCGGTAGGCAAAGATAACATACTGATTTGACGATGAATATGATATGAATAAGTCATCAGCAAAATACTGCCTTCCCAGACAGATGTGGATCGTACGGATAAAAAAAAGATACCGCATTTATCTCCAAACTTCCTTTTCTTCTCATGCGATTAAGAATTGTAACAAGAGGAAGGCATGTTAATACAGTTTCATTATATCCTTTTCTGCAAACGCTACTATAGCTTGCAGCATGTTGGTATGCTGGAATCTCGTAGCGTCTGAGCATAAATTAATCGATCCTACACGCACTGCAAGTAAGAGCAAGAACGAAGGGCAGAAAATATATCAGGGGCAGAAAATATATCAGGCACAGAAAATCCTTACAGCGTTTCTATTTTGCTTTGGAAATCGATACACTTGGGCGACAGAACTAACCTTTGTATTTCACTGCCAACAAGCAACACATCTGTTTATGTGTCTCTTTTCATCCAGTCATTTATACCGATGTAGGTTTTAGTTGGTTTTCCGTAATAGTCTAAGCGAATGATGGGATGGTACAAGACACTCATCTTAAAAATAGATCCATAAACATTAATAGCAGCATGCTCGTGCGGTTCATAGACATCTGGAAAAACATGCATCCCTCTCTAAGAACGTGTTTGAGAACATAAGCTGCTGACGTGAACGCATGGTCCAGAAATGCAAATACAGTTAATTAGACAAATGTGCGCCAACGCAATTAAATATCTCTTTTTCTTTCTGTCATTAGTGAATCCAAGGAGACTGGAAAATACTTTAATATTTCTTTAATCTAATTATGTGCAATATACACGTTCTGTAGAGTACCATAATATTAAGGGTGAGTAAAACAAATAGGGGTTTGTTAATGGTGCCACCTATCCGAAAACCCTCAATATTTGGGCACATTTCTTGTTTTATATATATATAACCATACAACAAGTAGTTTTGGTGCTTTCGATTATTTGACTGCGCATGACTTGTAGCAAGGCCAGACATTTTTTTAATAGAAGGTATTTGTCTTGAAAACAGTCATCAACTACTTTTGTGCTCCGTAACTATTTCATTTTTTGTTGTCTTCAACAGTTATAGAATGAATAAAAATAAAAACTAACAGAGCACTTAACTTAAATTACAGATACCGTAAGTGCACTCGGAATTGTTTTTCTAGTATCGTTAAATCAGCACTCTAACCACTACGTTTTCCCTATCAGGAATGGCAATAGTCCGTCAAATTGGCTGGTCAAAGCATATGGAAATTAGTAAATTTGAAAAAGTATCCAGTATTACCTGTGGCTTATGGTTTCACTTTCGATTCCTTTGGTGTTTGGTTGGCATCGGGTTGGAGGTTTAGGAATTTCATGCTACTTGAACAATCGGAATTGACACATCTGTCGAGATTCGCTAAAAGTATTACACATGTGGCAAGAATCCAGAAAGAAAAAAGTTAGTTACAACTATGCTGATTAGTTTCGGGGCATAAAATATAATTCAAAAGGACAAGACAGCACGTAAAGACGCCGACCTTGTCCTGGATTATTCTTTCAGCGTTTGACTCAATACCAGTAAAGGTTAAATACCGAGTCATTTATCTCATTAGTGGCACATAAAATACCGAAATTCGGTTTTATAGCAGGGTACTTTCACCGCTACCCCGCAGACCACGAGGTAATGGTGTGGACAGAACGTAGCTCTGCATACCGACACGCCCCTGTCTAGCCGGCAGCTTTCTCAGACCTGTTGCGGGCCGCTGGGACGTGCCGACGAGGAAAACAGGACAACGGGGCCAAAGCACACCTCATAGACTGACTTACGTCATCATTCCGTTTGTAGCCACACAACACAAGATTTAGTCAGAAAATCTTACGGAACGGTATGAACAAAATGTTGAGAACAAAATTTGGACCGAAAATAAAACAAGTCAAAAGTCATGAAGTGAATATTACCGTCCTGATTGCGGTTTCTAGGCTGTTTCCCGCAATAATTAATGCGAATGCTGGAACGGTCCCCAATCTCCGCCTCAAACTACACATTTCACGAACTACAAATCACTTATCACACAGAAAAGTAGACAGATGCCTACACAACATTCCTCTAGAAGGATAAGTACTCGGGATCTGACATAACTATTCTATTACGGGCAGGACACATATCCTTCTGTCCTCACAATTACACACTGGACCCCTGTGTAAAGGGAGCGTTCATAAACCACGTAGCTCCATTTTGGCCTCCTGTGAACTCCCCCTCCCCCCAACGTAGCCCTACGTGGCTTTTGCCTCTACCCCCCACATATCATGTAGCTTTTCTTCCTTTTCATTCCAGAAGAAATTTTGTACCGTTTTCTCTTGTCAGACTATTGTAAATTACATACGGACATAATTAACTGAGGGAAATAAATATTCACATGCTGTTGTGAGTTCTGTTCCTCATTTTAACTGTGAAAAATGTTATGAAAGGAGAGCTACGTGGCCTGGCTCGGAACCCCCCCTCCCCCCACGTAGCCCAGCGTAGCCTTCCAGCCAACCCCTCCCCCCCCCTCCCTGGACCGAGCCACGTAGTTTGTGCACGCTCCCTAAGGGCTGCCAGGAATGGTCCGGCAAAAAATGGTCAGATGTGATTGATTAATAACAGAATCCTTCTGTTTCTTCTAATAAAATCATATCTGAGAACCGTACCTACAATATCAAAAGTGTGATAGCGCAAGTAGATTTCCTTAAAAGATGAATCTCAAATATTAATTCAAGGACTTCACGTATGGAACACAGTACTTTGTTGAAGTAAACATTCCACTTTGAAAACAGCAGACAAAAATAAAATTGAAGCATTGAAATGTGGTGCTAGAGTAGAATGTCGAATATTAAGGGGGGGGGGGGGGCGCGGATGAAGTATGTACTGAATATGCATACGAAATGATAGGTGACGAAGAAGAATCACAGACAGGAGATGCAACATTCCGGGACGCATTTTGAGACAGGAGGAGTTATTTAATCTCGTATGGAACGAAAGGTCGAAGAAAATAAAAACTTTATTAATAGGTCTAAATTTTTGGTGAACAGTGTTTTGTGAAATGATGAGACTTCAGGGAAAAGTTATTTAGGGGCCAAGACTTTTTACCTTCTGTAACTGTGGGTTATTCCCCCCACTTTTCTTTCTTTTTATTATTAATTTAGTTCTGTGACTCGCTCACGTCGAGATTAGAGCCGGTATACGAATAGGTACAAGGAGCGCTGACGAATTTTGAAGGAACCATCCCGGCTTTTCTTTGAAATAATTTTGGGAATCCATGGAACATCAGAGACTGGATGGCCGGAACGGAGATCCACGTCATGCCAAATATCTGACTCGAGCGATAACCACTCACCAACGTATCAGTATGAGGCGGCATTTAGGCAAATACGGCTGATCAACAAACGGTTAAAAGATAAGTCTGAACTCTGGTTCCGTCTAAGTATCTCTAGAACTTGGGGTAAAAATCTATTAAAAGTTCAGCATTTCTTAAAATAGCCCCTTACCTTTGCTGTGAGCACTGCCTGCATAGACACAGTTTCCTTTGCTGTAGTTCATACTCATCTGTGGTTCATAATTATTTGTTTTCGTTATGTTGACCCTTTTTCTCACTACTAAGTTATCAGATAACTATAATATAGTTTTTTATGAGACTGGGTGATGGTAGAATCTCAAACAGTAAAATTTTGGATGCAGATCAATATTAAAACAAAATTATACTCTGATAGTAATTGGTATTCTGTTTCTTTGCAACATCGAGGATAATACAGTATACGGGTAGTAAATGTTTCGAGAAAGAAGTGAAACACTATTTTGATTTGGAAAAAGTATGATTTCGAATACAAAAGTAAGCTGTTGGGAAGGGTGCGTATATTTTATGCATTTTTAAATGCGAAGTGATCTTGCAATGATTTTCGATTACGTTTATTACGGTGTATTATTCAACAGCTACACGTTTTGACGCCTCATCAGTGCGGTGTTTGAGAGGTCTTTGCTTCGAACCCTGGTGGTGGGTAAATGTTCAGACCTTTAATCTGTTCTTCACATCCGGCAAAGCTGTGTTGCTATTAATGAATTATGCCTGGAAGCTCCGTCGTTCTGATTATACTTTAGGTCTCCTTTATATGCAAGATAAATAGCCTAAAGGCAAAAAATGTGCAATGCATGTAGCTCGAAATTCTGTCGACAGTCCTCTGATTCCACACAAAATTATTACTATCATCACTAATTCAAATAGCGACTAAAATCATTCTAATTAGTTTATCCTTGTAACGCTTTTAGGATACAATACGCTGTACTGTTGTCTTTGAAATGCTTGCTATGTCTTCATTCTGCCGAACTGTTAACCTTATGTCAGTTATCATCAGCTCATATAACCTGTCCATACTTTCCTGAATGATTTTCTTCACTGGTCTGCCTGTGGAAAGTGAGGATCATCCGCAAAGCTGGTTCTCGCCCGCTTAAATTCGAATGCCCACTTTTTAACTGTGTTGTATACACCGAAATGCCGCTTAACGTTGTCACTATATCCTAAGGAATTCGTTATGATCTTAGTAAAAGCAAGAACTTCTTTCTTCCCCGTCTCAGTTTAAACGTAAACTACATACGCTTTGGGGGCATCCATAAATTACGCGAGGTGTTTTTCAGGATTTCGCCCCCCCCCCCCTCTAGTGGGATTTCGTGAGATCTGGTCCGTGAGAACCCCTCCCCCCCTAGAAATCGCCCTTACACCCCCACTTTTCGACGAAATTCCCCCTAAAATCGACTTTCCCGTAATCACTCCCCCACCCCCCAAGTGAGATTTCGCCAGACCCCCCCGCCCCCTATTTCACCTCACGTAATTTATGGATGCCCCCTTTCTACCTCTGTAGCAAAATAACGGTTTATTCCAGAATGTTTTAAAGCACTAAAAATTATGTATAGTTTATGCAAACATTGTGAGCTATCGTTTTCCTGATCAGGCCACTTACTTATATGACGACATAGAAACTTAATAATTATATGTTGCGTAATGGATATGTTAGGTTCAAAGACCGAAAACGCTCATTGAGCGAAAAAAAGACCAAAATGCGTTCTGGTTTATTAAAAACGGCCACAACACGGTATTCGCGTTATGGCACCTACAAAGTATTTAGCGTTGAGGCTAATTAAAAAAGGCCACAACGCGAAATTTGCTTTTGGTCTATGTCATTCTCCACACATGACGACTCACATGACTCCATTTTTTTTAAAAAAAAAGTTTATATTTGTTTAGAGCATTGTAACGCGAGGGGTAAGGAGAATCATATATATTAAGTGCACCCTGGACCGATTCGTCGTAAAAACAGAGTTAGAACTGATAAGCCACAACGTGTTGTGGCCGTTTTTTCGCTCAATGAGCGTTTTCGGTCTTTGAGCCTAACGAATACATGAACATTCTGTTTACTTATCGTGATAATTAGTAAACAGATGACTAAGCTTGCCAACGCAGTCTCCCCCCCCCCCCCAATCCGCTTCTTGAATGGTCAAAGAATGTTATTTCATAAACTCAAATTATATATGCGAATCTCAGTTGGTGGGATATATGCAAGATATTTCAGATGAAATGGACAAGGGAGGCCAAATTGATAGTGTAGCACTAGATCTGTCTAAGGCGTTTGACAGAGTAAGCTATAAAATGGTAGTAAATAAGGTAAAAACCATTAGAGTGGATAAGAAAGTCATTTTATGGGTAGAAGAATTTTTAAAAGGTAGAAAACAGAAAGTTAGGGTAGGAAATGAAGTATCAAAAGAAGTGGAAGTAAAAATGGGTGTGCCACAGGGTAGCGTATTGGGACCATTGCTATTCATTATTCTAATGAATAATTGTGTTGATTGTTTACTAGCTGAAATTAGATTGTTTGCAGATGACATAATGCTGTATAAAAGAATCAAAACGATAGAGGATTGTAAACAGTTGCAGGGTGATCTGGACAGGATATCTAATTGGGTTGGTAAACATGGAATTAAGATAAATGCAAAGAAGAGTCAGCTTATTAGATACACAAATAAAAACAAAAGGTTAATTATGAATATAAGGTGGGGAAAGATTGCTTGCTGAAGACTTGAAATGTAAATATCTTGGAATTACTTTTGATAACAAACTTAACTGGGCAGGACACATAGGACAGGTGGTAGTAAAAGGTTTCAAAGTTCTGCACTTGTTGGAGAGAGTGATGAGGGCATGTACGAAGAGAAGTCAAGGAATTGGGTTACAAAACTTTGGTCAGACCATTGCTCGAATATGGTAGTGTAGTATGGGACCCTCATTTTACGTATCAAATACAGGAGTTGGAGAGGGTGCAAAAAGGGCTGCTAGATTTGTTTCTGGAAATTATCGCAGAATGCAATCAGTGACGGATATGATAAAGGAGCTGGAATGGGATTCATTGCAAGACAGAAGGAGGATGAGGAGGGTCATGGGAGTGTACAGGGCATATACTGGCGATGAGGCATGGAAAGATATTGCAATAGGTATGAAAAGTAGTGCATGGAAGGGAAAAGATGACCATGACCACAAGCTGGCACTCGATTTCAGGCACAAGGGTGTGGGAAGATTCTCTTTTTTAGGTAAGGGTGTCAGGGATTGGAATGAGTTACCAAGAGAAATGATGAATAATTTACCGAAAACTTTGAAAGAATTTAAAGATAAAATTTGTAGAGGGCAAATGTAGGTAGGTGCAGGATAGGGGGAAGATGGGTGTGTAGGGAAATTGCCACCGGAGCCTGTCCTCCATTGCAATTAAATTAAATTAAAACCAAAATTTTAAATTATTTTTTGAACTATTTTACTGTTAAAGAGCTAAGAAAAATTTGTGTGTGCCTAATCTGGGCCATTAAAGTCAAATACTTAGAAGTAAGAATGGAGACCTTCCCGACACACCGGATAGTAGGTTCCGTTGACCAGATCAAATTAATTTAAACCTGAAAAAGGCGAAGTTAGCTGTCGAAATACCGTGCTTTTATAACACAATACGGCTGTACATCCGTGAAGATCTCACTACAATATTTAGAGTTTTGCACGAGGAAATATTCTCCTTTCTTTCTATTTTTTTTTTTAAATTACCTTAACCGTGTTTATATTTCATCCAACTTGTATATATATCGTCAACATTATTTTTGTTTTCTTTGTAAGAATAACAACACAAAGCTTAGGTGACACACAATTACAGCCATAAATGCTCTAGGATGTAATCGAACCGGTGACCCTGGTCAGCGTGCTAATCCCTACACTACCATCGTTAGCGTTGTCGGTTTAGTTTTTGTGACAGAGGGTACGAGAAGAATGTTAAACCAGAACTCGAGCAACTAAGTACAAAGTATCCACTTACCGCAGATAACGAGGAAACCGAGATAACAAGCGGACGTGGGTAAACTATTATATTCGTTCGGCATGTGGCACACTATTTAGTAATCAACGCCCCTAGGAAATCTCAGGAAATAAAATTCTGGTATTTTCTTAATGAGTTGTGTTTAATAAACATCGTTTCACCACCTAACTTACACTTTTTAGAGAAAACCTTCACATTTTATACGTCTTACAAGTTATAGTGTGATATTCAGTTATGTCAGAATACGTTCCTCAACGTAATTATAAGCACAGAACTATAGATTATTATTATTATTTTTTTTTTTTTTTTTTTTTTTAAGTGCACCCCGGATAATCGGGTGCTTATTGCCTAATTGTAGCTGTACCGTAAGTGGATCAGAGAACTTATTGTTTCCGCTTTCTTATAAACTATCCTAGTCGAAATACTTCCTTCTTAAGAGGATGTAACGCTGTGAGTAATAAGGAAGAGCTTAGAATGTTTAAATAAAAAAATGTTTTGATGCGTGACTGAAATATTAAGGTCAGCTGAAGAAACGGTACAATTATTTTGTCCCCTTTGATTCTTCACTGTTGACAGAAACTATCCTATAGTTAATATAATTCTTCATTAGAAGATCTCGGAGTGTCAGAAAGAACTGATAACGTTACAGATGTCGACAAGTTCACTTCGTCTCGAAACTTGACGCTTTGAAATTCTGACAGAAACTGGTCACGATCGATTTGCGAAATATTTCTATATTTCAACGCAAATATTTCGTATATATTATCGGTGGTTCTACAACTGTAGGATTCCAGATAGAAAAGTTCAGTAATACATATTTAAGGTTTCTGTATATAATCAACTGGTAGAATTTGAGAGAGATACTGAGATACCTAAAATCAGGATTAAAGCATGTCCCTCAGAACAAGAAACATCTCCTCTGAAATTGCCAAAAACGATTCGTATCGATTCAGTTTGACCACAGGTCTCAGTCCATGCAATGTAAACACAGCTTATACCAGTATGGAGCCACCATCAGCTTCCAAAGGCCTTTCCTGACAATCTGGACCGATCGCCTCATGGGGTCTGGGCCATACTCTATACCTTCCATCAACTTTTACGAACTGGAATCGTGACTCATCTGACAGCACAACCTTTTTGCAGGTTTCTAGGGTCCAAGCGATATGTTCACGAGCTCATGAGAGCCGCTGCAGCCGATGACGTTTTGCTAGCAGAGGTACTCGCGTCGATCTTGTTGCCATATACCATCAACTCTAAATTTTGCTACACTTTCCACAGGGACACGTCTGTCGCATGTCCCATAAATTACTGGGTGTTGCCTGTCAGTCAGCAATAACACTTCGACGAAGATGTTGCTGGTCTCGGTCATTAAGTAGGCGTAGTCTATGGCGGGAGGTAATGCACTCTCTTGACACTTTGAATCGAGGAATGAATTCACGAACAATATACAAAATGGAATGTCCTATGGGTGTAGAGTCAGTTACCATTTCACATTTAAAATCTGTTGATTCATGTCAAGTGGCCAAAGCCACGTCAGATAACCGTTCACATGACACACGAGAGTACAAACGAAAGCTGCGACACTGCATGGCACATTTCTACGTTTCTTCCGCGCGCTAACTCCATCTGGGTATTTACTTTTTCCTATCTTCAACCTAATTTTCAGGGCACAAACATGCATTAATATGTGTTAGAACCTATAAGCTTCCTACAATTACAAGACACGTGAGGATTGTTTTTAGCTGGTCAAATTATGGAGCCTATGATATCAACATAACAGACGAAAGGTTTCCGGGGGAGGAGGGGGGGGGGGAGGTGGGGGGAGGAAGGGAAACAAAAAACAAAACAAAAAACAAAACACAAAACTAAAAAAAATATGCGCTAGGGGCTAGTGTTTCCTTTATAAAAATAATTAATTTAAGAAACAAATCGCACGACATAACTTTATGTATAACATGTCGATCTTCATTCAGCCCATTAGTTCGCCTGAAGGCATAACTTGCTGGATTTAATGGCAATGTTGTAATCGATAGGCTCTCAACCTCATTCGGACTACCGCCCCTTTTCGAAAAAAAAAAAAAATAATACTCACCGTTCCCTTTCCAGAAAAAGTAACACATTGACTTCCTATCTTGTAGTAAATAATGTACTCCATAGTGTCAAAAACTCTTCTCGTGTATTCTGCCGGATAAGTTCTTCTGTTCACAACGTTTCGGCAGCAACCTCCGCTGGCTTATCGGGTGAGATGTCATAGCGAAGCTACCACTGCGACGACACAACACCACAAGCGCACGATGCTCGTAACCGGCTTGGACATGATGCGGAGAGAAGTCGTTTCCCACGGGTTTCTCCTTTTCGTCTCCATTTTTAATTGTACACATAACCTTGGCATGCGTAAATGGGTCTGAGGGTTAATCATCACACCTGTTTCACGCCTTGGTTAATTGTTAACATTTGCTGTTCATTTCTTTTTTTTCGAGGAGTATCTTTGTATTAAAATATAAACTCTTCATTGATACTCTGATATGTTTCGGGTATCCATTCATACTAGTGACCGCCCAGATTGATTAATATATACCTTTCATTCAAAAAATTATTCCTCTGTAACTGTTTGTGTCGGATACGTCTCACTTCCTGAAAATAGAGAGTATAGTTGCTATTCGCCACTGTTCACGTATTTTATCTTTAAGCCAGCACACGTTTATTCGACGTAATAGCCGAAACTTCTGTAGCATTCCCCCATATTCAATTAATCCTGCGACTTCTTTGCGATCCAACCTTTTTTTGTCTTTCTTAAAGCTTTATTTAATTCTTCTATCGTTATTTTATTTGTTAACACAAGATTTTCGCACCGTGACGTATAGAAATTGACGAGTTTTATGAAACTCTTGTAATATATAGAGGTTGAACACTTCTAAGGAGGCTTGAAATGCGACAGAAGAGGTCGGCAGGAAGAGAGTGCGAAGAGAGATCAATAAAAAGAATAACCTTCAACGAGTCAGCGGGACTCCGTTCCAACGTTTCTTAAAAACAGAGAAATTCACATCATAATATAATACTTCGCCTAGAAGGTGAATGCCGTACGGAAGATTACAATACACAATTGTAAATATGTCGTCCGTAGGCGGTGAACTGCTTTTTCGAAATCTTAGGTCACGAAGCTTGAAGGAGAGTGGTAGCTTAAACGGGAGTGACATTACAATATGCACGCACATCTGCATTGCTTTTAGAGGTGTTGATAATTATTTCTAACTGGCTATGGTTTAGTGAGGAAATAAATTACTCATGGAAGAAGGAAAATTCAAACATTATCAATCTTCCGGCAGCAAACTAAACTTTATCCTCATAAAATATTAAGAGTCTTTGCAACTCTTATTAATTACAATCTTTACTTTATAATAAATACACTACTGTTTGTGTAAACTGCAACACCAAGAAGGAGACATGTGACTGCAATGAAATTTATTCCACAATGATTAGAATCACAGAATTGTCCATGCATTTTGACCGTGAGATTTCATAGCAGCTGTTAGCAGCAATCAGAGCCATGGAATCAAAGAGCCTGGTTTTGTTGTTGGGGAACACACTGTCACGCGGTTTGAAGGCGCGTCCACTACGTCGACAGTAGTTGATGTAAGATCAGAACGAGCTAGTTACCGACCTACCATATCAAAGACATGTTCATAGAGCGACAAAATCCGTCGAATGTGTATGCCAGGGAAGCAGAAGTATCCGTTTTTCTTGGAAGAAGGCTTGCACATTCCTCGCCGCATGTGGCCTGGATTTGTCCTACTGAAATATTGCATGTTCCTGCAGGAAGAACAATGACTCGGTCCCTACAACCTCCCTGATGTAGCGGTTGCTGTTCTGATTGCTCTCAATACGTAGGAGGAGAGAACACCGTGTTGTAACCTATGTCGTCGCAGACCATCATACTGGCGTTTGTTCACGACGTCGCCCAACATTATAGTCTACCCAATTTCTATCACCGCGGTAGCGTCTAACACGTACACGCCCATCACTGTCGGACAAGCCGAAAACATCCAGCACGTTAGTGACGGAGTTCACGTGCCTATTGTACTCTGAGGCATTGGTGGTTTTCTGGTCAATAGAAGTAGACGCAATGGCGTGCGTGCCACCAGATCAGACCTCAGCAGCGAGCGTCGAACCATCGAAGCAGACAGGCCCACATCCGTTGCAGTGCTCCAACGTCGAGCCAACACTAAGGACAAAGCTGTTCTGTCCGTTTCGGCTCCTTGGACAAGATGGCGGTCATTACGCGCTGTGGTCATTTTGTGTGGCCCAGTACTCGCTCGTAGCTGTGCACGCACCTATTCTATTCACTGGCTGCAAACATGCGTCACTGTCGTAGCAGCGTATCCTGTTCGAGCCGTAATGTCAAGGTACGACAAATCCCTTTCTCAGAGACCAATCATTCCGCCGCTTTAGAACTTACTCACATGCCAATATTGCTCCCTTTGATATCGACTAGGCATACCAGTACTTTGTTACACGTTTCCCCTTCGTTTGACGGCTCTGCTCTGAGTGAATATTTCAGTACATGGCGCTGCTGAGCCTTTGTGCACGCCGTCTTTTGAAATCTTAATCACTTATAATGGTTCCACTGTTCAACACTCTCTCCGAGTTTGGAGTGATTCAGACCATTCCTTCTGGGCGTTGTAATTTACACAAATAGTAGTGTAATTATGAATGTAGATTGAGGAAGGAATGTGTTACTTTTGCAATACTTGAGCTATGTTAGTTCGTCTACTCTAAGTTAAGCAGGTGTAGAATGTTCTAATGCCATGTTCAATTGTAGATTTACCATTGACATTCTGGCTCAGTGCATCTCCTGTGCAAGAATTGTAACCTAGGGTTTTGGAAAATTTCACTCTAAAGTTAGTTCATCCTTGCATCAGTACTGCTGTGGCCCTAAATTCTAGCCTTTCAAACAATTGTTTTACACAGAGGGAATTAAATAGCTGTGAACTATTTTTCTTCGTTAGTAATAATCAGTTTATGTACAAATCGAAAGTATACCAATGCAACTTTTCTTTTTTTAATTCTCGTCATACACGTTTCACTCCATTTCCTAGAGCATCTTGAGCGATTATCTGTATCAGACTGTCATATTTCTTGTTAGTTACATTTCAGTGTTAATATTAACATAAAATATTGTCCTTTTGCACTTTATATTAATAACAACCTAAGATGCTGCCAAAAATGAAGTGAAACGCAGAAAATAAAAACAAATATTCAAGAGCATTGGCGTAATATTGATTATTTATGTAGTTTTTTTTATTACAGTCTGATAAAGTCTGATCTGCGATCAGATTCGACGCTGGTTTTGCTGATAATCAGAGACGTTGTTAGCAAAATTGTTGATTTCAAAGATACAGTATTTTGCCTGGCGAATAGCGCTGTAGAAAGTTCTTTACAAAAAAAATTCACAGCCGTAGCTTTGTTTTCAAGGAGTATCTATTACAAAAGCATCTACTTTCTTTCTTCTGAACATGCCGTTTTCTGCATTCTAAAAACTTTTCATAAATGAATACCTTGGTTATTGGATACTGAATAAAAGATATTAATTATTTACCGTCACAGTGCGATCGTTTCATATGACTTTACATACGGACCAATAACTATCACCGCAATTTTCATAGGGAAACGTTAATTGATGCTTGTATTATTTTCTGAACAAATTGGATATGGTAAATGTTTTTTAATGTCTCTCGTACATTTAAAATCAAATCAGTTAACGAAACATCAAGCAGAATTTTTACTGCGAATTTGTTATTTTAGTACGCTATAATACTGTTATTAATGTTTTCAGCTTCTAAGCCAGATGAATGGTCCGTTAAGTCCGTGGAACGTTCGTTGGTGAACTTTGAAACCGTTCCGAAAAAGGATCCATTTTGAACATATTGCACCATTTCAACAAATGTGTTGTCTGATCTCATCGAGCAATTAAACTGGATATCAACGACACATCTGGCCTTGATAGCTAAGTTTCTTTATCATATGGCGCCCCCTCCTTTCGGCAAGAGTACACGGCCGAAACAATAGGCGGTGCAGACACAGAAGAATACAGACTCTCCTGTTTATGGATTCTGAACGACAGGACTAAATTATGGGTGTAAATGTCACTATTAAGTCATTTATGTAGACATCTTTGATAAAAATTTAATTTCATACATCAGATGTGTTCTAGCAGTGAGATTAACTTAAGGAAGGAGCGTTGACGCGGATTCAAATCTCGATAGTGGCGCACCAGCCATCCTGGTTAGGTTTCAAGTGGTTTTACCTTATCGTTTCGCAACTCTCACGTTTAGAAATCGTGTTAAAAAAACTAATTTTAGGGAAAGTTATACCGTAACACACACATCACCGCAATGTTACTTTACCTCAGATTTGGACTTAATTGGAAGAAGTTTATATTTTGTATTACGTATCGTTGACGTCGAGGTCATTACGGATGGGAATGGACTGCAGGTAAGGAATGGGATGGAATTGGCAATAGCCTTCTGAAGGAACCGTCACGGCATTCGTCTTGAGTGATTTGGAGAAATCATAGAAAACCCAAATCCGGATTCTCCGATGGGGATTCGTAGCTACGTCCACCCGATGCGAGACCAGAGCGCTATCGCTCACCCACCACGCTCGGTTTTGCGGAGAAACCACGAGAATTGGGTTGAACATGGTTCTAGCCGTACATTAAAAGAAAAAATTCTCAATTCTCTTCAATACTGTGATTTATGGATGACATTCAAAACTGATATCTAAATTTGGCCCCACTGTTAGATTGTTCCGTGTAATTCAAAGGATACGTACAACTCGCCCACGACAAACGAATCTTTATCTACCAAAGTTCGTGCAAGTTATACCAGAAAAATAGAAAGAAAAGTTAACTTCCTGGGATACTAAAATTCTTAACAACATTATTTTTGGACCATCAAAATCCAGTTACAGAAAAAAGTAGATGATGCTTTATACGGAATAAATTTCAGACAAAACACATGATTTCGGCCGCAAAATTTTAGTTTAGTTATAAGTGGATGTGAAAATGAAAAATTTGGTAACTAGGTTTCTCACCTATCTGGTGTCACAGTTGTTTAATTAAATAATGTATTGTCATGGGCATCATCATAATAAATGAAATATAGTCTGAAAATAATTCCGGAAAATTAACGAACAATTTATGACTGACATGAAAAAATTAAGTGGTACAGCGAGCATTATATTTATAGAAATCCTCACTGTGGAGTCGAAATTTTATTTTAGACAACTGGAATTACAAAAAAAATCTGCAAATGGATAGTTAAGATTAATATTAAATTAAGATTAGAGAACGTTACCTGGTTCGCTAGTTAAATTGCTTCTGGCTGTGATAGATAAGTTGTATGATTTTTAAACTCAGTTTCGTTCACTGGGTGGGAGGGTATTGATTTATGAGAGAGTACACACGTCTTTAGGTTATATCTTTGGCTTTAGAGGGTACCATTTGAAGTCTTGAACGGTGCCAGCGGAGGCGATGAATTCTTCACCGACTGCGATGTAGCGCTGTCTTAGATTCTGCCCGCAGTTAAGAACGATCTGTAGTGGAGCCATATGGGTCAAGAAACTAAGTTGGACGGTGAAGTTAGTTATAGACACGAGTTCCGAAGTTAAAGGGGTCACAACACAATAGTCTTCTCCAGCACTACTCTCTAGTCTCAAGAAATCTCGTCCTTATTCCTATCGGCTATGCAGCGCCCTGTTATTTCTAAAACCTATCAGCAAGTTGCAGCATTTATTTCTTTCGCGCTCCCGTGTGGATTTGTGACGTCTTTTTTTTTTTTTTTTCAAGAACCTCCATTTTGAAAACGCCGTCCAGTCGGCAGTTATTAATGCGTTTGAAAGCCTTTTGTAGCCATGATTTGAAATCATCTTATAGTATGTCCAGTCTGTCAAGGCAACACCACCAAGAGTATATAGGTGATGTTGATCAAGAAAAATACGAAAGCGTCCAGCCAGCGCAACCAGATTATTGATTATTGACCTAAGAGTTTCCGAATGCCCCATCCTGTCTCATTTACACAAAAATATTTTCACCAAGGTTATAAATTTTTGTAAATGTTCTGCAATGCACGTGTTAGTAAATAATCTTCTGAGATGACAAGAATTAATGTTTGATCTTAGAACTGAGTCAATATAACCTGAAGTTCATACAAACTTTTTTTTCTGCTTCGAATATCTGAGTAATAATTATCCATTATTTATATTATATTTTTATGTGCACTACTCATACCGTAAACATTACAGTTTGATCCTGTTGATATTTTTCTATAGTTTTACTATATCGATTAAAAAATGGTGTTTCGACGTCTGGAGTGATATTTATTGTAATAATAAGTTCCAACCAAGTATTAGGGAGATGTACTCACTTTCCATAAAACGGGTTTTAAAACCCTAATTGGACAACCGATACGCCATCATTTTTTAGCGGGTTTGATTTTTTATCAACTATATTACATTGAATACATCGGCGGAACGAAAAACAAAATCGTATTTTGTGGACTATGTGACTAGCGATAGAGAGTTGCATTATTGTTTTAATAGAAATGTTTTCTGTAGAGTTTCATAGCAACTCAATATTTCCAAGATACCTAGGCAGATAGTATAAACTCTTTTACAAAAAATATTCCTGCGTTACTGAAACCTAATAATTGCTAGTAAGCGTTGAGTTATTTTTCAACTATGACCGTACTATGAATGTTCAATGAAACTTCACAGGTGTGGCGCCGAATTGTGTTGTAAAATATATAACAATACAATCCGGCGGCATACCCGTGATGATTTAATTGTAATCATACGCCGGGAAAGTCTCTGTTCTTAAAATGTACTTTTTTTCAAATCATTTGTTGAGAAACATGATGTGTTGACGAACAGATCAGGAGATAATAGCACGACACGCCATTCAGGACTGCGGTTAGGACTGGTGAGGGTCATCACAACAAACAATTACAAACTAGGATAAAAAATCTGGATAGGAGATCATTTAATAGACTTACTTTGCCTCCTGTCTAAATCGAAACTATTAACATTGAGTAATATATCTTTTTACAGACGGCCAACTAAAGACAAATAACGCTATTTGTGAGACTTAGTGAAACAGCGTGTGTGGAATACAATGTTTAGAAACCATTCTTCTCCTCTAAACGCCCCTCTCATGTCCGAGTGTAGGATGTTACCATGGGGGATGTTTGCAGATTCATGGGAACGTCTTGGGAAAAGAACTGGAGTGGTTTCCTTTTTTTTTTCTTAGTGCTTAACGTCTCATAACAGCGAGGTCTTTAGAGACGGGAAAGGACTGGAGACAAGGAATGGGAAGGAATTCGGCCATGGCCTTTTGAAGGAAGCATGCCGGCATTTGCCTGGAGTGATTTGGGAAACCATGGAAAACACAAATCTGGATGCCCGGACGAGGATTCGAACCGGCGTCCTCTAGAATGCGAGACGAGAACGCTAACCGTTACACCACCAGGCTCGGTGAGTTGTTTCCTGTTTCCTTCCCCACTGTGATGGATGACTATGACAGCATGCATGTTGAGTGTAGAGTTTTGTTCGCGTTGTGGATGAGAGATGAAAGAAGGGAGAGGGTGAAACTCGGCGCCTACCCATTTAGACCCACTCTTGCGAAAGACACCCAGAGGCCGCCAGGCTTAACGTCCCCATCCGACGGACGAATCACCATCAAGAATGTCGCATGCCCTCACCCCACTCGCGCTGCGGAGAGGTTTAGGATTGGACCCAGGACTTTGGTGCACGATCTGGAGATTAGGAATTGTGCATAACATCCTCTTCTACACTGCTGGCCAAGTCCTGATGGAAATTTCCTCCACCACCGGAATTCGAACCAAATAAGCTCATATCGCGCGCTGGACACCATCACTGTGCCACAATCAACTGAGCCAACGGGGCAGGCTTAGAAAGAATAGTGTTTAAAAGATTCACATAATTCCTATCAAACTGAATTTGATAATAATAAAACAAGTGACATACTGATCTAAAAATATGTAATATCCTCCTACAAGAGAGGAAAACGTAAAAGAAATGTTAATAATGAAAAGTATTAATGGCATCTACACAGTGTCGTAGCTGGGTCAACAAGGGCTCTGGTGCAAAAAATTTATTTTGGGCCCTCAGGCCAGATGGGCGACCTTTTTTTTTGCTTTGTGTTGCTGGTAGGTGCCCTCTGAGCTGATGCTGGGGGCACCTCTGAGTTGTGCAATGGGTCCCCCTGATCAGTTGGGGCCCCCTGAGCAGTGAGGGCCTCTTAGTGAGGGGGCTCCCTGTGTCTTATGGGCCCCCTTAGACGTCGGTAGAGCTAAAATTAAATAAAAGGTCTCCAGTTTGCTGTGAAGGCCTGTGGGCACTCTGAACTGCGCTTGGGGGTCAACAGAGGTGCCCTTGGGGGTCCCCTGAACGTAGGGGGCCCGGTACACTGCACCGCCTAGCCCCATAGTAGCTACGCTCCCGCATCTCCACCCTGTAAACTCACGCAAGCATGTTATTCTTCGTGTGATACTTGATCCACGAGATAAATGTTTTTGGTTGTATTACAAGATGGCAAAGATTAATGATTTTTTTATTTGGATAGTTAACGTTCCAGTTACATTGTTAAAAAAAACTGACAGAATCCATTAGACAGAATGACATACACAATGATTCGACTGCAGGGACATCAAATTAAGAATGTTTGAACAAGAATCGGAAATAATATTCTGTAGCAACGGAAGACATTCTTTGACCAATATCCGTCCAAGTCCCACACCATCAAATGCCCTGTATATTCCTAGGGAGGCATCCATAAATTACGTGGGATGTTTTTCCGGATTTCCGGACAACCCCCTCCCCCTCTGGTGAGACTTGTTCCCCCCCTCCCCCCCCTCTGGAGAGATCTGGTCCTAGACACCCCCCTCCCTAGAAATCACCCTCGCAAATTTTTGAGACCTTTTTTTTATTTTTTTGGGTCTCACCCTTCCAAAGCCGGTTACACCCCCACTTTTTGACGTAATACCCCCCTAAAATTGACTTTCTCGTTATTTGTAGACTTTTTTCTAAATTTTTTTTTTTATTTAGCTCCATCAAAATTTTCAAAAACCTCACCTGATATTTCCGTTGACCGTCCCCCCCTCCACCTTTGTGAGATTTCGCTTGTCCCCCCCCCTATTTCACCTCACGTAATTTATGGACGCCCCACAGCACTCTTCACCCTGCTCCTTTCCTCCAATGACTCCCAATCCAGTCCTTTAACGTATCAGTTACTGACTGCCAGTGGCGTCGTGTCTACAGAACCCAATCATGTTTGTTTAGTAGCTTAAATCAAAAACGAAAACGTGATTAGATACATAGATAGATATGTTCACTTTGATCCCGTGTGAGAATAATCTCGGGGATGTGGAACAATACATACACTTATTTTTAATGTCAATATTACTATATAATTGATAATATTATTATATATTGACAAGTTAGCTACAACTCATTAGTATAACCAATATCTCCTGTAATCTACACATACAATCCCGAGTTAATTAATACTTATTATGTGGAACAGTGTATACACTTGTTACCAGCATCTAATAATCAGTTATTTTCTTACCGACCAGTTACCATGATAAGTTTCACTGTAATTTGCGACTACATATTAAATCATATTAGTTGCTATTTATGTGAAACAGTACACACACCTATTAACAATATCAATTATATTACCAACAACTCATAAGCTGACAATTACTTAAAAACCTGTTAGTATGATAATTTTTCACAGCAGGATTTGAGTGCATGCTATCCCATGTTAGTTACTATATATGAGTGAAATTTTGTAAACAGTGTAATTACTTCATTTGTCAAAAGTTTCAACAGAAAGAAAAAAAAAAACCATATATCATTTTAGTAATTGTGGACAACTTTGTCACCTTCCCCCTTCCATACACCATATATACTATTTTATCAGTCATTCTTAGTTACCAAATTCCAAGAAGAAAATTCTTTCACAGAGTAAAATGGGTTCTGAAGCAGAAAACTCTTTCAGTTTGGACTTAAAGTAGTTGGGTTTTTGTAGGTAACATTTAATTTCTTTTGGTAAGACATTGAATAAGGAAGCTCCAGTAAATGTTAACCCTTTTTGTACAATTGACAGTGATTTGTAATCCTTGTGAATATTATATTTATTCCTAGTATTATGGCTATGTATGTCAGCATTAAGATTGAAGTGTTAGAGTCAGTAACTGATATGATAAAGAAGCTGGAATGGGATTCATTGGAAGACAGGAGGGGTGTGAAAAAGAGTTGAAAATGTACAAGGCGTATATTGGTAATAAGGTGTGGAAAGATATTTGTGGAATAATTAAGAGTGGTGCATGGAAGGGAAAAGATGAGTATTCCCACAAGCTGGAACTCGAGTTCAGGCATAAGAGCGTGGGAAAATTTTCTTTCGTGATAAGAGATACAGAAGTTGGAATATGTTACCAAGAAAAGTAATTAATAATTTATCAAAAACGCTGAAAGAATTGAAAATTGAAATTCGTAGAGGGCAAAATGAAATCGTAACTGACTTACAAAGTGCCATTTAGTAAATGTTACCATCTGAAATATCTGTGTATCTAAAAGACTACAAAGTTATAAATAATCTTGCTTGAATACATTCATTTTGAGAATTTCAATTTTTTGGGGGGCTTAAGCATTGATCAGTTTACGTCATTTGATGCTTTTGAAAGATCTTCTGTTTGTAATTTGTAATCCTAAAAGACGAATTCAGAAATGTGTATTATAATTAAATTTAATAATAAGACAAAAACAAAGATCCTTCTCCACAGGAATCAGAGGAAATTTTTTTCAAATAGAATGAAAAAAAATAATCATTTAAATTGTTTCATATCCATCACCTATAGATTTACAGTACTTATTCCGAAAGAATGGTATACCGTTTGCAACACATCTTTCGAAACCTTGCAGCAGTTGTTGATTAAAGGTTGCGTTACGTCATCTAGAGTACTTATCATATCGGCATACAATGTTTGTTTCAAAGTATGCTAAGAAAATGGTGCAATCCGATGCATCACGGTTTGTTTCTGCATGTCACCGGTTAGGGAAGGGTTTACCACAATTTCAACACTCCTCATCTAACTACTGATTTGATATAATTCAAAGCTTGCTGAAAACATTTCTATATTAATCCAGAACAATTAACACAAACTATATCCATTTCGTTTTGTTCGAAAAACAATCTATGTATTACTTCATAGAAAAACAACTGTTTTTGCTCTTTCATGTAATTCTTACTACACGCGAAAGTATTACACATCTGCAAAAGTATCCAACCAAAAACAGGACTTATTATGAGAATTACCATAAAAAAGTGTATAAAACTACCCAACTAATAAAATTTGAATTTACCAAACGAAATTTTCAATCTCATTCAAGCTTTGTACAAACTTCTTGCCTGCTGACAATCCTAGCAGTTTGGAACCCACATTTTGGTTATCAAATACAGCAGTTGGGTGGGGGGGGGGGGGGGGGGTGGAAAGAAGAGCAGCTAGAATTGTTTGTGCAAATTATCGCAGGACCCAGTCAGTAACTAACATGATAAAGGAGCTGGATTGGGAGTAATTGGAGGAAAGAAGCAGGGTGAAGAGAATGCTGGGAATGTACAGAGCCTATGATGGTGTGGGGCTTGAAGGGGATATTGGTCAAAGAATTAGGAATAATGCATGGAAGAGGAAAGACGACCATGACAACAAGCTGGCGCTCGATTACATGCGTAAGGGTTTGGGAAAATTTTATTTTGTTGGTAAGATTGTCATTGATCGGAACAAATTACCACGTGATGTAATGAATAATTTACCAAAAAAGCTAAAGAAATTTAAAATTTATAAATCGGAAAAGTAAATGGGGGTGGAATTTATCACCTCAATTATATGAGATTTTAAAAAAAAAAAAAAAGTAAAAAGGGGTAATTAGATGACTAGGGGAATTGCCACCGGAGAGTTAGCTCCACCGCAATTAAAACTAATAATAATAATAATAATAATAAAGATATTTCTGATGGTATCAATTGATAACCCGGCACATATCTGCATCCGTGTTCACTACGGCGACTAAAGTTGATAAAGTTGTAAGAAATTTCAAAAATTCCTCAGTTTCAAAAACATGATGTACATTCTTATTCTTTGCATTATTAATATCTGAACTGCTACAGGTGATATTAAAATTTCCAGTGGTACAAAGAACTAGAAAATATTCCTCCTGTCGTTACAATATTAGCACTATTATTCAAGTCAAATTTCATTACAGAAGCCATACATTAACAGCACGAAATGACGAGTCCTATATAAAAATACAAAAACTGATTTACTTGCACTTTACCCGTCCTATTAAATAAATTTAATACATATCGCCATGTAGATATACAAGTACTGTCAAGATATAGTCAAATAGATTTCATAGCTTCTCGTAACTCTAAGATCCAATAAAATTTCAAAACTAATTTTTTTACTATTGAAATATTTTCTCTGAATCTTAATATAGGGAAAATAAGAGACAAAAAAATAAATTCAATTTTTTAAAAATCTTTTGTCTTTATGATGAAACTAACAAGAGTCTGAACTTTGTCTTAAAAAATGTCCCGACTATTATTTGGACGTTAAATTCAAATAACTGAAGCCGATTCTAATACTGATGGAAGTGTCAGAAGTTTAGGTGCTGTGAGTTGAATGTTACTAATCTGAATACATGTGTATGGCACAAAACTCCATAGATAAAGGCACATGTACGTTGTTGAGTAAGCTACAATTGACAGTTTGACTTACGGTTAGAAGCAAAGCTACTGGTTGAAACTTAGGAGGGAAATATCCCTTATAATAAACTTAAAAAGCAGTGAAAGCTTTCGTATCAGCTTCACTGACATATAAGAACTTTCATTACATTTCGTGGGTGCCTGTTTCTCACAGTTTTTGAGTACATCGTTGTGCGAACAAAAGTTGAAGACAAAATGTTAAAGGTTTTAGTATTTAGAAAGAAAAAGTAAATTTGATTGAACTGCAATCTCTTGTTCTTGCGATTTACCCTTATAACAAATGGTACTGGGAAAGCAAGCTTTGCGAAAAAGTTTAAAAGATATGAAAGTTCTGGCGTTCAATTGCCAGTTGTTAGTGACAGTTTCGTTTTCAAATTTTAAACATTGAAACGATAAGTCATTGTTCGTACTAGGAGCCTAGACTGGACGAAGATTAAAAATCAGAAATTATGTTCTAGAGTGAACATAAACACACTAAATCCTTATGCATGCCACATTAAAACACAAACGGGAGATATATTAATCTTTTTTGAAACATTGTGGTATGATTGTACATACACACACAGACAAAATATGATAAAACATAGGATGAAGACAGAATGGTGAACTTCATGAAAAAATGTTGCATCTTAAATTTCAAAGTTTCGGTATTTAAATTCCAAAATGCTTAAAGTTTTGCACTCATTTTTTTAAGACCTTACCATAAGGTTTCCTGTAAAATAGGTTTACTTATTGGCAAACAGCAAATAAGAAGGAACCGGGATATGAAAAGTTGCTACGTAATTAGTGTAGTTTGGCAAAACAACGGAAACGATTAACTGTATCATATTGTTTAACTGGGTTATTGTATTAACTGCGCTGGCTTTAAGTAGTCTACCCTATTAGGCTGCAGTATATGGGAATATTTTAAGTGCTTCATTATTTCTGCTATCTGCTTGCCGCAGGTCTCAGATAAAGGCCTCCCCCTTTATCCGCAGCCCCGGCCAAGCCTGTATTTTGGCATCTCGGAGAGATAAGCCTCGCGGAAACATTCCACCGCTATCTGCCGCCTTTCACATTTAGATAAAGGAGCCACTCATATGACTCTCACTCCATTGGCCAGTCGACAATCTTCGTCTCTGCCGACTGCAAAATTACCAAATGAAAAGATTCACATATATTCCGAAAAACAAATATTCTCTAAAGAATTATAATATCCAGGAAGATGTGCTAGTTAACCACTAGTATCTTGCTGCCAGACAAAATTATTTGGTAAACTTTCTCGCCTCATGTGTCTATGTTTTAGATTATTTTCTTGACTTGATCACCATACCATATTTTTTTAACTGTCCGACCAAAATTTTTGAACTAACTCACTTCTGTGGCTCAGTGCGATAAAGCGCCCCACAATGGATCTTAGAGATACCACGGTTCGGGTACGAGCCCCTGTCTCCGCGTACCGGCCCTCCTGACTGCGTTTTTAGGCGGTTTTCCCCAGCCATCAAGGCGAATACCGGTACGGTTCCAAATCTCCACCTTATCAACTATATATTATACAAACAAAAAATACATTTATCATACACTAAACACAGTTAATCTTTTTATCGACAGATGGCAACACTTCACTTCCCCCATTAGTACGTAGTACGGCCTGGCAGTAGGTAGGGATACGGAAAACGTATCGAAACTTTTTGGTATCGAGTACTTTTCTTTTGATACCGAAACTTTTGTAGTTGGTGTACTCATACCAGTACTATACGGCAGGTATTGATACCAAAATTATGGTGGAAAAATTAGTGGCAGTATTGCAAAGTCATTCGAAGAAAAAGTGAGAATATAACTCAATCGACATGACTATATGATGTATGCCCCCCACCCACCCAATTCAAGAATACCCCTGTAGGTACGTCTTAAACCAAGAATCCAAAAGTCTTTTCATGATGGTAGCATCGTCGTTTTTAGAACTTGAGAACGTTATGAGAAATTAGTTTAGACATTTTTCTAGTCTTTATTTTAAAAAGAAAAGAGTCTCGAACTTTCGACTGTAAAACTTAGGGGATAGGTTCATCATCTTTGGTTATTAACGTTGTTGATTGCTTGATTTGTTTGGCGTTAAGAACGGATTTGAACACACTGGAGATAGTATAATCGCAATCCTAGATTTAAAAAATTTCACTTCCATGATGCCACAGCTTGAGCCAAGTCAATATCTACAAAGCGTTTAGCAGCAGTAAACTCCATGCAGAGATGTATATAGCGATTCTTCTATTGATACAATATCCGCATATGATCACATTCAAAATAAAAAATAAAATTCCGAACATAGGTTCCTCTTTACAATCTACTTTAGCTAATGGTAGCCTTTATTTGCCAACACCAGTGACGCCATTGCCGACTGGTCCTGTGGAGCAACGGGAAGATATGAAAGTAGCATTCCCTCACTTAGTATTACCTCATAAATACCTGACAGTTCCAGCAACGTCTCTCTCTGCCGAATGTCTATTGTACAATTTCAAAGAGAAGAAACAGATTATAATCGAAACGATTGGATAAATTATTATTTTTTAACCCTTTCCTCCCTGACGGTACTTATAAGTACCACTGTATATACCACCATATAATTCAACAATACCAGTGTCCACTGCATTGTTAAGCCTGTTGATGTATTGTTGTATGATTAAGTCAGACAATGACAACATTTATTTTTAAATTTCTGGGTGAAATTGCCGAGAAATTAATTTTCTAAGTTGGGGCTTGACAGCATACTGACCAAAGTAACAAGTGGTACATTACAATGAATTTTTAGATGATAATTTACTTGGTAAGTGTCAATTTCTGTTATTACTTTTTTAGTTTGAACATTTAACCATATATTTTTTACCTATAAAATATGTTTTTCTAGTTTCTTTACTAAATAATCTAGAAAAACCAATGTGGACTTATAAGTACCGTCAGGGAGTTAGGGGTAGTTTTATACAGATTATTGGTCAATAGATTTAGCAAGTATGCAATTGGTTTTATCATTGTTTTTGATATTTTCAAATGGATGTTTTTATGAAATACGCTCTGATTGAAGCTCTTTTCTTAGAAGTTTATAATTTATCAGCTCTTCTCTTAGAAGTTTATAATTTATCAAGGCAAAAATGAAGAAATGACTGGAATGTTCTCAGATTACTCATTAGGTCAAAGAGTGGTCTTAGAATTTACTGAAAAAAATGGAGCAATGCTGACGTTATCTAGTATTATCATTATTTTTCATCAGTTTCATTATTAAAAAACTGAAACAACTTTTGTTTGTGGGAGAATCAGACCCTACTGCAAGGGACTTTCTAACAATGTGCTGATGGAAAACTAAAAAGAGGAGATTGTGACAATGAATTTACAAACCTAGGTATTTGCTACTGGAAATGGAAGGATAAAAAGGCCATATATTTAATATCAAATTTTCATGGCAGCGGTGAAACTCCACTACACTGGTTGGGGTCAATGGCAACTTCAACAGATGGGCCCTCTCTCGGGTTGGATTGGTGACCTGGTGGATCTTGGACCAGAGGGCCTCTCTGGCCGGTCATCGGGGGCGACCTCCGGCAATAGGTCCCGTAGCATTTTGCCCATCCTGCCACCCTGTTGTTACACCACTATTTATATGCAAAGAAAAAGATGGATTGAAGTCGACAATTTCATGCTCAGGAGTCGTCAAGGACTACAATACCTTCATGTGTTGGGTTGATACTACTGATCAGCTGATGACTTTGTGCAATGCTGAAAGAAGATTACCGAAATCATGGTAAAGATTGTTTTTGGGAATTCTGGATGTTGTATTTGTCAATTCCTATAACATAAATGGTCCGATATTTGAAAAAAGTCTGTAAAAATTTTTAGAAGATCCTTTGCACATGGTATGATGACTATGAAGGATATCGGTAAGAATAAAAGGTCATTTATATATATTTCACCAAGCCCTCATCCATTCAAACAACACAAGTCATACTATTCCACAATGAGAGATGTAAGATTGGAAAACAGAGGTATACACTGTCCCTAATTTGTAAAAATCAGATGAAGATGTGAAGTATGTAGAATGAAGAAAATACAGTCAAAACATCATTCCAAATGTTGCACTACAATGTCTTTTGTGTCTGAATGAGCAAAAAGAATTTTTTTTTTTTTTTTTTTTTTTTTTTTTTTTTTTTTTTTAATATCATGCAGCAAACATTTCATACCAATATGAACATAATTGATTTCAATTGCTATTTCTGTATGTCATGTGATACTCAAAGTCCCTGACGGTACTTATTTGTACCGGCTTAGTAATTAGCACTTAGAGTTCCAAAAAAAATTTGAAAAAATTATGTGTGTTTAATTTCAAGTACCTTTATACAAATATATAATTGAAATTATAAATTTCCCTTTTTTTCCAATAGCCGGTAGGAAAGGGTTAAGTGACCGAACGGAAGAAGAGTGGGAAGTCTAAGATTAGTTCATATCGTAGCTACTCAATTCCACAGTTTAATGGAGTCATAAAATTTTCTGTTGATTTGATTTATAACAAAAATAAAAATCGAGTCTCATTAAGTTGCACCTTGTTTTAATTTATTTAATTTACAATACATTTTTTCACATAATAAAACTACAAAAAGGAACATGCAAATTTCATGATTATAAAAAATTTCTGGCCAATTCAGCTAAAAAAAAAATTAAAAAAAGATTAAAAATTTGAAATTAATGTGCAAGTGCAGGCTTTTAACCTTAAAATGAAAAATTAAATTAAAAAATCTCAATTTCAATTATTGATTTGAAAAAATAACATTATCGATACTTTTCTTTCGATACCCCAAGGTATCGATACTTTTTTTCAATACTTTAGTTAGCATGATACTCTTTCTTTCCGATACTATTCATGACTATAGTATCGATACTTTTATTCGATACCATGTCTCTAGCTGTAGATATAAATGTTTGGCGTCAGCAAGGGGGGGGGGGGGGTAGTAAAACCAAAACTCTAAATTTGACCATGCCAACGATTTGTAAAATTTATCAGAGGCAATAAACATCAAAATGTTGGGAAAAGATGGTGAAGAAGACCAATTTTTTTTAACTGGAACTATAGTTTAACCGGTATTTCAGTTGTTTTGTTTGATATTTATTTCATTTCATGAATTAGATTGCTTACAAAGTTAATGGCTGAATAACTTTACGTTCCTCCTAGAAACCTTAACATTGTCGCTGGCATCACATAAAACGAAGAATTTTAATCGCCGAACTTAACAGAAGGAATATGTTTATTATTACAATTTTCTCATTCGGTAGTAGCTTTAGACTTGCATACTGGTAAGGCATTCAGACTTTGGGTGACCCAAGGAAAATAATGCAACAAAATCGACCAGGAAAGATTCTTGGAAGGAAGAAACGACGAAACTTTATGCCATAGTTCAGGGAGCGTTGCATTATTAGTTATAAAAAGGTAAGACAATTCCTTAGAAATAAAACTTCGAGAAGAAATGGAAAACGCGATCAAATTTTGGCCACACGTATACAGTACTGCACAAGAATTTTGAAAATTAAATGGGCGAATAAATTATGAAACGAATTTTTTTTTTGAAATGATTGGCGAGCGGAAAAGCTTGTGGAAGACTCTCAAAGAAAGAATACACACGATCTTAAGTCTTATTTTATGATATGAGATATTGGTTAAATTGTTATTGGAGGGTACATTTGTACGAAGGAATTGAAGAGGGGGGTTGAGATAAGAATGTGTGAAGCAGACAACCGAGGACTCAGGTTGTAACGAATATGTTGAGATTGGTTCGAGATGGAATCTGCATCGAAACAGGCGAGATATTGTGAGGGGAAAAAAATGACTTTTTTTTTTAGAAAGAATAGTTACGTGTTTTGAAACTGATGTGTTTTGATCGAAAATTGTCATTGCGTAAGACGGCGCTAATCTCTAAACTTATTCGTAATATGTCTAAATTAAATGTTAAGATTAAGTATTTTACACAATCAGTTAAAAATTCCTTAATCATTAAAAACTAAACAATATTACATTTTATATACATGTGCCAAAACGAAGCTACAGTAAAGTAAATGTATGTGGAGTATTGGCCAGGACATCTGAAGTCTAGACGGTAGTTTCAACTAGCTAGCTAGGTGTCTTCGTTTGTGGTGGCTACTCTGTGTGGATAAAGGGAACCTTTACGTTTATATGTAATTATTACTACGGATCATCGTAGTGTATTTAATAGTGAAATAAAGCTTTTCTAGTGGTCAAGCTCAGATTAAGGGCTCCTTAAACGTTCTGACCGAGAGTTTGATTTCAACTGGATAGCTGCTAGGTTCTATCATGCACCTTAATAAACTCAACCAGCAGATCACAGATACGATATAGGAATTAATTATGAAACGTTTTGTAAAGTGTACCTATTTTTGGCGAAATGCAACAAAAAATCTTGCAATACATGTAAAGGT
Organism: Vandiemenella viatica; assembly: GCA_031002005.1. Classification (NCBI taxonomy): domain Eukaryota; kingdom Metazoa; phylum Arthropoda; class Insecta; order Orthoptera; family Morabidae; genus Vandiemenella; species Vandiemenella viatica. The sequence continues at coordinate 240,887,322 of JARYHS010008074.1, read as the reverse complement.
CTAGGTCCAGATTAAATACTGATTTTGTTTCTTCAGAATAAATCTCATTTACAACTTCCATTGGTATGAAGTGGAAGTCATATAAGCTGAAGAGTGGTCTTCTGTAACATTTTATTTAGCGAGGTCGTTAGAGATGGGAAAGGATGGGGGGCAAGGAATGGGAAGGAATTCGGCCATATCCTATTGAAGGAAGCATCCCGGCATATGCTTGGAGTGAAACTTCTGTAACATCATGTGATACGGGAATAATCATCACTTCGACAGAAATGATATAAGACATTAATTTACATTGATCACGCATAACAAATTAGTTTCCTACAATATTTCGATATATTCTCTTCCCCATTGGCAGAGATTAACTGAACTTTTAAATCAACTTGTTATAATTTTTCTTGCCTTTGATAAACAATTTTTGCTATGGAGCACAGTTAAGGTTTCTGAGCAGTACCTATATTAATGATTCTGCTCACACACTTGATAAAAGAAGCTGTAATATGAAAGTGGATAAGGACTACCAACGTATTCTGCCAAATTTCTGAAACCAACCCGGTTTGTATTCGAAAGAAAGATATAGGAGATATTAATACAAAGATACGGACGAATGCAGTTTTTGGTGCTAGATAGTGGTGTCCGGCGAAGCAGAGCACCCGATAGCGCGTATCGCAGGGTGGCGTCTGGCAGTGTGGCGCAGACAGAGCGGCCTTTGATGTGGACGTGGGAACTGCGGCGGCTTCCTGCCGCAGGGGACAATGCCCCCCTGCTCACGGACGAAATCGAAACTGATTGAGGCCTCCTGCTGCTGGGATGCTATCTACATCAGGAATCAGGTGTCATCCTTCGAAATCTGCAAGATTTTGACCGAGTAGTTTATTTAGTTATTCCCTATAAGTCTTACTCTTTTGCATGGAGATTTATCACCTGCAGTTTACCGAAGGTACTTCTATATACCGCTGAGTAAATTATAGTAATTTTTATACAAGATAAAGAAATTTAATAACCTTAGTGTAAGTTAATGTGTGTTGTTCGTGTATTACACAAACTGCACAGATATGTGCCAGGCCATATATAGGTGTAGTGTTGGGGTAGTCTTGGAGAAGACTACACACTCTACGCTCGACTTAACTGATTGATATGCAAACATGTACTTTTATTTACTGCAGTGGACTGCTGCTCCTTCAAAGGTAATTGGGTAGCAATGAGAGAGTAAATAAGATCAGGTAAATAAGGTATCGTTCTGATTACTTTTTGTATTCTTTCGTACCTCGTGCCTTTAGTGATTTATAAGCACAGGAGAGAGAGTAGTTTGGTGCAAAACAGTCCCTGATATCCACACTTTTGTGGATAGCAGGCAAAAAGATACTAATGAAAATGAGATTTTATTTATACTTCCATTAAAATTTTAACAACTGCGAATATTTATAATTTTTGTTTAACTGTAACTGTATAAACCAAGGTTTCAGGAAGGATGTAGTTCTATCGTCTTTTTTCTTCTTTGCAGAGATGAGATCCAGCGAGTATTTCATAACATTGGTAATGACAAAATAAAAATCAGTATCATTTGCTGATATATTTGGGTGGGAAGACTCCACCAGACTCCTCGACTCATGTTAAGTAGTAAAAGTGAGGTGATGGCCTTGCAGAGAAATGGAAAGCATGTAGGTTCTATCGAACTGGAGGGAGAGGAACTGCGGTAACAAGTTTAAGTATCTCTGATGTACAGTATCAGCAAACGGTTTCAGTGATGAACTTACCAACACGGTGGAAGATTAGAGCAATCCATCTGCAAGACGTATTAAATATAACTGAGTATGCACAAATCAATTTTTCTTTTTTAATTTTCGTACTATACGCATGTTAATTTCTTTACTCTGATGGTTGTTTAGTACATCATAAACTGGCGAAATGTGTTACTTAAAACTTCGGTTCAATGAGACAAGTGTTGAACTACGAATCCGGTGTTAACAATTTCTGCGCAATGTCTACGTGTAAGCAATTTTGGAAGAAGGATAATAGAACAAAGTGAACTATCAGCTTAAACTACATTATAATCATATATATATAAAAATAAACGTGTTTTTTCCTATATTTCACTTTTCAGCCACCACTACCTAGCACAGATAACTGATGTTTGTGGGTGGAAGTAGCATGGAGTTTCCTGTCGTGCACAACGTTGGCCGAATGCCGATAGCTGTGGGGATGTGGGAGATATAATGATTAAAGTTGGTCAGTGCAGGGCGTTTTCATATTTCGACCAAAAATTCGTATCTCCGTATACTTCTCTTTCCTGCCACAACTACATAACATAGACTTTTGGTGTTTGTGTGTGGTAGTAGAATCGTCTTTCCTGTCGTGCACTATGGTTGTTAGATGTCGGTAGCTATGGGGGTGTGGGAGATATGGGGGTTGAAAGTGATCGACCTGTGGCAGTTACATACTTCTGCCAAAGACAAAAGTGTCATGGTGTATCACTTTTCAGCGAAAACTATAGATCACAGATAACTGGCGTTTGTGTGTAGTAGTAGCACAGAGTCACCTTTCGATCACAACAGCGGCCGAATTTCAGAAACTGTGGTACTGTGGTAGATATGGTGGTTGTAAGTGGCCGACCAAGGATATTTTCGTATTTCGACTGTCTCCGCATATGTCACTTTTCTGCCACAACTACATAGCATAGAGCATTGGTGTTTGTGTTTGGTAGTAGAATCGTATCTCATGTAGTGCACTATGGTTGTTAGATGTCGGTAGCTATGGGGGTGTGGGAGAAATGGGGGTTGAAAGTGGTCGACCTGTGGCAATTTCATACCTCTGCCAAAGACAAAAGTGTCATGGTGTATCACTTTTCAGCGAAAACTACAGATCACAGATAACTGGCGTTTGTGTGTAGTAGTAGCACAGAGTCACCTTTCGATCACAACAGCGGCCGAATTTCAGAAACTGTGGTACTGTGGTAGATATGGTGGTTGTAAGTGGCCGACCAAGGATATTTTCGTATTTCGACGAAAGGCATGTGTCTCCGCAGATTTCACTTTTCTGCCACGACTACATAGCATAGAGCATTGGTGTTTGTGTTTGGTAGTAGAATCGTATCTTATGTAGTGCACTGTGGTTGTTAGATGTCTGTAGCTATGGGGGTGTGGAAGATATGGGGGATGAAAATGGTCGACCTGCGGCAATTTCATATATCTGCCAAAGACGCATGTGTCACGGTGTATCACTTTTAAGTGTATCAATCGCAGATCACTGGCATTTGTGTGTGGTAGTAACACAGTCTCCCATCGATCACAACGTTGGCCTAAATTCGGTAACTGTGGGAGTGTGTGAGATATGGTGTTTGAAATTGGTCGATCATGAATATTTTCGTGTTTCATCCAAAGACTTGTGTGTATCTGTAAATTTTACCTAGCTGCCGGAACTACATAGCGCAGAAGACTGGTACTTGTGTGTGATAATAGTATCGAGTCTCCCATCGTGCACTAGGGTGGTTAGATGTCTATAGCTGTCAATATGAATTCTTTACAATCACGAACGAAGTCGTGGGTACCAGCTAGTTTTAAATAATCATTGAACGCATTCAAATGCTTGATGATTATGAAACTAGTCTTGTCAGGATAAGGAAAAAAAAACACTTTGTACAAAACTATATTATTCATATGAAACTTGTGTTTCAAATTAAATTGTGTAAACAACATAAACGTCATAATCAAGATAGCCATTACGTAGGCGGCATAAAGATTAGAAATCACACGGCTTCAACTAAGGGGGTATAAATAATACTAATTTTTCTAACTATTTGGTGATCTGAGAAGAGCTTTGCAACTTTGAAAGTGTTCACAAGTTTATTAAAAAAAAGTTAAAAGACAGGATTAAGGAGTCATTTTGTATCAAAACACTCAATGTGTAACACCAAAAAAAAATAGCTTTGATCTGCTTTTTTATTATTTTTTAGTAATACGTATCTTCCTACGAAAATTCACTACAATCTGCGCAAAAGCGGCGGAATTACATGGCTGTGACTTACGTACGGATGGATGGTAACGACAAAATTTTAAGGGCTATATTTTTGCCATTTTTTCTCCGGAAATTGAAAACGGAGTGTTTAAAGGCGATTGCCTGAAAATTAGTTTTAAACATGTATTCTCCGTGCAGCCCAATTAAGGAGGCGGGAAAAGTATTTCATTGCAATGAGAATTTAAGTATGATAAAATTAATTAAGAAATTTCCTAACGGAATTTAACTTCCTTCTAGTCACAGAGTGTTTGTGTAACAGATGTATTCGATTCGACGTACAGTTTGTTTGTGCTGTAGCAAGCAGACAAAAAGTGGTGAACCCGCTCAACTTTTTCAGTCTTCATTTTGTAACCCACGGATGATACACGATATTATAGTACTCGGAGAGAAGCTACCTCCTCTGGTCATGTCTTCTATTTGTCTGATTCGTTCTGTGAAACGTAACTACTCACACTCTGGATTTTCCTTTTCAACACCAACTAACATTTTTCTGTACATTTATCTTCACATATTCAAACGAATTAAAGATTACCATAATTTGGCATTCATTTTATGCGGATAAGTGTGTCGTATACATTACTTGGATTCTCGTTGCGTTAGCATTATATGCATTATGTTGAAACAAACTTGAATAAAATTAGAAAATTTGGGAATTTTCATTTTACTTCATCCTCATGTGATAAACATATTGACCAGATTGCCGCTGATACTGTTTATAAAAAAAAAAAAAATAAGGAAGAACTTACCCAATTATCGATTGCCTATGAATTTCAAATGTAACGTATAGTTTGCTATATGCTGCACCATTCACAACATACTGAGATTTATAAAATCGAGTACAACCAGAAACAAATTAATTTATTGTGTTGGCACCTTGAAACACCATCAATGTATTTTTCACATAGCCTATTTCTAACAACCTAGTCCATCACTGAATTCATTCTCCTCCATTAAAATTCCCTGTAGTATTTCGTTCTCGGAAAATCTCGAGGATTTATAACACTACTAGCTGTTAGCTGTAAATTCGTACGCGTGGACTTAGAATTTTATTACTATAATTGGATTTAGAAAGCTCTAAGTTACGTTAAAGTTGTCCCAAAAATCACGGGGTGGGGATAATATGACGGGCAGCCCATCACCATACCATTATACCATTTAATGTCCCATGAAGAGATCCAGTTTTCAACATATTCATTTTTTTTTACCTAAGACTTTACGCCTCGTCGACATCGAGGTCATTAGAGGCGGGATGGTACTGGGGACAAGGAACGGGAAGAAATTCGGCCATGGCCTTTTGAAGGAATCATCCCACCATTCGCCTGGAGTGATTTGGGGAAACCATGGAAAACCCAAATTTGGATGCCCGCACGTGGATTAGAACTGGTGTCCTCCCGAATGCGAGTCCAGGACGTTAACCGTTCACCCACCACGCTCCGTTCATGCTCAAAAATAGTAACAAACTAAGAGGAAGGAGTAACTGTGGGAGACTACCTACCACAGTCCCTCCGGCAGATTTCTGTTTGCGGTTTGTGCCACTTTCAGGGGACATCTTATGTCAGTACCGTTTTGTACACAATGTTTTTGGTTTTGCTGTCTTTAGCTAATATATATAATTTTTAGTAGTTGGAAACCCGTATGCTAGCTACATATAACTGCCCTTGGGAAAAACACATCTTTTATAAGTGCGTCCCTTCTTCTTTCAGTGTCTGTCCCGTAGCTTTATTGATAGTCGTCGCAAAGGCTAATTTTAGGGGTATCCGTAGTCTTTTAGTGAAGATACAAAAATTTATTCTAAAGAAGTAAAACAGGTGGTTATTCTGTAATTTAGTTACTCATACGGCTAATTGATATATGTTTAAGCTAATGGTATCAAATCTCGGCAGATACAGTTCATAAAAATCATATCTTGATATACAGTAAATAATTACTTGTGGTAACATAGGCATGCTGACAAGAGTTTCAAATGACGTCGAAGTACGCTTCCGCCGTGATCCTCTATATAACCTAACCTGATAAATAAGACCTACAATTTTACTTGAATTACGAATCATGGAAATGTTTCACCGTACTTCACGTACACAAGGAGAGCTATGCTGAAATTGAAGTATATGTTAATGAACATTGAAAATTCTTGTCGAGACTATTGGGTCAACCATAACGTTATGCTCGTTTTTTGTTTTCCTAATAACAAAAATTTATCGATTCTATAATCTATTTTTGTATTATCAATTGAGTAGAAACTGTTTCAATCTGAGACGAATGAATTTTGTTTTTTTTATGTGGAAGCGGCTGCTCACTGAGAGGCTGGCGCCGAGTGCAGGTGTATTTGTGTTGGGGATGGGTCCAGCGAGGCCACGTCCGCTGTTGCTGGCATGCCGAGGGGCGCGGCAAGGAGAGAGGTCGACGACCTGGGACACCCACCCCGCAGGAATAGAACACACAACAGTCCCAAGTAGCAGAGTTCAGTAGTCGGTGGCTCAACCACTGCATCTTCCAAAGAGACAGTAATAAACAAAATACATTATTATTCCCTGCAGGACAATGGATATTACTTTCGTCCACATGTAGTCAACAAACTGATTTAATTTTTCAGCCTCATTTTAGAAAGAACCGGCCAAGAGGCACAGATGCCATTGTTTCAGTAGTAAATTTGTAATACAAATCTTACGTAGACCATCTAATCATCTTGCAGACGAATCGCTTTGTTCTTGTTTTATGAGATCCTTCAGTGGGGTATCTAGTGCAAATACATACACTTTACAATAAGGGGAAATCATCATTTCCAAAAATTGCTACTTCTGTAAACACTGTCGGCAAATATGCCGTATCAATGATTAAGAGCTTCCTCTTTGATTAGCGCGCTTCTTAACATGTTCAAGTCACCGATGTATCGGGAAGGAACAATACTTACAACAAATGATCCTTTTTATGAGCTTGGAATTAAAGCAGTTTGTTAGTCAATTGTGTTAAAGCAACTTATATTCGATATTCATCGGCGATAATCCCAAAACTCTTGCTGCTTCCATACAACAGTCAGTCTCGAGACGTACGGGATAGTGTTAATGCTTCAACACTTTACATTACCTGCAAAAATGAGTAATACTGTTTACAAAATCAAAATTACGTGAAGTACAAACAGGTAGAAAAGTTTTTGCTGCTCTAAGACTTAAGTAAAAAATCTGCTCAATTGTTTATATTTTCTTGTGTTAGTCATAAAGACAATAAGTATCAATCACAGCGTACCTTAGGATTTCATCTACATCTTTCATCTGTCTTCAAACATAAAAGTCTCGAATACTAAACAACACGTGTCGTCTCATATCAGAGGATTTATTCGTTTTAGCTGCACGAAACTGATTTCATTTCGTTAAGGTGAAACACGATTGCCAGAAATTGCAGATTGGGAACAATTACTTTGGCTTCAACTGTGGAAACTTTAGTTTTGACACTACCGCACATGAGCAGCAGACTTACCCAGCGCGGTGGGTGAGCGGTAACGTTCTGGCTTCGCATTCTGGATTCGAATCCGCTTCCGGCCTACACATTTGCGTTTCGCATGGTTTCCCAAAATCACTCCAGTCGAATGCCAGGATAGTTCCTTTAAAAGACGATGACCGAATTTATTCCCGCTCTTTGCCAACAGTACTTTCCCATCTCTAATGACCGCGACGTTGACGAAAAAAAAAACAGCAAATTACGTGTATCGAAGTAAACAAATTGGAACGAATAGCTTTCTAATATGTTACTATTAATGTTGTAACAAACGATATGCTATAACTTGCTTTGGAAATACTACGGTTTACGTGTAATGAAGATCTTAAAAATACTGAGAAAGTTTCAGCTTAAGGAGAAAATTCAATACACTTTACACCACCGTTGAAGTGGTTTTACACGTTTTTCGCATATAATTAAAAAAATCAACAGGAGCAGTAAAGAAATGATATATTCCTATAACCTGAGTTAATTTCACTGCTATCACAAATTTAACATAGAATAATGACCAAGTTTACAGACAGTGCTGCCGTTTCTACGGATTTATCCGTTGATCTACGGATTTTTTATACTTTTTGTCATTTGTTGATTTTTTCCTTATACTGGTGTTTTGTTAAACTTTGTACGTATGGTGTTAATGCATTACAGAATTGTCGATAACTGTGAATCGTTTCCTTGCAACCGCTCGTGTGATCTAACGATTGAAATAAAGTTCATATTTTGTTTGGTTAGAGATTTTAAAATGATACAGAACTATTAGCGCACTCTTTATGCGCGGTGACACGGTCGTTGGCATGGTTTACAAAACATTGTCTTCCGAGAAGGCCTAACCAATATCCAAGAATCAAAGGGGTCGCAGTTTTCAACATTTCCTGTTACATAAGATTTTCTTAATGTCAACAAAGAAAATGTATGGTCACTAGGGAAAAATAAAAAAAAGTACTAGGCATACCAGCAGCAGTGATGAAAGTGAGATGTATATAATATGTTCAGAGACATTTCTTAGTTTCAATGTAGAATAGACCCTATTAGTTTTGTAATTTTAAAGTCCTGGAAATAAAAAGGAATTCTTAATTTTGACTCTCACTTCAATTATTATTGTTACAGTCTTTCAGTTAGCGATTCTCCGGATTTTTGTACCAAATCTACGGAAATTTTAGCGGCCATCTACGGATATTCAAAGCCAAGTGGCGGCAACACTGTTTACAGATGAAAACAAAGATTAAGGGTTCATTCTTAACCTTCCAGCAAACGTGTTCTGAGATAGGGCATATTTAGTAACGAAAAATTGCAGTTAAGTTCTATTGAATTCATGTACCCAATATAGCTAGTACAAAATGAACGGAAATTTTCACCTAAGTATGAAAAGTATTGATTACAATATTTTAAGGTCTTTGTAGCAGAAACTATCATCAAAAATGTATGTTGTACTTCTTCGTCATCATCTTCACCATCTTTTCCCAATAATTTGTGGTCGGCTACCTTCGCCGAGTTTTGCTCATCGTTGGCATGATCAAATTTGAAGTTTTGGTCTTACGGCCACATGATCCTGCTGCCACCAAGGATTTTGTACCTACCAGCAGGTCTTACTAGGTACTAGTGGGTGAAGTAAAACGTTGCCATCCCTCTGTGAAAAAACTATGCTCTGTGTGTTATAAGTGTATTTTGTTTGTTTGTGAAACGTGTAGCTTATGAGGCGGATATTGGGGATGGTCCATGCATTCGCCTTAATAGCTGTGGAACACCGCCGTCAGAATGGCCAGTACGTGGCACCTAGGCCGTGCCCGACCACGTTGTACCTCCCCGATGCACTGAGCTACACTTGTGTGTGTGTACATGTATATTGTAATGGATTCAAGAACGGTTGCGACGAGAAGTTTAGAAATAGGTGCTAGTCATTCACGGCAGCTGTTTCTTTTGAATTTCAATCAGATCATGACAATAGTCATAGTGTAAGCAAAATTCCAATTTCCAACCACCGTGTGAATTACGGACCAAAATGAATGCAAACGATAATTATTTTGCGAGTTGTTTGAGAAAAGAGGAAATTTATGTCTCATTTGTCACACGCTCTGCAAAGTTTTCACACTAATTCTACGTTGCAAAGCAACTGTTTTGAAAAGCGAAGTCCTCGGATTTATTGATACTTGAACAATGCGTCATCATAAAAATATTTTTATAATTACCTTTGCCATTATTGTAACCAGACCGCAAATTAAGAGAGAGAAATAGCTTCATGAAATTGTCGGTGTAAATGCTTTTCGCTGTAAGAGAAATTGTATGAAGATATAGTTTATTACATATCCCAGATCTGAATCTGTAATTGTGAATGTGCTTTAAAAATGAAGGCAATCATCCAAAAAATTATGCGGGGAAGTTCAAATTAATAATATTAAGTTTACGACCAGTAAAAACAACAAACATTCGTTGGGCGAATAGCGTGCTTGGAGTACATTAAAGCAGGGCAACAACGCATTATTGAAAGAAAACATGAAATCAGGGATCTGTTAACGATGTTTTTTAATGAAGTGTTGTCAGACATGAACTGGTGTAAAACTTTCAAGGATTACGGAAAAAGTGTACATAAGAAATCGCATCCTCAACACCCAAAACTTCGACTAAAGCAAAAACATTCTTTTCGAAAAACTGCATAACTGAGTGAAACTTTATTAAAATACAACAATAAACAACGTCTATATGTTTCTTTTTAAATAAGTAATGAATTAAAATTTTACTTGAACCTTCCCACAAGAAACAAAGTAAAAATTAAGAATTCAGAGAGAAAACTACTTTTGCTTATTTAGCAGAAGCCTCGAAACTCGACGGCAATATAGAGGGTTTGAGAGATGTATTGTACGCCTCGCAACCATCCAGATTCTCGTCTTGAATGCCCCGCAGCCACCGGTCTATTGGCTGCTGCTGTGGAAACCCCGATGCAGGCAGCATTATCGATCTTATTCCCTGCAGCAACCAACACTGTTATAACACTACCGTAGGGCACGCCCCATTTCACAGATCAATACGCGCACAAGAAATCTTTTGGGAAACGCACATCTCCACGCCTGCGATTTACGGCAAATAAAAACCTAATCTTATCGCACTCTCCTTTTACAGGTCGTAAGATATACCCGCCAGACAGATCTTCCTAACTTTTCGTATTTGGGGCACGTGGCTGCAACTTCTGAGCTTATATAAGTACACCTCGCCATTGTTTCACAACATCATGCAAAATTACCTATAGTTAGTTTCATCGCCTAAAGTTCAGAAGTAAAAAAACTGAAAAGTAGTATTTTTTAAAAAATAAAGGTTAATAAACGTCTCCTAATTTCAGTTTTGAGTTCGAGTTTACCGAGGCTAGTTTTCTTGAATGGAGAGAGGAGTTTCGCCTCCATTGATTTATCACTACTAGTCCAATTGTTATAAACAACGAAGAAAGACTATTATTCTTATAGTTACATGCAAATAATTCAGATTTCGAAGAAAGCATGTATTGATGAATGAACAACGCTATTGTTGCTTTTTTTTTTTAATGATATGCCGATGTTAGTGTGTCTTCAGAAAGGGGTACGTATTAAGTCAACCAACGTTACTGTTACTTTCACTAACTCCACCATTTATTAAATGTAGGGAGTATTATTAAAGGTAATAATCTGACCAAATGTAATTCACGTAGATTTATATAATTCAGCACAAAATCCAGAACATACAGTGTAGCAGATAGGCATGGAATTCAAATTGTATGGAAGATAAAAATACAGGAAATCCAATTACGGTATTTCCGTTGTAACTCAGCAAATTGATTCTTCTCCCTAATAACTATTTCTTGAGTCTGATTTTAGTGCAGAAGTCTCGTCAATGAAGAGTAGTTTAGCCTCCGACACGTATTTTCAGAAAAGTAAATTACACAGCAAGTATCCTGCAAAAAAACATGACGCGCCTTTACGACTAAGGCAAGATTAAATCTATATTATACAACAAATATACAAGGGCCAAAACCGTAATTTTGCGAAATTTTATCTGTTTGTGCGCGCATCTTGCATAAAGTAACGAAAGAATTTCAACGGAACTTCGCACAGTGATAGCTTACGTCATCATTTGACATACTGGATACTTTTTTTTTTTATCAAGATAAGTAAAATAATCCTCGAATATCCACAGGTCAAAACAGTAAATTTTGGTATCTTCATCAATGTGTGTGAATGAGTCTCTTGCAAAACCTAATTGATGGATTCCAGCGAATCTGCAAGTAGTGATAACTTAAATCATCAGTTGAGATATAGCATACCTTGTTTTTTTATCTACATTAGTAACATATTTCATCCAAGATACAAAGACTAAAATAGAAAATTTAGGAAGTTTTATACGGTTGTGCACGGATCAAACAATAATTCTATGATTCAATAATAAACTGCACTTAGGGACAGCTTTTGTCACGCTAATGATAATTTATGTTTCAATGTGACAAGCTGAGAAATAAAAAAAAAATGTACGTTAATTTATTTTTTCATTAGTAGAAGCTACCCATTTTATACTGTCTGGCGCAAACCTTCTCGCATTCTAAATGTTTACCATAATTAATCTCATATAAGCGGTGGCGATGTGTTTAAAAAGTACAAGCAGCAACAAATCGATGTTGTGATACAATTAGGTGCTCTACGTAATGGTTTATATACACACAGTAAAACAATCTGTTAGAACTCACGCCAGACCATAAAAACTTCCCAATTAGTGGCAGTCTCAAGGAGTGTTAAAACCAAATGACACGCACAAACGCTTTTGAAACATTTGCATACAAACAAAATGTAGAAGGAGGGGAAGAGATACAAGAATAAGAAAGCAAGAGGGCCGTTCCTCGGCTTTTTCCTACCCAATCACATTTTTTAATAGTTTATCTGTAAATTAACTGCACAATGGCAGCAGCATAATTTTGATGATTGATCCACAGTTTTGGACGAAAATATTCCACTGCTTCTCATTCATATAGGGCCACGTCCTTCAGTCAATAGAAATGTCTTGTTCAGTGCTTTTGTTGCTTGGCTTGACCCTAAGGATGCCAAAACTAGCAGGAAACAGCGAAGCATTAAGTACACGAACATCTAATGATAATTGCTTTCCATAAACACATGTATTTTTTATTAAATCGTATAAATTTGTTTACTATTAAACGCTAAATAATGAATAAAACAATTTGAAACCAAGACCTAAAACTTTTAAGACTACACCCGCATAGTACGAGAAAATCAAATGAAATTTTAACTTAATGTTTATCGTTAAAATATAACAGTTACGGTAGGGGTAATGTTTCTAAGGACCCCAAACACCTAAGATTCTATAGTAAAAAGTAGATGCACATGAGCACCTGAGTAGAGGTATTATATAAAATGTAATTTCCCTCTCCAGTCCACCTAGTGATGTAAGTTACAATTCCATGCACGGCACAGCTGGAAGTGATGCCCTGACATTCGTGTCTCATGCCGAGACAAGCAACTTGCAGAAAATTTTGTCTGTCATACTGCCACAAAGTTAGTTTATCACTTCTGACATGTTTCATGTTCCGTGAAATCAGGGCGACTTGTGACATTTAATTCAAAAAGTAACCAACAGTGGAAATTATACAGAAGTGAGAGATGTCGATGCTTAAGCAAATAACAGCTGGCTGAATTACTAACATTCGATTAATTTCTTACAACTACAACTAGTAAGGGGAAACAAGTTTTCTGAACTTGCAGCAATACCAAGGATGCGGCAACTGGAAAATATTCGTATATTACTTATAAGCCACCGAGCTTGGTGGATGAGCGCAATGTTCGAATGTCATTTGAATATTTACGTCCTCCACTTATAAACAAGTTTTCTATCAATTTTGTTTGTGTGCCATACTTCTGTGAAAATATACATGTGTTTCAGTTTAATTTACCATAAGCCATATCAATGCAAATGTAACATTCATTGTCTCACAACGAAAAAAATCTGTAATTCATCGACTTGTCTTGTAAAACATTAGACTGACGACTTCCAGAAGACTGCACTGAAGGTAGTGTATTGGAGATAAGCTTATATCCGAGATTTGATATTGAGCGTCCATTGCCTGATAACAGCAAAGTAAATATTCTGTAAGAAATAACAGATAAATGAACATTCAGGGTAAGTATGCATGTGTGTATAAATACGCGAATATAGCATTAGATCAATATTTCGCAGACTGTTCATGGCTACAAGTTACCACTGCTTTCTGTTATACCGACAATTAGGATCCTAAGTAACGCCTCAAAAAAATATTAGGCAGGGGAATGATAAGTATCTGTTGTATTTAATGCTGTTTGCTTGTGGTTATCACTGCTGTATAATCCCATTTCTACTTTTAAGTTTCTATTTCCTGATTCAATGCAGGCCTTTGACGGCACTTTTCTATTTTCATTAAGAAAATTAAGAAAGGTATTTGGAAAGTTGAGAGCTTAGTCCTTTGAACAGATTCTATGGCATATTTGGGCTTTCTCCTTTTTGGAATTTGGTCATGGCATTTTGAAGGAACCATCCCGGCATTCGCCTGGACTGATTTTGTGAAACCATGGAAAACGAAAATCTGTGTGGTCGGGCGGGGATTCGAACCTGCGTCCTCTCGAATGAGAGAACAGAGCGTTCCAGCTCACCCACACCCACAGCTGCAGATGGTGAAGTGATACCGACTTCTTTGTATATTGCTATACCACATTCTTTGTTGATGTTTATAACCTCATTGTATTTCTGGCATCGAGGTGGTCCATATATATATATATAGGGTGTTACAAAAAGGTACGGCCAAACTTTCAGGAAACATTCCTCACACAAAAACAAAGAAAATATGTTATGTGGACATGTGTCCGGAAACGTTTACTTTCCACGTTAAAGCTCATTTTATTACTTCTCTTCAAATCACATTAAACATGGAATGGAAACACACAGCAACAGAACGTACCAGCGTGACTTCAAACACTTTGTTACAGGAAATGTTCAAAATGTCCTCCGTTAGCGAGGATACATGCATCCACCCTCCGTCGCATGGAATCCCTGATGCGCTGATGCAGCCCTGGAGAATGGCGTATTGCATCACAGCCGTCCACAATATGAGCTCTAACATGGAAAGTAAGCCTTTCCGGACACATGTCCACATAACATATTTTCTTTGTTTGTGTGTGAGGAATGTTTCCTGAAAGTTTGGCCGTACCTTTTTGTAACACCCTATATATATATATATATACAGGGTGAGTTTTTTATCTTGAGACAACTAAATATCTCGAAAACTACAAATCCGATCAAAAAAAGTGGGTAATAAAAATTGTTCGTCTCGACGGGGGACATCCGATGATACCAAATTTGACTCCCCACCCCCACCCCCTAGGGGTGGGGGAAGGGGGAGAAAAAAAACTTAAATAGGGACCCCCATTTTTTATTGCAGATTCTGATTCCCCGGAAAAAACTACCCCTATTTCACCCCCAATTCGAGTCATTTTGGTCGATAGATGGCGCTGCAATCGACAAAAATCAAAATAAGCAAAAATTCATTTAAAAATGAGGATATCTCGTGAAATACACATCAGATCAGCAAAATACAAGTTAATGTGATTGATATTTTTCAAAAACTATTCAATAACACCACCCACCTCCAAACTTGAGGGATGGGAATGGACATTATTTCAAAATGCACTGATGCAAATTCTTTAGCAGATAGCGAAAGTCAAACATTACTTTTTGCGTTACCCAGGAACAACGACGTGGACGTAGTAATTTTCTGTTCCCTTTGGGGTGCTAGATTTAGGTGAGTCCCCTCGCCTCTCACCATCGGGGTGCTTGTTTTTGGTGAGTCCCCTCGCCTCTCACCATCGGGGTGCTTGTTTTTGGTGAGTCCCCTCGCCTCTCACCATCGGGGTGCTTGTTTTTGGTGAGTCCCCTCGCCTCTCACCATCGGGGTGCTTGTTTTTGGTGAGTCCCCTCGCCTCTCACCATCGGGGTGCTTGTTTTTGGTGAGTCCCCTCGCCTCTCACGTGTTTGTTTCTAACAACAATTCTAAAGCAAGTGCTCGAAAATATCACCACCGACATCGATGCATTTATTTACCCGCTCTTGGAATGATTCGACGCAACTAAGAAGCATATCCGGCGTGATTTTTTGACAAGCGTTGGTAATTCGTTCAATCATGTTTTCAGGCGTTGTTGGCACTTCACTGTAAACTTCATTCTTCAAGTATCCCCATAAAAAAAAATCAGGCGAAGTGAGATCTGGTGATCTTGCAGGCCACGGCACTGGACCTCCTCTTCCGATCCATCGACGATTGTACAGACGATCTAACACTTCCCGCGATCTTACAGCAAAATGTGCTGGACAACCGTCATGTTGAAACCACATTGTTTGTCGCACGTCTAAGGGTACGTCTTCAAGCAATGTTGGCAGTACGTCCTCTAAGAGTTGTTGATATTTCTCCCCATTGAAATGTCCATGGATAAAATGTGGACCAATAAGTTTGTCCCCAATTATCCCACACCAAACATTTACATTCCACGGACGCTGATGTTCAACTTGGCGTAACCAATGCGGGTTTTCCACACTCCAATAATGCATGTTGTGTCGATTAATGGTGCCGTGGTTAGTAAAAGTGGATTCATCCGAAAACAGTACTCGAGCAAAGAAATGGGGTTCTTCTTGTATTTTCTGTAGCGACCATCGGCAAAATGTCAATCGATTATCGAAATCATTGCCGTGAAGTTCTTGATGCAACGAAACATGGAACGGATGGTATTTTCTACGATGCAAAATCTGACAAACACTTCCCTCCTGAGTGAACTGTTGGATAATACGGTAAAAAGAAGCGCGCGATCGAGGCTGGTCTGGAAAACGATGAGCATAAAGATCAACAGCATTATCGATATTCTTGCGACATTCTCCATAAATGTAGACCATTTCAATTTTTTCTTGCAACGTTATAGCCTGCATTCTCATTGACACGTGCAACAGAACGAAGTAAATAAATCAGAGATGTTATGAACGCAATGGAAGTACATCAAGTAATGAGAAAACTCTGAGAAATGCAACGCCATCTATCGACCAAAATGACTCGAATTGGGGGTCAAATAGGGGTAGTTTTTTCCGGGGAATCAGAATCTGCAATAAAAAATGGGGGTTCCTATTTAAGTTTTTTTTCTCCCCCTTCCCCCACCCCTAGGGGGTGGGGGTGGGGAGTCAAATTTGGTATCATCGGATGTCCCCCGTCGAGACGAACAATTTTTATTACCCACTTTTTTTGATCGGATTTGTAGTTTTCGAGATATTTAGTTGTCTCAAGATAAAAAACTCACCCGGTATATATATATATATATATATATATATATATATAAGAAGAAACTTTATAATCGCTTAGGTGTATCCTTTATTTCTAATTTTTTACCTTCAAGAGTATCTAGCGAACAGAATATTACGAAACTTACATAAACTATGTTTAGTATCTAACTTTTTGGGGTGTCAGGAGGCTGGAGGATTGTGGGCAAGGGACAAGAATGAATTCAACAGTCCGTGGGCCTTAACCTGGGGTGATATCGGGAAACCATGATAAGCCGAGATCTGGATGAACCGACAGGGTAACGAACCCGAGTTCTTCCGAATGCAGCCCCGAACGTTAGCCGATTATCCGCCAGGCTCGGTTTAGTCAAAACTGATTACTCAGAACGCTAGCTCAGAGAACGTGCTTTAAAACACAAGTAACTTAATTAAAAAATAGCCTAAACAACCATCTGTTAATTTAGTTTTATTTCCAAGGTAGAAATAAATCATATTGATCTTCAAACTCAAGTGGTAACCTGTTGTGGAGTAAAGAAGACTTATGATGACGACCAGGACGATTCGAGATTTAACGCGAGTGGAATGATCCCTGTCACTATAAAAACGTTTAGTGAACTAGAATACCAAAGTGACTCATACATGCATAGAAACAAAGCTGTAACTAATCAAATATTTCTGGCCTGCCAATATTGTGAAGTGAAAGCTTTCAAGTCATGGAACAATTTACATTATCTTTAAAAAAAATAGTTTTCATTATTAATTTAGAAACATACCAACTGCTAAACCTTATTATTTACAAAAATTTAATGTTTCTATAGGACATCACCTCAGTGAAAAACCTACTATCTGGGAAAATGAAAGTCATACATCCTCTTTCTAAAGCGCTACACATGCGATTATTGAAATGATGAATAAATAAGTAAACGCCTTTGCTCTCAAAGAGACTATTTTTCGAGTGGCCCCTTAACAGTGTTCGAAAAGCGTAATTGCCTCTGAATTGTTTACATAAGCGTGCTCTCTGATTGGCTGAGCGGTCAGCGGGGTCATTTTGGCGACACTTGACGCCGGCGGTGTCATGGCATGGCTAAACGCTAGAGTTGGTTGGATACTCTTGAACGGAGTAAGAGAGAAGTCAGCTTACTGATACATGACTGTGTGAGTGGTGATGTATGTGTTCATATTGGTGTTTTTTTATATTTGGCTACTTTTGTGTGCTAGATATGTGAGTTTGTCTGTTAGTGGTTGTACGAAAATGTTTCTTATGCTGATCGGTGTCTGTGTGGTGCTCTTGTGTATTGATGTTTGGATGATTGTCTTGATGTCGTTAAGTTGCATGCAATCACGTCTCTTAAAAGACTAGAAAGGCCCATAGACGATGTTTCAAGCCTAAGTGGAAACCCTTTACTTCTTCAGCACTGTATGAAAGTACGATATTCGTCTTTAAATGCAATCTGCATCCGTATCTGTGAGTTTATGTGCCTAACTCAGTCAGATAATTTAGACATTTCTGTACCCTTTGTCACAAGTTCGTGTTCCCTTGCCATCAATCATCTTGCAGTTTGTTTCAGCAATAATAACCTAAGCCTTAAGCTCTATCTCGTTGATACAGACAACGATCATAGCATTGGTGTCGGTACAATCACGTTTGCTCTTACAAAAAGCTCTGTAGCAACTATCGAGTTTAACGCCCCCTTCTAACAACCACCAACAGTCAGAATAGCAGAGTGATCTAATCGCTTTGTTTAAATATACAATTTTGCATTAGAATTTTAATTGAATGTGGTGTGTACATCAATCATGGTAGGGAATGATGAAATCCGGTTGGTACTACATCATATTATGGGGACTGTGATGCAATTAAGAGCTAATCCTATATTTAAAAGAATGTGACATTGAAGTTGATATTGTATCTGCATTACAAACACTGCTATCAATCCTTGGGTTATGTTCAATGATGCATATTACAAACTGCTGTACCGAAACTGGTACTTATCAGAATTTAGAAAAATTCCTACAATTTAGGCCATTTTGGTAAGTTCTCCCAAAAATTAACAATTTGTCTAAATTGCTAATTTTAAGGTTTTTTTACCCGCTTTTTCAAAATTCCACAATTTGGAATTTTTGTATAATTTGCCGACACCGTTGAATGGTTTTGATCATTGATGTCCTCGCATGCTGCCTGTAAGTCATCAAGCTAGTGATGTACGCCAATACATTCTTCACTCAACGAAGACCATTGATACTACGACATTTTGGTAGTAAACCACCATTCTCACACCGTTTTACTTTTAGTTTAATGTTGTGGTGGTATTAGCCTTCGAAAGATTCCGTGTCTACGTGTTTGTACCTGTTTGAGTTCGTTGTGTAATGTGCTGGTGAGAAAATTTTTGTGGTTAATATAGATGTGTGAATTATTGTCTGTGTGCAGGGGAGAAATTGTATTTGATTGTATGAATAAGTTGTGTTGGTGAGTTTGACTTAGCTGTCTGTGTGGTAATATTAGTGAGTGCGTGTGTCGCTTTTCGGTTATATGTATCAATGAGTTTTGACGTTAGCTAATGGAGTCTGTGTGTTAGGTATATTGTGTGTTGTGTCTAATGGCTGTTGCGTGGTGTGTATGTTGTATAGACCGTTGATGTATGCTGGTGGATGTCTGTATGTGGTGTGTGTGCAAGTGAGATGCAGTCTGTGGTTGGCGAAGTCCCATGAGTGAGATAGTATATGTTTTGTGGTGCTTCAATGTGTGTGGTTCCTTGTGCGTTAGTGATTGAGTCAGTTAGTGCCTGTTTGATTTAGTGACAGTTGCTTTATTTAGGTAGATGTGTTTGTATTATTTGTGTGGGCCAGTGTTATTTAATGTCCGAGAGTGCGTGTTGTTTAGTGACAAAACATATCGGTGGATGTTTGTGTGTGATTATTTGATGGAGCTGAAACAGTTGGTGTGTAAGGGCATATGGGAGATCTAATGAGCTACTGTCTGTGTCATGTCTGAATATGTGTGATTCGGTATGTGGGTTGTTGGATGTTAGTGTGAGTATGTGAGTGAGGTTTTATATATAGGCCTACTAGTAGACGTCTGTGTGGGGTGTGTGTTTGTGTACAGGTGAACGAGAGTCTGAATTTGAGTGAGACGATTTGTTTGCTAGGTTATTGATTGTGTGATTTGATGGAGAGTTACTGGGCGTGTGAGTTTTAAAAACACATTAATAAGCAAATATCATGTGTGTTCATAGTAAGGCCATGCTGGAGATTTTCCATTTCCTTATCGGCTGGTGTCTAACTGTACCAAACCAAATATCTAAATACAATCGCTAATGATGTCATTATGAGTATGGACAGCTGTGGAAGGACTGACAATAAGAGTACGTTAGTATAACTACCTCTCTACTCATACTCCTCACAAACGAAGGGAGGATTGATTATCACAAAAAAATCCTCAAACGGTTATCTGACACCATCGAAGAAGATGATAATGTAAATAAACCATATGATGAAACAAAATTTGATTTGGTTTCTTTTCTAAAGGAATTAGAAACAACGGAAATGACTGTGCTTGTTCCTGTTGTGGCAGTGAGTACGTTTAGTGATTTCGTACACGCACTAAACTATCAAGAAATCCCTGTTGACTGCACAATCATGCCAATAGACTTACCGAAAGGGGTTGGTAAGATTTAAATGGTATCATACGACTTCCGTGGATGTTAAACGTAGTGATAATATTAGTTTAAATGCATCAAATATAGATGGTCAACCCACAAACATTAAGACGTAAACACTCAAATATAAAAGCATACAGTAAATACTCACTAATTCTAATGTCCACAACAGTATTCAAACAAAAATATGCCCCCCCTTTTTTTCCCATGCCGCTATAGAGCTCTACTACTCAATAGTGTGAATATAACAGCGAGCATTTATTTATTTACAAAATATTTTGTGACTTTTTTAGTTATGGCTTCAAGCCTCGTCGACGTCGATGTCATTAGAGGCTGAATGGGACTGGGGACAAGGAACGGGAAGGAATTCGGCCATGGCCTTTTGAAGGAAGCATCCCGGCGTTCATGTGGAGTGATTTGGGGAAACCATGGAAAACCCAAATCTGGATGCCCGGACGGGGATTTGAATCAGCGTCCTGCAGAATGCGGGGACAGACGGTTAACCGCTCACCCAGCACGCTCGGTTATTTTGTGGCTGACACGGTCTTATTGAACATCGATTTATAATCCTGGTTACGCAAGCAGTTAACAAACATTCCGATCAGACTGTAAGAATCTTTGTTAAATAGCGTGGACCAACTTTTGATAAACTATTGACGGTGTATCTTACTGCCAGATATTTTATGCTAATAAATAAGAGCCTTTTGGTTGAACCTGGTTCTCATCTCTCCCTATAGATTTTTAGTGACTGATGAACCCTAATTCTTTACGTTTAGTTCCTGTATGTCGTTAATCTAATTTTTCCGTTGTTTCATCCAACAGTTCGGAATCTTATTGTTTTCGTCATGTCGGTTAAAACAGATATTATACCTACCATTCTCTTTGTTAAGTTGTATATGTTCACGTCAACCCGCAGAGATCGCTTATCTAACAGACACATATGTATCTTAGCGAAATTATTTTGGAGTCCTTTTTCACACGGTATATGTTCAAAGCTCAACATACAGATTAAATGCTGACGAAAATGTTATCATTATAGTGCACAATTTATTTATTATTATTACTATTTTCTGCTCGTCTTCGGTGAGTCAGTAGAGCTGTGGGAAAGCAGTCACTCCCGACAAAATTCCTAAAATGTGGACTGCTGAACATAGACTCAAACTCACTGTTGCTCTGACGTCATCGTGCAGTGATTCTAGTTATAAGGAGTGCGGTGCCGGGACCGGAATTTCAAAGTATGCAAAATTTCAGATCCTGCTGTTCGTAGTGAGGCTTAATACATTCTTTCAATTTGAAAAACCGCGAAATCGAAATATATTCACCAGTACAAGAAGAGGTCTACTCCGAGTGAGGATTTGCGTTATTGGCGACCAATTTTTGTGGGATATGATGTTAGTATTCTCAAAAAATAACAGTTATTAGCAGGTATATTATCCTCGCGGATTAACTGCAGTGGGTCAGGTTGTTACGTAGATTCATCGGCTAAATGGGAGGATAAATCGAGGAGGGGCTTTATTGAGGAAGTATTGAAAAATCACTGGATTTAGAAAACTTAATCTATCCTGATGTTTTCCTTTCTTCATCCATCTATTATAGATTTCCATGATAAATAACTTTCTTAAAGTCATCTGAAAGTGATTTAACGGACTGATGTCTTGAACCTCCGTAAGGGGTTACGGTGGAGTAATACGGGACCCACATTTCTGGTGTCAAATACAGGAGTTGGAGAGGGTGCAGAGATGGGCTGTTAGTTACCGCAGAACACAGTCGGATGCAGATATTGAAGGAGAGTGAAGAGAGTCATGGGAGTGTACAAGGCGTGGGAGAATTGAGAGAGGTGCTTGGAAGAGTAAAGATGACCTTGACCGCAAGTTAGCACTTAATTTCAGGCATAAGGATGTGGGAAAATTTTTCTTTCGTAGGGAAAGGTGACAGGGATTGGAATAAATTACTTAGAGGAATGAAGAATAATTTACCGATAACATTGAAAGGATTCTAATTAGTAGAGGACAAAAGTAGGTGGGAAGATGAAAGGAGAAAGAGGGGTGTTTATGGAGATTGCCACCAGAGCGTACGCTCCATCGCAATTGTATCAAATTAAAGATGTAACATCGCTACGTGGCATCTACACACACGGAAGATTTGACTCCATCTTTCTAGCCTTTAAAGTGATCGAATTGTAATCAGGGCTTTGGTGTGTTTGATTGAAAAGAGATATTCCTCACTTGGTGATTAATACTGTAAAACTTTGTATTTGGAGCGTCGATTTTGCAAAAACTTAATGTTTATTTATGTTTTAATGGCATCTGGTTCTACGCCATCCAGCTCCAAAATTGTGGTTCTATGTATATGCGATTGAATTACTATAGTTTATATACAGACAACACACGGCGGACACAACAGTTAATTAAAAACACCCACTATCGGGGCCTTATTTATAACGGTGACCCTCGCAATGTGAAGCGATGCCTACACGGTCAGAGCCAGCTGAGCATAGTGGACGAACCAGAAATAGGCTTTGAACCATGGTTTTAAAAAACGTTAGTTCACTGACTTGTCCATTGAAAAATAAGCCCTAGAGAAAGGATTCATTCCCAGGACATACCTGCTCTAATGTTGTCGAATCAATTTTTCTCTCTAAAGGACAGTAATATTCAAGAAAAATGGAAGAAGTTATACTGACTATTCATCTCGCTCTTCGGCAGAGATAATTCTGTGAACGTCCTCTAATTCTTGTTTTAAAAGTAATCGCCAATCTGAATCGGTTTGCCGAGGTCACTCTGTCAGAACTAACATGGCGTGAGAACCTTACAAAGACTGAACCAGCTCTGCGGATGGCCGGCTCGTAAAACGCGTGGGACTGCTGTGCTGTGAGCGGGCGAATTGTCACCATTCCACAACCCACTCGCCGCGTCGCTTTCAGACGGTTTTGAAACGCCAAGGAGGAAGAAGAGGGAGGCACAGCCTGACTCGGCGGGAAGTCTGTTATTGCGGAGGGAATGCAAAAGGACGACCACGAGTTACACTCCGACGCGGCGGGTGGGGAGGGGGTAAGAAGAAGTGGCGTGGGGTGGGGGGCATGGCGCGGCGCACACACATGAAACATGTAACGCCCGCCAACTCCGCTGACTTCACGGAACTGACGCAAACACCAAGTGACGCCTTTTCTACGAATAGGGTAATATCGACCCGCTTGCTTTGACTCTTGGAGAAAGAGGACTATTACGGCATAAGAATTTGTCATTCGGTTCTAATACAAAACTGGTTCTCGTGGGATTACGTGGGCGTTCCGCGAACTAAAAATCCAATATAAGCCCTCAGTTACCTGGAATGGGGGTGGTATGCCGCGATAAGGCTCACCACTGCTACCATCGCTGGATAACAAGAACGGCATTTTTTGTTTGATAAAAGAAACAGAATTTTTTATATACACATTTCGTGAATCATTATCCCTAAACCTCTCTTAGTATAAGTATCAATTATGGCAAAGCAATCTTTGGACGACGCTATGACTGAAGAGTGGAGCTGATTCCCTGCACGTGGTATTTCTTACTTACAGCAACTGATCAACGCATTCAACTGCGTTGCAAGTGTGGCACCACATCCCAAAAATTGCAACAATCACCTCCATTTTACTACGCCACGACTTTTGAATTATAAGTTTCGCGTTTCTTTTTTTTCTATTTTTGCGCAATGTGATAATAAACAGGCCTGATGACTTATCACCTCACTGTGAAATTAACCAACGTATTCTCGGGAACTTGAAAGAAAAGTACAACACACAAGATCACTGCTCTCCACAGCAATTACTAGAAGCTCCGTATCTTGCAATCTGGATGTTTTGTGCTAGCAGGGAGTGTACGTGGTAAAATGAGAGAATTGTCTGGCGGCATCAACACACGTTGCAATCTCTATGGGAGTTAGCCATTGCCTGGTATAACTCGGACCTCATACTGCAGTCATTTCGCTTCACTACGCTGTGAGGCTGGCTAGAGTCGACGGGCACACGTGTACGGCCACTGCTGCTGGAGGGCGGAGAAGGTCTTTTTTTGCTCTGTTGATCGCCGACAGGTGTAGTACTCTGCAGGAGTAGTGTGCGCTGTCCTATCATAATAACAAGCAAATAAGAAGCTACTTGCTGCTTAACATGTAATGCCATTCTCTTACACAAATCAGTTATAGATTTATACTACGATGCCTACGATAATCGTTGCTTCGATCCTAAAGTGTCAGTTAATTTAAACATTCAGTATCATTTAGCAGCGAAATCCACCTTTGTCATTGCCACCTACATCTATGGGGCAGTAACTCGGAAAAGTGGACGTATGATACATCTCACATATGCAAAGCAAACTTAAAGGTTAAGGACCTCAAAATTTCCAGCAGAGACCGGAATTTTAACTGGGGTGATCTCAGGCCCTGGTCAAACCACTATAACTATAATATATAGTGTCATTAATAATGTTGAAACTTTGAATAAAATTTTTTCTCGCTCTTTCTGTTTACAAGGGTTGCTGTGAATAACTTCTCGGACAAAGTAACGACGTAGATCTCAAGCTGGAGCATAAGGATTCAAATCCTCGGCCAGTCGTACATATTTCTTCAGGTGAACACCCGGATGGTTTCCGCTAAAGGCCGTGGCTGAATACCTTCCCATTCCTTGTCACCATTCCTCTCGCCCTTAGATGATCTCTTGACGTTGGCAAGGCGTATTATCCTAAAAAAAAAAAAAAAAAAAAAAAAAAAAAAAAAAAAAGTTGAGGGAAGTACAATTTCGTGTAGAAACGTACAAATGGCTATCTTTTTTAAAAAAAGAAGTAGACATACAACATTATAATGACAATCTCTACTACATAGTACTGAACAGCAAAATACTGAAAGTTTTCTGATCCCACATAAATAATTTAAACTGGAAGAATAAGTAGTGCTGCAAATCAGACTTAAAAATTATTGACTGTTAACATAACAACAGAGCATTTGTATTAAGTTATAACTCGCATTCATACGAACATCTAATGCACTGAAAATTCTTCTGCGTGAAAGTTGAATACGTGGACCGCTTGCCTCCTCGGCTCGTCACGTGTTGGCTCGAGCGGGGAAGTTGCAGCAGTGTGGGAACCCGACCACTGAATGAACGCCAGAGGAAAGATACCAGATGGTGCGACCTGCTACACGTAATGAGCGTTAGACTCAGAACCCAGTGCAGGTGATTCCATACTTTAACATCATTAAAGCTGTAAAGCCCTGAACTACATGAGCCGGAAAAGATACAGGCCTTATATGCATAAAACAGCTTCGAAGTTTGTCATTGATGTAACAGACAATTTGTTTCGCAGGGGCTATACAACCCGTCGACAGGAAGGTAAATAGACCAGGTCAGGAACCTATGGGATAGGAAAAACCCGCCCATGCTCTATTTATGTAGCAATCATCCCAGCATTCATCAGGACTGATTTCGGCAATATCAGGGAAAAACTGATATCTGGTTGGTCCGACCATTAATCGATAGCACTCATCCACAGAATCAATAAACTAGAAGTATACAAACACATCTGTCTGACCGAAAAGCTGTCTGCATTGTTGTTTGGAATCTGAAGTCGCCAGAGGGGTCATATCAAACGGTGGATCAAGTATTGAAAAACTTCTTATATCCATCCAAAAAATTCCAACTTGTCAAGTGTAAAAAGAAAGAAATATAGTGCTCAAAGGCAGAAAATAAGGTCACAAACGAGGTTTCCTCATCAAAGTTTAACAAATATTGAAGCTAATGATATAATATACGCTTTGTATACGTGATGTTTGGAGTGGAGAGTTCACGATTATCGTAATTACGTTTAATAATCCAGCTCTTAATTGAGTTATTGGGTTTCAAGTGCGTTTAAATGGAATTATTATATGTAACAACCTTCGTGGCATTAAGATGACGGTAATATGAAGTGCATTTACAATTAGTATAGAACTATTACGGAAGTTTCCCGAGATTTTGTCCATCACAGCAATGTTGTATATATAAATCTTCCTCCTATTTATATCCTGCTATATTCTGCCAATTCTACCTGGATTTAGACGGATGGAAATCTGGATTTTTACTTCTTTTACTGCCACTAGGCTTAAATACCACACAATCATAACTCATCTTACGTTGATCGTCGAGGACCACTACTCTCATCTTTTTACAAGTTATTAAACACATGATAAGTAATCAAAATGAATGAAGTTATTGAGCATATAAAACTAGAAAAATGTAAGACAAAAGAAACTTTAGACTTAATTACATTAACTTTAGGTATTTTAGAAATATGCAAATCAGCATGAAAACTGTTGTATCCCTTGTTGCGAGAAGATTTGGTAAACATATAACCAAATAAACAAAATGCTCCTCTCAGAAAAGTTGTGTTCGAGAGTCTGATTTGACAAATTTTTGTGCACATTAATTTTTGCTGATAGTCCAGAAGCACGATGCTGGTAGGAGCGGTTAAAAGAAAACACTTCCTGGAGGTGGAAGGTTTTGGTCAACTGTATACATCACAAAAAGAAACCTCTGCCCGTTAAACTCTAACTTGATCCATAACCACAAAGCTTAACATCCGGCGATTGGAGGCGACCTTCATGAATTTGTATATCCTGATAGAAAGATAAGTTCAGGGAAAGAGGGCGACGTGGTGATACCTTTCTTTCCTCTTGCTGATTGGTTCTGCAGTTTTGTTGTAAAGTATCTTCTACGATCAATAGTTTTTTGACCTGCAGTGTAGTCGGCTCCGTTATTGCAGGGGCTAGCGGATTGGCCTCTTGTACCAATTGTCGCCGGTTCTAGTCGGATCGAGGGCGGTTTTAACTATGTATTCATACTGTGTTGTCTTATTACACGTATCACAATACTTGTAAGGATATCACAAATGTTGAAAAAAAGAAAACTATGAACGCTATATAGCCCAAAAGTCTAAATGCGCATATGTATTTGTCTAATAAACAAACCTACAAAGTAAAGATATAGACAACTTCTGATATCACTGCTGAATTGCTGCAAGACAATTTCAGTTCTGTCGTACAGGGAAGTCTTTGGAAACTCACTGGTTGTTAGCACATGGTCCCAAAGGTTAGCTACAGCTACTGCGGAGCAGAGATAATAAAACAATCGTTAATTTATATATGCTATTGTGGTTAGAAATTTCAGATTTCTTGTAGAGATTCAACCCTGCAGAAAGTCTGTCATTGTTACAATTACCGACAATATTTAGTGACTCCGGCGATCAGTAAGCGTCATTCACTGTTCCTCCGATTATTGGACAATCCTGCAAGCAGGTGTTTTGTACTTCTTTAACGCACTCTTCCAAGCATTTTTTAATAAAAAAAAATTGTTTCCATATAACGAATTTGTTAGAGTTTCGTAATAAGAAAAGAAAAATATATCCTGGATAAGTTACTGCTGTTTATTTTCTCATTGAAGAGAATAGTAAAAGTTCACTTATGAAAGTTTAACAGACTTCTGAAATAGCCGAGACTTTTAGCAACCACGTTCACTAATAATTAGACCCACATCCGTATTAATCTGCTCAGCTCAAATTGTGTTCCATCAAACGCCATTCTCAGTTCTCTTGCTAAAAATAATAACTATGTAGACAGATTGATAATGTTATAAACAAGCACAGATATTTGATTTAAAATTAATGTTACGAACTGCAATAGATGTAATAACAACCAAAGTAGTCAAAGCCAAAAAAAACTAGAAGATCACAAGCAGCAATAGCAGCATAGATCTGTTATTTACGGGACAAAAATCGAGTATCAAAGACAATATCAATAAAAACATAAAGGTAAAAGTAATTTAACTGCGATGGAGCATAAGCCCAGATAGCAATTTCCCTTCTCTGTTGTTTTTCTTTGTTTCTAATTATTGCTTTTTTATTTTCAAAGAGTATAATTTCCCGATCCACCTAATTTTGATCTTTAATTTTAAATACTTTCAGTATTTTTGGTAAATTTCTTTTCCAAAAAGGGATTTTTATTTTATTTCAGATACTCGCCCTGTTATGGGAAATAACGATTTAATGTTGTTAGAATAGGGTCTTATATGGTATAGTATGAACTTTGGATATTAAGAAATATAAAAATATGAATAGCAGAAGATACTAAAGTGCGCTGCTATAGAAGATCTCAAGAATTGCACCACCTGATTTAGTAGGAATTGATAATGGACACAGCAAAAATAGATTAACTGAAAGAATCTCTTAAAAATATGAAACGAACAAAGTTGCTTGAAAGACTAATCATATTGTTAATAAATAGAACAACGTAAAGGAAGTAATGTAGCGGAGGGCACAGACTATACCTTGTTCACTCTCAACTGGCGGCTGAAGGTCGTGTTCCCCTCACTCCCATCCTCCCCTCACCACCCGCTCGCTCCCTTCCTACCTCTCCGCGCCATACGCTGTGTCCAGGAGGGTGAATGGTAAATTTCCCCTTCACATGTAGGGGTAAAGGCAGCGGAGTGGGGATAGAGCAGTCTGACATTGAGCCGACTCCCTTAACTGAACGCGATATAGAGTATTCAAAGTAGACAATACAGAACGTAGGTTGCAATTGATCACGAAGAGACTTGCGAAGTTTGACAGATTATCTTTGGGAGAAAGAACAATTGGACCCGCACAGTCGATAGACTGTTAAAACCAGAATGTGTTAAATATGACTGATTTATCTCGCACGGAATTTTTTTTGATAAGCTTTGCGTTCCTAGACGCGTGTAGAAGACAAAGAAGAGGAAAGAATTCCGTCATGGCCTTTCGAAGGAATAATCCCGGTGTTCGCTTGGAGTGAAATCCTGGAATACCGAGGTCTGACTCACCGGATTGGGAAAAGAACCCATGTCCTTCCGAATGCCAGACCCGATCATTAAGCACTCACCTACTTGGCTCCATGCATTTGCATAGAGACAACGTGCACAGCGTCTTCAAGGAGTAGCGGAAAACATTGGTTGGAACTTCCTACTCCTTTGAAGTGTAGTTTCCTTGTTAGACATTTAATCAACTGCAGGGGATCTGATTCTTGCCGTATGTGCACTTGTCCTTCATATTTGCCAATAGAACCCGTAGGTTTCTGATTGATAAGAATACAGCTGTATGTCCTTTTTGTTCCTGGTATCATGACTGTTAATACTAGTCGATTTAATGATGAGAGAGCTTTGCTAACAGTAGTCATGCTTTGACAGTTAACTTCAAATGTGCAGATTAAAGATTTTGTTTAGAAGTTTTGCTTCCTTGGTAATGTACAAAGATGTATGTGGATGCGGTTGGATACAGATTGGACATACTGGTTCATATATGTAAGTTTTGTAAACACCACGAAATTGATGGGAACTCTCTGCCGCATTTTGGAAACGTCTAGCAAAGGTTTTTTTTTCTTTATGGCTCATCGACTTCGGATCATTAGAGCCGGGAGAAAACCGTCGGCAACGATTGGCCATGCGTTTTTGAATGAACCATACCTGAATTCGCCTAGAGCGATTTCGGGAAACCAAGAAAAACCATGATCTAGATGGTTGAACCGGAAATCGAACCAGCTCCTTCCCGAATGCCAGGATCTCTACGAACTGAACTTCATCTCGCTAGAAATAGACATTTCTAAGATGGTTAAATAATTGTAGAAGTGACCCATATCCATGAGGTTATAGCAAAGTATTACAAGTTAAAATGGTCGTAAAGCAGACTTAATAGTGGTTTAAAAGTGATATGATTCAAGAGTCTCAAGTATATCAGCCATCTGATACCCAGTCCATTCAACTGCTTGTAATAATTTCGAATTTACAGGATGATCACCCATTGTGTTGGAAGATTGAGGTTAATAGTTGCTCCTCGAGATATGAAAGTTTGGCAGAGAGGCTTATTCGTGGACAGTGTTACCTCGAGTTTTGTTACATAATAGGGGTGATATGGTATAAGGTCTGTAAAATATTTCTGAAATTAATTGCTGCGTTCCGTTAAATAATATTGTTTACGCCACCTTCTCGATTAGTTATCCTGGTGAACTGTGCAGTCAACGCCGGAAAACCAAATTCTTTACGAGATCTGGCAAATGTTGACAAAACTGCCTCTGACGACCTCTTGGAAATACTAAGTCGAATGCACAATATACACTATACACAAGAAACTAACCTCTCAAAACTCGCTACAAAAATCAGAACCGCTCCGAAAGATGAAACCATTGTGAAATGTATGAAATAATTTTATGTCCTTGCTTCACATTCCTGTGGCCATATGTGCGTCAGAATGTTATCAGAAGAAAACTGCGTAATCTGATCAGCTGTTATCAAGAAATGTTATAAAACCTCTCGGTAATTTTACAACTTATCTGCTGAATCCAAGAAAAATAATTTTCCACTCATTTGGGTAGGTTTATGTTTTGGATAAGCAGATGAGAGCATCTTCACTGGAAAACTTCTAGATTATATTGAGACAATTCTAGTCAAATGTCGTTGAATTCCGTTACCTCCTACAGTCTTGGAAAATTTTACGTATATTCTAAAAGGCAACGTCTAATTTCGGTCTCCGTAACTAATCAGCCCACAACGTCGTTAACCTTGCAAGTAAAATTGGTTCGTAAGCAGATGTTATGGATGTAAATCCATAACATAATAATCTTTGGGTTAACTCCCACCGAGGCGCAAGGGCATATTGGAAGATGCACATAAGTAAAAGTAACCCAGTGTTTGAATATGCGAAGGATATTCATTGCAGGGTTGTAGTGCTGATGGTGTGCATTCATGCTCCCTCGTGCAGTGGGGCAACTTGGTTGGACTCACCCGCAGTGACCAATATTATTCCACCCTGTTATTTTCCAAAGTTGAGCAAAATTTACTTTGCATCTGCGATAAATTTAAAACTATTGCTGTTTTTTTTGTCTGTTATCAGTTTCTTGACTGGACTAAAACAATCGTCCATCTCATCCTATCTTCAGCTAATCTCAACATCCCCTATGCAATCAAAGTCCACAATTATCTGAATCAAATGAGATTCTAATCGTCGTATACCTCTGTTTTTTCTTCAACCGTGTCCTCCACTGACAAATTAATTAATGCTAATTTCTTACAATGTGATCTCATGCCCTGATTCTTTTTCCTGTGACTTTTCCACAAACGTCTTTCCTCAAAAATCATTTGCAAAATACGTTTCGTACTGTTGCAGTTAGCGACAAAAAAAGCACACATTTAAAGACGATCATTTCCATGTATGTATATTGGGATAATAATAATAGTCACAGACTTAATTCTTTCCAATAACATAAAATACATGAAGTAATCGTTTTCCTTGGTGGCGATATATCTCAATCAGTGATGCGACTTTCCACACAGGCGTGCAGTCCAATGAGGTTGAAGGGTGAAATAGCTTCACCCACACTTCTATTGCGGAGGCCAAGAAAGGAAATATATCTATATCTACAAATATACTTTGCAAATCACAAAATTGTGGGTGGCAAAGGGTGCTCAGTACCAAAGCTAATCTCTTTGTTGTGTATTCCAATCCCTAATGGTACGAAGGAAAAAAGAATTCATATAAGAATCAGTGCGGCACCTTATTTCTCTAATTTTATCTTTCCTGTCATTCCGACTCAAATAGGTTGGTGGAGGAAGTAATTCACTACACTAGGAAGTGGGAGTACATATGTTTTCCAATAAGTTTATTCGAAACATGCGTCGTCGATCTACCAGACTTCCAGCCTCCCAGCCTAGTCTACTAATCGGTTCTGTGACGCTTTCATAAGGACTGTATAGTAAGCGGTCACGAGTCGAGCGGCTCTTCTCTGTATTTTCTCTATACTGTCGATCACCCCTTACGAAACGGATCCCAGATGGCACAACAGTAGTCCAAATGTGGACGCACAAGAGATTTGTACGCTATCCTCTTTGTTTGTTCATTACAATGTTTCAAGATTCGACCTAGGAACCGCAGCCTAGAATTAGCTCTACCTACTAACGAATTAATATGCTAGTCCCGTTTCATGTTCCTTTGTTACTCCCAAATATTTCATAGAATCGACCGTATCAATTCCTGAACTGTTTACCTCGTATTTCTGAACAATCTGATTCTTTTTGTTACTTATGCTCATTGTCTTGCACTTTTTACAATTTAGTGTGAGTTGTCACTCAGCGCACCATGCCAAAATAACATCCAGATCGCGCTGAATTTCGAATCAATCAGCCAAATTCCTTACTTCCCTATAAATAACCGCATCATCAGCAAACAATCTAAAAATGCTTTTCACTTTGTCTCCGAGATCGTTTATAAAAATTAAGAAAAGAAGTGGTCCTATTACACTTCCTTGAAGTACACCCGATGTAACATTAGATTAGAAGAACTTTCCCCTTCAACGACGACGTACTGCGACCGACCAGTTAGAAAATCCTTTATCCATTTACAAAGCTGATCCGATATACCGTACGCTCGAAGCTTCACTAAAAGGCGGTTGTGTGGCACAGAGTCAAATGCTTTCTGAAAATCTAAAAAATTGCATCTACTTGTGAACCTGCATCAGTAACTTTCATTACGTCGTGTGTAAATAGAGCCAGCTGTGTTTCACATGATCTTTTCTTCCGAACTCAGAGTTGATTTGTTGTAAGAAATTATTTTCATCTAGAAAATTCATAATGTTTGAGCATATAATATGCTCCATAACTCTACTACAAACAGATGTACAAATAGATTTGGGACGGTAGTTTCCAGGATTACTCCGATCACCTTTCTTGAAAATCGGAGTACCTTGCGTGATTTTCCAGTCTGAAGGTACTTTTCGCTCTTCTAAGGATTTACTGAATATATCACACAGAAATGGCCCGATTTCCGCCGCATACTCTGAAAATACTCTTACTGGAATTCCATCCGGGCCCGATGCTCTACCTTCTAAAATCCGCCCATTACGAGCCTTTCAGCTTCAAACGGACTTACAATTCTGGAATATCATATCGCAACTTCTCTAAGGAATTAACTATTTGTAGCACGTCAGTGCTGTAAATACGAGAAGTTATAGATAATTGAATTAATTGAGAATAGAGACGTTTCAACGACTCATCGGCTCACAAAGTAGGAGTCATGTACATGATGGCAGGTATAAAAGCACTAGTAAAAACACCAAACAAGACTATAATTAAATAGTATTAACCTGAGTATGAGACCACTGCTGGAATGCACGGTCAGAGTCCGCTCGGACTAACGAGTCACACCCGCCGATCCGTTGTCGCTTCTAGTCTCACCGCAGTAGATGGTCATAGTATCCACACTCGCTAGTGGGCACTCGCAGAAAGTGAAGCAACGTTCAAAGAGATCCTAGTTCCATGGCGTTAGCTTCCTTTATATTTTTGCGGGTGTGGGGAAAACAGTCTGTCATCGGTGAAATAATAAACTGTCTATCACATTGTAACCTCATTTAAGCTTTAGAAGTGAAAAAGTGGGCCAAATGTTTTCCTTCCTGAAAACCATTTAAACTTTTTGCAGATACCGATACTGATAGGTAAACAGCAATTCGAATCTGCAGTTGCCGGTCCCGTCATGTCTTTATGTGGTGTTGAGATTTGCAAAGTTTCCGGAAGAAACTTAAGTTGAATGTCAGGATGGTTTCTACATGAATGCCACGGCCAATTTCCTTAGTTTCTTGTCAATACTCTTCCCCAACACTACTCATTTCTTCGCTATCGACGGATCGAAAAACTCTTAACTTTTCTGTCAACCATTTAATTCCTTGACTTCTGGAACTCATTAGAAACTACTTCTGCTCCTAAAGAGATTGAGTGAGGGGTTTCCTTGAAAATATAGTCCCCCGGGCTCAAATTCCTGTTAGGACAGGTGTTTTATAGACTGTTTTGTTCATGTGAGATACGTCAGAACGCTCCGTGCTTCGACTTTCCATAACAGAGGTAATGGCTCTCTACCACTGATATACTGGATTTATACGTCTCTTTTTGCAGATATCAGCCCCCTGGTCGTGAACTAAGTTACGTAACATTCTGGGACGAATTCTTGGGTTATATTTCAACCAGGAGCAAAGACTTAATTTGTTAATGAATCAAATAATATATTCTGTGAAAAATCTCTTAGCTGGCTTAGCTTTTTTTGTCACAAGAATACATAATATCCTACATCCTAATTTGGTACGAAACCCAAGGGTTGAAAATATCATTCCGAATAAACAGTAAAATTGTAATGTGTCAAAGGTATGACGGTCAGTTCCTTCCTCTGAGATAGTGTTTATAGAAACCTATAGAGTTTATAGAATCGAACCAAGGAGCTTCCTGGCATATGTCATGTATGCAAGGTAAGGTAAAGGGCCTGTAAAAATTCGGGCCTTCCCGGAATCGAACAGGTGATGTTTACTTGTTGCTGAGATACTATATAGCGATTATTCATATTAAATTATATCATCTGACTTTTTACACTAAAAAAAACCTAACATAGACGCACTTCCCATTATCAGAATTAAGTGTGGTTTGGAATGAACACACTATTCGTTATAGAATATAAATTGTTAATGTTTCAAAATGCATTCCAAATTACACCATAAAATATATGCAACAAGTTATGTAATATATTATAATTGATAAAACTGCGATGGAGCGCATGCTCCGGTGGCAATCTCCCTACACACCCGTCTTTCTCTTTTCCTCTTCCAACCTACTTTTGTCCTGAACTAATTTTTATTTTAAATTCTTTCAGAGTTTTTGGTATTCTTGAAATGGTACTCTTTCAGTTTGTAACACTGATTTCCAAGCAAGTATCTGTGCACGTTTCTGAGAGCATTTTGAGTAATTTTACCCTTAATACGTCAATTCTCGCATATTTCACTCAAGTGGTTGTTAAGATTGTGGGCTCCTTATCCTAAATCAGAGAGTGATCAGCTGTGCAATAGTATCACTGCGTCGAAGACAAACTTTCGGCTCAGCAGCAGTGTGACGCCCAATATTATCTTACTACGTGTTGATCTCGTGACCGTATTTTGGGTGCGGTCACGTGGTCAGAATAGTTCGAAGTTGGCAGAGAAGTTCAGGTAGGTAAATGTCTACCTTGTCCAGGGTTTGGCCTGGGGTCTTCTCAGTTGTCATGGGAAATGCAAGCATGACAGGGAACTGGTTCCTTTCCATTTGAAAAGGAAGGTCTTCCGTCACCTCTTTTGCGTGTTCGGGGGATTATGCGTGAATAAACAGAACCTCGCATTCAACACTTTGGCAGTAAGTTTGGACTTTTGTAGGTATTTTTATAATGAGTTTTTACGGTCACAGATCAGTCCCATAAGACATCTATTTCTTGAGTTTGATCATAGTTTGAACTTTTAAGGTAGACTCAAACCAAAAATGGATTGTGAAGAGTATAAAGTGACAAAAACTGGGTTATTAGGAACAAAAAAAAGAGAAAAAAACGTTTTTATGATCAAAGCCATGATATGACTGAAATACAATCTTGATCCATATTTGACAGTAAAGACTCACTCTGCAAAATATTATTATTAAAGACGGACAGGGACGATCACACTATATGATAAAAGATTCGAAAATTTCAGCAGAGAACGAGAAATTCAGCTTAATGAAGGGTAGTTAAATGACGTTTATTTAATACCAAAGTTTAAGTGGCATCTGCATACCCCACTTAGATACTACTCCTTATGGAGGTATGAATTAAAAAGTGACTGTAGGCTTTCGGCCACACATATGACAAGGTACTCAAGCATTCATTGACACCACCAACTGCTTACCAAATGCCTGAAAACGTATCTGGCAGTTTAGTTGCAGCACGTAAGGAGATGTGTTGCTCCGGTTAAGCGAAGATTTTTCCAGTTCCCCAAGACACTTTTTGCATATAAGGGAGAGTCCAAAAATTACATCTCGGTCAAAGTGGGGGGATGTGCTGGGTAGAAAGCTACGCTGGGCTAAGCGGGAGGGGGGCTGTAGGGGTTCCGAGTCAAGCCAAGAATCTTTTCACAATACACAATAATATCTTATTTTACATACTTTACATTTAGAATATTTATAATTTCAGAATACTATATAAAGCAAATATCGGTCATGTTCTTACGCACGCAATAATTTTAACGACAGTCTGCTAAGAGAAAACAGCACAAAAGTCTTCTAAATTAAAAGGGGGAAAAAAACTACGTTTCTCATGGGAAGAGGGGGGCTTCAAGGCAAAAGCCATGGATACGTGGGAGGGGGAGAGTCCAAAAAAGTCCAAAATGGAGCCATGTATTACACGGAAGCTCCCTAATGAGAGCCCTCTTGAATCCATCGTTTCCATCAGAATACTATGGCAGCATGCTATCGACTGATATGTCGTGTAATTAGTTTATCCAAGGCCTCTGATGTTTCCATTTCGAACACATTTAGATTCTCGTTGGGTTAAGGAACTTTTTCAGAGTCGAGAGCATGGAATCCTATAAGATCCAGGAGGTAAGAAGTAAGTTTGTACAAGTAAATATCCTTATTTATCCGGTATGCCTCTTGATGAGGGGTCTCCTTAGTGGAGTTCTAAACGGAACAAGGTATGTGATTTTACTTGGCTGCATAACGAACCGCCATATTTGCTGCATTCCCTCAATTCCATTCCAGTAAAATTATTTCTTTAATTTTTGTTTGTATTAATATTTTAATATCTGTGTCGTATATTATTAAACACTAAATCTATTTTCTGTCATTGACAGTCATCTACTGACATGACATTTGAGCTCTCGTGAGGTACACAGGCGAGAAGTCAGCGACAATCACTTCGCTTCAATATGCGGGGTGATATGGGACCGACCCTATATGGGTAGCAGATGCGGGATTTGGAGTGGCAGTTCAAAAGAGGGCAACTAGATTTGCTTCTCGAAATTACAGGAGAACACAATCCGTTACCGTTGTCAAGAAGGAGCTTGGTTGGAAGTCATTGGAAGACAGGATATTGATGAAGATACTGATTGGAGTATATAAGGAGCATACTGGTGATGAGGTCTGTATGGACCTGCTAGAAGAATGAGTGGTGCGTGATGGGGAAGAGACGAATATGACCAGAAACTAGCTCTTGATTGCAATGTAGCGGAGTTCCTTTTTTGGTTGAGGGAGTCAGGGATTGGAAAAAGTTACCGATGGAAATAACAATTTACTAGACGACCCGTGCGAAAATTTCGGGAATAAAATACGATGAATAGTGAGGTTGAATGCTTGTATATAATGAAGAGTAATAAATATTTATTTGTTTAGTGTAATAGGTACGCATCAAAACACTTAAAACATATTACGAAACAGTTAGGAAAATTTAAAACACACTGTATGTACGACAAACTGTCACTGACCTTAACAGAATACAGCCAACCTGAACAAAATGCACACAGCATATCAACATCTCTGTGAAATGTGTTACTGTTATCATAGCCTGTGAGAAAATTTTTCACGAATAAAATGTTTACATTGGAATTGTATAGCAAAACAAAATGTTTCTGTAACAGAAAAACTGTTTATTGACATCTATGTGATATTTGCTGCTGCAATCTATAGACTTGGCTCTGAACTGTCTCACACGCGCGATCTCTTTAAGTACCAAATTGTGAAAAATTTAATTATTATTTTACCTAATTGGAGACCTTAATCTTTAAAACGATATCATTTACAGATTTCGGTTAGGTATCGAAGGAGATAGATAAATTGTAACAGTAATAAAAAAAACACACACACATTGTAGAAATAATATTGATACTTTTGCCTTTTAAGGGTCAAATTCCAAAAAATTCCTGTTATAAAATACGGTGTGACCAAAGCGGACACTTCAAACTTTAAAACGATTACTCATTTATCGATTTCGGTTAGGTATCAAGGGAGATAAATGGTTCGTGACAGAAAAATGCTCTGTAGAAATATTAACACTTTTGCCCTTTAAGGGTCTAATTTTGAAATATTCCTTTCTTAAAATATGGTTTTACGAACTCTAAGGCTTTACGAAGACTTAGTCTTAAAATGATATCTCGTTTATCAATTTTGTTTAATTATCAAGAGATAAATGACTCGAGACACAAAAAACTCATTTTAGAAGTACCGATATTTTTACCCTTTTAGGGTTAAATTCAGAAAATATCCATTCTTAAAATATGATGTGACCTCAGCGGAGACCTTAATCTTTAGAATTATACCTCATTTATCTATTTCGGTTATATATTAATGGAGCTAAATGGGTCGTGACACAAAAATGCGTTGGAGAACCATTGATACTTTTTCCCTTTAAGGGTTGAATTCCAAAAAATTTCTTAATATACGATGTCACCAAAGCTGAGACATTTCTCTTCATAATTCTACTTCATTTATCGATTTAGTTGAGGTATCCAGAGAGATAAATGATTCGAGACAAAAAACGCATTTTAGAAATACTGATATTTTTGCCCTTTAAGGGTTAATTTCATAAAAATTTCTTTCTTAAAATATGATGTGACCACTGCGGAGGCAATCTTTAGAATCATACCTCATTTATCTATTTCAGTTAGATATTAATGGAGATAAATAGTTCGTGTATCAAAACGATTTATAGAACCATTAACATTTTTTTACCTTTAAGGGTTGAATTCCAAAAATTTTCTTTATATATAATTTCACCAAAGCTGAGACATTACTCTTCATAATCCTGCTTTATTTATCAATTTAGTTTAGATATCCATGGAGGTAAATGACTCGAGACAAAAAATGCATTTTAGAAATATTGACATTTTTGCTATTTAAGGGTCGAATTTGGAAAAATTAGTTTCTTAAAATTAGATGTCACAAAACCAGATTTCTTAAGCTTTAAAATGGTACCTCATTTATTGATTTCAGTTCGGTATGAATGGAGATAGATGGCTCGTGACACAAAAATGCGTTGGTGAAATATTGATACCTTTGCAATTTAAGGTAGAATTGCCCTAAAATATGATTTGAATAAAGCGGAGAGCTTAGTCTTTAAAATGGTACTTTATTTAAAGATTTCAGTTGGGTATACAGGAAGATAAACCAGAGAGGAACGCAGCTTATCGCAGAAGGTAAGGAGGAAAAAAACCATTAACATTTAGCTACTGTATCAAGAATCAAATTTTAGAAATACTGAGTGGAACGTTCTCAAGTTCTGAAGAATACTAAAATAAATCAAATGATTGCTTATGATTGTTTATCTTCTCTATCAGAATCAGACTGACAAGAATAAAATTGTAGGAGGACCTGTTATTGGAGCAAAGCTAAGAATTGAAAGGACCTATGAAAAAAAATTGTTAATAAGCATCAATTGAAGCATATGGAAAAAGAATGGATAGTTGAACATTTCGCCTTGTCATGCTAATACAAAAAAACCTATACATGTAGTAACATGAACAACCAGTTTCATTGCACTATTATGTTTAACTTTTGCATCAATTTTTATCAATTTTGCTTGCACAGATTCGGACAATTATCATAAGAAACATCTCTTACTACAATTAATAAAAAATTAAAACTTAGAGATCTGACTGAAGGTCACAAACGCCAAGCACCCTTTTTTTTAAATTAAAAATGAAAGAAAGAATGTATAACAGTCCAAACGATTCCTACTCTGTTCCTGAAAGAAGACAGATTAATAAAACTAATATCTATGGGGAACAAGAAAGAGCCTCCTCGAAAATTGTGGAATTTTATACTTCCGGGAGTTCCCTGGGAGATGATGTTAAACCTGCTAATCTTTTAATTGCAGTAACATCAGTTTTTCATGTATGATACTTCTACAAATAAATAAAGAGTAATATTAAGCATTACCGCTAAATGACTGTAATTTAAATTTTATCTTTCATACAGACAGATGTCTCTTGACAAGAATTTTTTACTCCATGGTATCAGATACTGAGAAGCATGTATACATTATTCACGCCTAAATCAGGAACATCTATATATATATATAAGATGAATGTATGTATGTTTGTTCTTCATACAAATCCACAGTTTTCATCTGATCTCGATATTACTGAACGGCGATAGACAGACGCGTTGGATAGGGAGGTCTCTCTACTGTTTTTCCGTGTAGCGGTCAAGTAGCTCAGTGGCTAAAGCGCTTGCTTTCTAATGTGTGGGTCGTGGTCTCCGGTTCAAATCTCCACGGAGGCTAAGATTTTTAAAAATTGTTTTTGATCGTAAGAGTCACGCCTGGGCCGTCGGTTATTCGGATTGAATGTTAAATTGTAGATATCACAAAGTTAGGGATGCAATGCGAGGGAAATCATAGATAGTCTTGGAATGCTATAGGTGTACACTTAGGGGTTTTTCGAGTCACAGAGAGAGAGAGAGAGAGAGAGAGAGAGTGTGTGTGTGTGTGTGTGTGTGTGTGTGTGTGTGTGAACCGCAGTAATAATACTATAAATACGGAAGTAAGTCTGTCTTTTTGTTACGTTTTGACGACTAAATGGCTATATCGATATTGATGAAATTTGACAAGAAAATCTGTATGAAGGGTACAGGACATTTTTTCCAGTATGATTAACAGTCGCAGTCACGAAATTTTGAGACCTTATCGAATAGTGACAGAAATATGTTGGAAATTTATTCTCTTCAAGAGACAGTAGAATGATATAGTGATAGCTTTCCTGCCATATTATGACGATCGGTGTTGTTTGGGACCAATCCTTCGTTATCAACAACTTTCTATATTCAAGTATAGCGAAAAAATTCTTAATCCACGCGAACGAAGTCGCGGGTACGAGCTAGTATTTCATATTTTTAAAAGCCCTCTGCAGGACTATTGCTCTTCTTTCGACTGATATTTAACACACGATAATCATGGTATTTGTTTCGTGCAGTTAGAAGTTTAACGACATTGCCAACGATCTGGCACGTATTTATAATACTTACCGCCTAACATTGTACAATGGGTATATGTTGATAATAGTTTTACTAATGATGTTTCTGTTACTCTTATCTGCATTTTTTCACTGAACTTTACGTAACAAGTGTAGTCTGCATTAGTTGAATCCTTTTATATTTTTAGTAGCAGATAACAGCTTCATTAAAAAATAAAAATAAATAAAAAATCACCACAGAAGAATCTTAATCATCGAAAGGGTTACAGAAAATACAATTTTAATTAGTAGGACGATTCATAGGGTATGCGAAAAAGATTTTTTTTAATGAAGTATGTTTCAGTTATGATTTGTTTTAAACTGCAGAAACATATCACAAACAGTCAGAAAAGGCAACAATGAAGAGATTTAAAAAAAATTATGAATCATGCAATATGATCTTCAATATTCATAAATGCTAAACATAGAACTTTAAACTAATGATACAGATTGCACGCTATAAGCACATAGTACCTCGAAACAGAGTAACAATAGCAAACTGACAAAGCAACAACAAAGGAAAACTGGAAGCTGTAGAAGACTTACAAGGAGCACAATACGGTTTCTGAACAAACGCGAGCAAAGGAGATCTATGTTGGTAACCTTCAAAGGACACAATAAAAATGATACCATGGTAGCAATATTGAAACTATATTTAGCCGTTCACATTCTCTATTAACTGTGAGAGATTGGGTGGTAGGGCGATGGTGGGGAGCAGACTAGTCTGCGAATCAGAAAAAGAAGACATTGAGTCTACTCTTTGAGTTGAACTGTGCAAGGTTCTTCACACTGACAGATAGTAAATATCGTTTTCTGGCTGAGAAAATCATTACACAAGATTGTCAAACCTCCAGCCAGCGAAGCGGTATCTGTGTGGAGGATGCACAAAACATGACTCGCTTACCGCAACAAGTCTGCCACAAGGAAAAAGGAAGACAAAAAGTGAGTGAGTAAGTGAGTGAGAGACGTGACATCAGGATCTCAGGGCAGCAAGCCAGAATCACCTGCGGGGTGGTTTCACAATGCACACACATTGTGCGCCATTGCTGCTTTGTATTCCGCGCATGTGATGTTTTAAAGAGGAGACGAGTTCCACGAAATTTTAACGTAGTTTATGTTTTTGCTTTCGTATTTTAGTGGTGTCCAGGCTTGCTGATTTGCTGGTCTCACTACAAAGTGGGATATTTCTGGTTCAAATCTCGGTCTTGACTGGAATGCCTACGGACGTTTTCCCCTCTGACTATACATATTGCTCCTGTTTCGGATTCATGCAAACCTTGAAGGTCTTCTTTACCTAGAAGGATTCCCTTTTAGGCCACGGTAGGAAACGAATTCGTGTAAATAGCAACCGTATTGCGTCACAGTTAAACAATCTTTTCGTAGGTCATGATTAATACTGCCTTAATCGTTTACTTGTAGTCCTTTTGTTTTACGTTGAGGATTAACCATCCAGCAAAATGACTAAAGAAAACACGAATTTTGAGCTAAATAACTGACTTGAAGTTCCCCAAATCGAACTCCAATTTATAGTAGTGATCATATTTGTCCTTCCACATACTGCTTCTTATTCTTCTACTGATCCATATTGCCAACGAAAGCCTGATGCAGCTACGTCATACTCTTCAGCACCATCCATTTTTTTTCTTCTTTTTCATATCAGATACTAATTTGTTCAACGATAATTTCCGCAAACACATTGGTAACATACGTTATCATACTCAAACAAGGAGATAAAGAAGATTCATATATAGTAAGCACTCTTATTACCCAGCTAAATTCCATCAACAGCCTCTTCATTAGATGCATTGTGTCCGTCCCTTGAATTCAAAATATTCATTCAGTTTCTCGCCGACAACCACACCTTGATCATCCATCGTTCCTGATGATAAGGATCAAAGACAGTCATCCTTTGTTTTGTATTTTCGTAGAATTTCTCTCCTAATAATTCATATTTATAATCTGTAGGCCTGAATAATAGCGAACCACTTAGAGGCCAATACCAGAGGATGTTAAAGTATTTAATTTACTAGTTATTTTAGTTGGAAGCAAGTATGGATAGCGTAATTAGATGGGCCTTAGGAAATCGGTTCAGCATAATGCTAAGCTAAATCTAGACAATGTTCGATGTCACAATTTCCGCCCTTAAAAACAGTAAGTAGCCAGAATTTAGCAGATCAGAACGTACTTTAGATTAAAATGATGTGACGGTCAATCCTCACACCGCGCAATGCCCTCCGATTGGCTAAAGTTCGGAAAGGTGCAGTGAGGCTGAAGCCAAAACCTCTGGCAGGTTTCGGTCGCTGACTCGGTATTCGTCAGAACAGCTCAACCATTAGAATCATAAGATTTCATCAAATATCCTTTGATGTTCGTTACAATTGTTCATATTCGAACCTAGATTAACCTCCTTCTCTCAGTCCGAGAAGAGACCTTCGCTTAACCTGTAGCCCTGTAGCCATTGTCTCCCAGCACGTATCCAACCGCTCAGGTACGTGACATATTTTTTACTAATACCCCTCAGCTACACCCTTCCGTTTTCTTTTTAACCAAAACTCCAACTTTAGTTCTAACAATTCAATATATCAACATACTTTATTAATAAAAATTGGGTGTTTTGGGATGAATATGTATTATTGTTGTATTAAATCGACTTTTAAGACGTGTGTGTTTGTCTGCTTAGAAACAAAGACTCGTTAAATAATAACTTGGAAGCTTATTTCAAATTCGTTAATTGGTTCTGCGTATTCTAAAAAGTTTGTTAAAGAATATTAACAAAGCATCGTGTACTGCGATC
The DNA here is from genome assembly GCA_031002005.1 of Vandiemenella viatica. Taxonomy (NCBI): domain Eukaryota; kingdom Metazoa; phylum Arthropoda; class Insecta; order Orthoptera; family Morabidae; genus Vandiemenella; species Vandiemenella viatica. The sequence continues at coordinate 240,843,240 of JARYHS010008074.1, read as the reverse complement.
AGTAGACGATATCTACACAATAATTTATATTAACGAAAAATCAACATTACACTATCAACTCGAGTACGAAACTATAGTTTGCTTAAAATTTTTTTGATTATTGCTTTACGCCTCGTCGACGTCGATGTCGTTAGGAGCTGGAAAGGACTCTGGGCAAGGAACAGGAGGGAAATCGGTAATGGCCTTTTGAAGGAATCACCCCGTCATTTGTATGGAGTATTTTGGGGAAATTATGGAAAACCCAAATCTGGATAGCCGGAATCGGATTCGAACCCGCGTCCCGAATGCGCGGCCAGAATATTGCCACTTACCCACCTCACTCGATGTTTACTTAATAACAACATATTAGAGTTAATTACGAAATTGGCCTGCAACATTTTTGGTCTCATAGGCGTACTGTGCAGACACAGAGGTTTTTTACAGATGCAAAATATGTTACATGGCATAAAACAATTTTTTAGGCGATATCTCCAATTCTTTTAGCCTAATTTGAGAAATTCAGTGAGGGAGACAAGAACACAAAACAGTGAGCTGTTAAGCAGGCGACAATTACGTTAATCCTCGCTAAGCGAAGTGGTGCCAACCATTTGTACTCAATGCAAATAACTCTGAAATATAAATTTCAGCCTCTTAAAAATAATACATTTTTCCATCGATTATGGAATTTTATGGTTTGAAAACATTTAAACGGTTTAAATCTATAAATTTGCTGAACAAATATATTCAGGTTCTGCATTTTATACAAACTTTAAGAATACTAAGTTTACACAAATTTCTGCGTTATCACCGTGAAATGTTTTCCAGATCGATTCCAAAATTTTGACATCCTGCTCTTGGAGCTTCTGCGGCTCTTCATCAGTGGCGTTATTAGAATCCTAAGAATACCTTTTTCATGGAACTGCAAGTAATAGTACCAACATTTTCCTGCTGTGAACCATGAAAAATGAAATTTTCATTGGTCGACGAGGACTTGAGACCGCCCTTTGTAAATGCTATGTAACAGCAGGGCGCTAACCGCGGAAGCTTTTGGGTTGTTGTGGAGTTCAGAGGTCATTGCCACTCTCAGCAAAACAAAATAGTTAAACTAGCTGGCTTATGAGCCGACTTCGCTGGCCTACGATTTTAGACAAATGATAAGAGTTCCGTCTGCAGTAGTAACAATGTTTAACATTTCAGTTGTATTCCAGTAACCGCTTTTGAGACTTCACAATTTCTGCGACTGCAAGTGAGAACTGCGAAGCCTAACATAAGAGATACTACTTTCTCTCAATGTCAGATATGAAGCAAAGAATCCAGAACGTCTACAGCAATTAAATATTTCACAGGACGTTTACTGAACCTTTAACAGCGTCAAAGCTTGGTTTGTGTACGTAAAACGCTGAAACACGATGTAACATGTAACCGGGAGCATTACATGGGTACATTAATGCTTTATAGATGCAGATTGAGCGAAACTATGTCATGGTGCCACCAAGGGCACACAGAAACATTATCAGGCAACATTTAGCTGTACAACTTCTTAATTGCAAATTGAGCAATAAATTATCTTTGTTAATTGTTAGACACATTCTACAGGGCGTTCGCCGGAAAACGCAACCCTCCCAGTCTGTTGCCGTCGGCAACTTGCTCGGTCAGTCCCCCCAGCAGTTTCCGCCAACCGGCACCGTGAATCACCGCACTGTTTAACACCTCCGCTGCCCCAACAGTGCAGTGCAGTATAAGGGGACCCTTACATTGTTAAGAACGGTTTCTTTGCATTGTAGCTAGTTTGTGACTTCAGTCTCTTATTAATCAGTGTTGTGAATAAACGTTTCTTTGCGGTTTGGCTGGTTTGGGGCTTCATACTCTTATTAATCTGTACCGTGTTTGAGTGTGAGTAAAATTATGGTTCGTTACAGTTTGCAACAAAGAATATTTCTCTGCGATACATATGTGAAGAAGAAGTCGTTTAAAAAGTGTCGCAGTAAATTTCGTCGCGAATTTCCTGGCGCTTTACTGCCAGCTAAATCAACAATTCTGCGTCTGGTTAAAAAAGTAAGAGAAACGGGTTCATTTTTTAACAAAAAGAGACTGTCGGTCAACCGTATTCTCACAGAGGAGAAAATTTACGATATCGCTTTTCGACTAGAACAGTCACCCAAAAAATCATTAAGTCAGTTAGGGCAGCGTGTGTCTCGAAATATGTTGAGAAGATGTGAAATGTGCATTACACAAGAGTGTCAACACTTCCAGCATCTTTTATAAGGTAAGCTAATGAATTACGTCACATTTAAATGCTTAGCACATACAAGTTTATGAAATAGTCCGCGGCCGACGGTCGAACAATGCCGGGAGCTGACCGCTCGCTCGCCGCGAGCAGTTTCTTCCTTGTAGCGCTAACAGTGGGTTGCGTTTCCCGGCGAACGCCCTGTATATACGCAACATTCTCTGTTGTACGTCTGAGCCTCCCAGTCTGTTGCCGTCGGCAACTTGCTCGGTCAGTCCCCCCAGCAGTTTCCGCCAACCGGCACCGTGAATCACCGCACTGTTTAACACCTCCGCTGCCCCCAACAGTGCAGTGCAGTGACCCTTACATTGTTAAGAACGGTTTCTTTGCATTGTAGCTAGTTTGTGACTTCAGTCTCTTATTAATCAGTGTTGTGAATAAACGTTTCTTTGCGGTTTGGCTGGTTTGGGGCTTCATACTCTTATTAATCTGTACCGTGTTTGAGTGTGAGTAAAATTATGGTTCGTTACAGTTTGCAACAAAGAATATTTCTCTGCATACATATGTGAAGAAGAAGTCGTTTAAAAAGTGTCGCAGTAAATTTCGTCGCGAATTTCCTGGCGCTTTACTGCCAGCTAAATCAACAATTCTGCGTCTGGTTAAAAAAGTAAGAGAAACGGGTTCATTTTTTAACAAAAAGAGACTGTCGGTCAACCGTATTCTCACAGAGGAGAAAATTTACGATATCGCTTTTCGACTAGAACAGTCACCCAAAAAATCATTAAGTCAGTTAGGGCAGCGTGTGTCTCGAAATATGTTGAGAAGATGTGAAATGTGCATTACACAAGAGTGTCAACACTTCCAGCATCTTTTATAAGGTAAGCTAATGAATTACGAAATGCTTAGCACACAAGTTTATGAAATAGTCCGCGGCCGACGGTCGAACAATGCCGGGAGCTGACCGCTCGCTCGCCGCGAGCAGTTTCTTCCTTGTAGCGCTAACAGTGGGTTGCGTTTCCCGGCGAACGCCCTGTATATACGCAACATTCTCTGTTGTACGTCTGAGGCATACTGAAAGGAACTCAAGTTCACTCGGCAATCTCGATACCACAATCGATAGCAACACTTTTTCTTCGTGGCTCAGCGACATTAATAACACACGGCAGACTTGTATATTGAAAAAGTTAAAAATACTTCAAGACTATATAGGAAATGTAAAGCAAATAGCTTCTCATTTATCTTATGAGGTACTGAATTAAAACAGTGCCATTAACATCAGTGTTGCCTACGCATGGAGCTGTTATAATACACCATTTTTAAATAAAATATTGTCGTAGAATTGTAGAACATCCACACGTATCGTAATTCTTCCGTTAATAAACCGGAACTAGTTTGGAATCGTCAGTTCATAAAATAGTTTGATACAGCTCTCCCTATTATCACGCAGTGTGCTTCAAATTTTTTTAAAACAAAACTATGACATACTTCAAACGAATATATTTATTCCTCAACCCGGATCTGTAGCTTCAAAATAAATACTTTTTTTCTGAATATCCCATTGTACGTCATACCGATATATTCTTCCTAAAATCTCGTCAATAATACTTTATTTACGCTAATACATACCAAATATTATTCTATAACCGAGCGTGAGGGGTGAGTGGCAACTCTCATTCGGGAGAACGCGGGTTCGAATCCCCAAACGGCCATTCGGATTTGGGTTTTCCAAAATCACTCCAAACGAATGCTAAGATGGTTCCTTCAAAAAAGGTTATGACTGAACTCCTTCGAGTTCGTAGCCTTTAATGATCTCTACAGGCGTAATGCCATAAAAAAAACCGGTTCTATTCCTAGTTCCTGAGCAATAAAACCACATCGGACAAAATACTGATACTCTGTTTCACAATATTTTTCTTAATCATGTTACTCCTCACTCCAAAGTAAAAAAAAAAAAAAAGCTAAAGGTATTTTCCAAATGATCTTCCTACTGGTGTCTTCAGTAACGTGCGTACAATTCTTGTCTGTTACATTATTTTATAAATGATTAATAACATCTTATCTTGATATCGTTTCAACAATTATATACAACATTTAGATGAATAGTCTGATAGTGAGGCAATACTTCCATGTGCGATACTATACGAAAAGTTTTGTATTCATGCAAGACTACAGTTGGCATGTTTAAATAGAAGTTTTATGGTTTCCTCTTCTTTTTGCTTATGGCTTTACGCCTCGTTGACGGCGAGATCATTAGAGGCGGAAAAGAACTGGTGACAAGGAACGTGAAGGAATTCGGCCATCTCCTTTTGAAGGAAACATCCCGGCATTCGCCTGGAGAGATCAGGGGAAACAATGGAAACCCCAAAACTGGATGGCCGGACCGGGATTCGAACCCACGTATTCCAGAAAGCGAAGCCAGAGCGTTATCGCTCACCAACCACGCTCGGTATGGCTTCCCGAACTTGTTTTATTATTCAAGGAAACATTCGGATGATAGATGTAAAATACAGCCAACCAGTTGCATCAGTCAGGCTATTAGTCTTGACCGGTTTCGACCTTCTTAAGATGGTCTTCTTCAGAAGTACATGTTAATATACTACAAAGAGAGTAAAAAAACTCTTGTCAGTTTCAAGGTACAATCAACCATATGTCATATAAAATTAGAATAGAAGCCATCAAATTAAACATTTAACATACCTAGTGGATGGAGATGACCATGTGCTTGCACCAAGCACGCTACGTCAACTGGCTAAGCTATCGTAAACATTATACCAGGAAATCTCTATGGGAGGCGCCGCATGCGCATCCAGGTGAACAAAGATCGATTCTCGTGAAATACGCCTCAATCATAACCACAAACAAATAGAGGAAAATTTAAAATTAAGTAAATTGTACTAGACTTGGTGCACATGCACATGTTCTACATAACTATACAATATTTTAATCACCTATAAGTGGAATTAGGGACAAAACTAGCTGATTGTTCTATAAAGGTATACATCTCCTATGGTTGACTCATAGATAATTAGGTGACTAAAATCTATCTAAGTTGGCGATAGTGAATAACAGTATTGATATACTGAGCATTTGTGCGTCTTCAACCATATTTACATAATTAAGTGTACATGGTGACATACAGCTGAGAAATTTATATTAAATTGCATAAGTGATAACTAGAAACGTCTATTTGCGAGCTGCAGCTGATCGTTTAAAATGTTACTGTCGTTTTTTTCCTAAACGTTTAAAAATTTCAAGTTCTTCAAATAGGTCCAGTTTTCGTCCTTTGACCTGTCTATGTAAAATTATAGTGTCTTCTAAATCCCTGGGAACATGGTTTGTTTTATGTAAATGCTCAGCAAATGTAGAATTGCGTATATTGTTACCATTCTTACTTACGCTCTTTGTATCTTGATTTAATTGATCTGCCTGTTTGACCTATGTAATATTTGGGACAGTTATTGCAAATAATTTTATAAATTCTGGAGTTAGCAAATGGGTCATCAACTGTCTTGAGATTATGTATGAGGTTTTTCTTTAAAGAGTTATTTTACAGTCATATTTCTTCTCTAGTAGGCGCTTTATTCTGTATGATACGTTCTCCAAAAAGGGGATCGAAATGAACTTACTGTGTTCTTCTTTGTTGAGGAGGGATCTATTTGTTTGTAGTGTAGAGAAATTTTTTGTATTTTTTTACTAACAATGGTATCTACAAGATATGGCTGGTATCGGATTATGTTATAAAAACATGATATTTCGAAGGACGGCTCTACGGTATTCTTCAAGTGTAAATCCTTCTGTACCACTTCTAAGGCGGGATAATGTTCGTTATTATATCGTTTTACTGCACTTATCATGATTTCCTTTATACTGCCTGTAACTTTTTTTGGTGACACTGACAATAATGAAATGTTTTGTATGAAATTCCGAACAAAGTTTCGTTCTTACAAAGCGGTTAGATTTTCGTTCTTGTATCGCACCAGTTTGGCTGATATTAAAATTTCATCTTTATTTCTGTCATCAGTTTCTCAGTATACGCAAGTCCTCAGCTACCTGCTTCGTATGTTCTAATATTTGTGTTCCTCCGCAATTTATTCCTTCCACTGTTCTGCGAGTTGTTGCACAAACGCCACTCCTTGCCCATCATTTTTAGAACACTTAATTTTCAACTCACTTTGATAGCACAACATTTCAAATGCTTCAATTTTCCAAATCTGATGACACCCAGACATTCGATTGGGGGATTATTTCACTTCCAGAATATTTTACCCTCGTAGAAACCATCATTTGGTATATTAGATGGGATGGGGATATCGTTCGCGTCTTCAACTCAGTGTCTTCCCGCTGCCTTCTGCATCCCCATGTCGTTGATCATATCTGATTCAGGAGACCGTTATCAAGCACGACGTGACTCCTTGTACTTAAAATTGCTGGGTCGTGAAAACAGGGAGCACCATGTGAGGGAGATATTCAAATTTGGTTGAAAGTGGTTAACATTATCTCTCCTTCATCTCTTAGATAAAAGAGCTTAATACAATGCAATGAAAAAATATTATTATAGGAATCAATTACTGTATTTTGTATGTGGTAAGAAGTGTGATGAGGACAAATTGAGTGTGGAGGTGAGGCTGACTGGTAGGACAGAAGTCAACATAGCGCGCGCCGGGCGCGACCTTTGCGGCCGGGGTGGGCTCGCACACAATAGTCGCCGGCCACAATAGCCCGGCAACAGCGCGGCGCAACGACGGCTCCCAGCCAACACACACTGCACGCTGCCGTCAACAGAACCCTCTTATCTACAATCTCACTTCTGTGCACAGCATCTTTAACAGCATATTTTTATGGCCTCACTATTATGGTCGAATTTTTAATTATATAATAGATACAAATGACAAGAATATTTTATACAAATCTACTCATGAATAAGTACTATCTGGTTTAAACGTTTATTATTCGGGGATTAATTTAATTAAACTTAATTGTCCAGTAGCATAGGACTCTACACATTTTCTAAGCCAGCTAAACAATTCGATTATCTGTTGTTTTATAACCCTTTAAGTTTTCCTGAAATTTCATCAGGCTTGGAGGGTAATAAACAACATACCAGTCGGACTAGCAGCACAAAAATTGCTTGTCCATTAATTCTTCATGATGGTAATTCTTACACTAAGCATTAATATATTTCTGAACGTTATGGAAATATGTTAGGTAATAAGAAGCAGTTCTTATTAAAAACGGCTAAAATTAGTGTATCACTTTCCTTTAATATTCTTTATTTCTATTGCGTGAAAAACAAAATTAGTGAGTGTGCTTTCGTATATCACCTACGATAATTTGCCTTCTCCACCATTACTTTTTTCCAGCATACCTTTAATGACAAACCTGAAACCTCCGACCGTCTGCTTTGATAATATGTTGACAGACTAGTTTTAGGAAACGAAATGAAACGAAAGTCTGCTTTATTTCGTAAGTCAGGACTAGATTTATTTGTATTTATGACTCATCGAAGCAGAGATAATTAGAGCCGGAGAGTTTGAGGAGAAGGAAGCGAAAGGAATTTACCATTTCTGTCTGTCCCTGTATCGATTTCGACAAGTCAGAAATGTTAATGACCTGCACCGGGGATCGAATCCGCGTCTTCCCGAATGCTACGTCCGAGCGTTAACGCCCTTCCATTAAAACAAATAACAATATTGTGATTATGAACTCTGAATATTTTTTATACGTACACGACGGAAATCAAATTTTATGACTCACATGGTACTCATAAATCGATATTATTATAAGAGTTTAGAGTGAATAAATCCTTTTTCCTTCCTCCTATTCCACACGTGTGCCGCAGACCCATTTCTTCTGGATCAGCGTTTCTCAACCTGTATCAACCGAAGGACTGGGAAAAATGTTAAAAATAATTGTGCGGGCCACTAACTTATATAACCTATATTTTACCTATATATATAAGTATATATAGTATATATTGTTAACCAACCCTATCGGCTCGTACGACCTCATAAAACGGTCATTAACTTAATCCTTACAGGAATTCCACTCTCTTTGATGCCGACTGGAAACCTGTCTTGTTATAGTAACAATGCTGTCGTACCCCCGTATCTCGGAGATACGAGATTTTTGCCTGGTCTTTATAATATTCAAGGCTTTTACAGATTGGTTTATAGGTTTATGGCTTATTCTGTCTTATACAGTACGAGAACTGTACCCGTTTTAAGTCTAGAATTTTTATTAATTTGTTTGGTTATGGTATCTTTAATTCAATTAGAATTAAATTTTTAATATTCTGCCTGTGGCTCACATCCACCTTCTTCGCGAACCGCAGGTTGGGAAACACTGCTTTAGATAGTCTCCACGTGATCAGTTTAAACCCTGCAGCTCAGTAACTCTCAAAATGTTTTCATTTTTGCCGAAAAACTATATAAAAAAATTACCAGTACCCTTTACTTCAGAAAACAGTGATCAGAAATTCAGTGCTTTTCAGCCTGCTAAAGTTTAAAGCAAAACTGGAATTTATGGCTTCTGAAGAATAACTACACGAGTGATTTTGATAAAAAGTTATATTTACCATTCGACGGGGTATTTCATGGCTCGGATAGCAAATATGCCATTTGAAAAACAATTTCGAAAAATGAAAAATGAACTCTACTTAAAAAGAACTTCTTCTTTTTTGTGAAATAAATTTTAGTGGCCTATACAGAATATATGTACGGATCACCCAGTGCACTTGACAACGCTAGTTAAATTTTGTATTTCCATCTTGTCGGGGCGGAGTCATTAGAGGAAAAGTAATATTCTTGACGTGGAACGTAAAGCGGTTATCTTTAAGACCTATTTCGGCAATCGTCTGAAGAAATTTTGCAAAGACGAAACTGAAATGAAACCTGCGTCCTGCTGATTAAAGTGGCTAAATGTTACAACTCGTACTTGGTCGAGACTCCGTAAGGTTATTATCAAATGTGTTTCATCGGGTTCCAAATATAATAATCGGGTTTTCTCCTTCTAGAACAATATCTTACAACAACTTTGTGAATGGTTTTCCTTAAAAACGAAAATGTACCTCATTCTTTTATACTGTGACTCCGAAAAAAACTCCACCTTTATCTAGAATTACAGTGAGTAGGTGTTCTAGAGATTCAGCGGTTGTGATTGCACCAGTTTTATTACTCGTGTTGAAACAGCAAAGTGATCTTGTACCTAGGTTCATATTTCATCTCATTCACCTTTGTCCGAGTTTTATACCGAAGCAAAATTCTAGTGATGCAGTTGTTGTTTGATATATATCTCGGCAGGTTTGCTCATTTTTCTTAGCTTATAACACAGTTCAAACTTTACTGCCTCACCGTCGAAGCGGTGCTGCTCACAATCAGTACCACATTGTCCTTCTAAATTTTAGCTGATTGAACAGTTACGAATCTCTTACCTGCATAATTTTATGAACCCGGTGTACATGGATTTCATAAAATGTACACCGGAAAGTCGTTTTTTGATGGTACTTTCCGGAAATGTGACCACCCCATCAGGAGCAGTAGCTGTAAAATACGAAATCAGATTCGGTCACAGAGCGAGTGGTTTTACGCCGTGCGATTGCACTTAAATCAAATATCATTGCTTCAGATCCTGGCCTCACCATACAGTCGTTCCCCTCTAGTAATGCATTACACTCATGGATTTAACGAGACTATATATATGTGGGACTGGATTTGGTAACCATACTTTATAATGAAGTATAATACTTTATTTTTGGTCGTAACACTTTATTATAACCATACATTATGCGGAAATACTTTCTTTCTGACAAAATACACAATTTATGGATCGGAATGCTCTTTTTAATTAATTTATTTATAATCTAGACTTAGAATGTGGCACCATCTATAACATTTTGAAAGGAAACAAATAATAATAATAATAATAATAATAATAATAGCTGGTTCCATAAACACGAAAACAATAAGGCAATAAGTAACTAAATTTTAAAAAAAAGTACTTTTTTCTATATACTTTTTATTTTCCTCTTCAAAATATTATAATTTATTTTCGTCCATATGAATTGGCAACCCTAGGATCGAGCGTGGTGGGTGAGTGGTAACACCCTGGCTTCACAATCGGCAGGACGAGGGTTAGAGTCCACGTCCGGACATCCAGACTTGGGTTTTCCATGGTTTCCCCAAATCACACCAAGGGAATGCCAGGATGCTTCCTTCAAAAGGTCATGGCCGAATTCCTTCCTGATCTTTGCCCCAATCCTTTACTGCCTCTAATGACCTCGTCGTCGACGAGACGAAAAGCCATAACCCAAATAAAGTGTGATGATCATTTGTGTAGGTAATGTACACTTAGACAAATTTCAACTGAAATGTAGCTGAGCTTGCCGCCCGCACAGTAGTTTAGTTTTAGAGGTGACGCTACTGTACACGTGCCTGCCCGTCAGGGTCGTGGGGCGTATTGTTCGCTGCTGAGGCTTCCGCAGCACAATATACCCCGCAATACTAGTCAACTGGTCCTCCAAATAAAATTAGAAAGCTAGGCACTGTATCTCAATGAAAACTTCAACGTCACTGTCATATCAGTCCTCACCGCACCCCACTACGTAACAGGATAAAAGTACAACGGTTGTAAGGGGGCGTCCATTAATTACGTGAGGTGCTTTTTCCAATATTCCAGCCCCCCCCTCTCTGTGGTGAGATCGGGTTGGAACCCCTCCCCCCCCCACCCTGCTGAGCGACCTCATAGTTTTTTTAGACTAATTATTTAGCCCTTCAGCTTTCCAAGGCGGTTATACCTCCTCTAAAGTCGGTATCGGCGTCGTTTGTAGACATTTTTAGCGCTACTGTTCTTCAAGAAATTAAAAACATGACGTGAGATTTCCATCGACCTTTCCCCCCCCCCCTTGGTGAGATTTGGTGAGATTTCGCCGCCCCCCCCCCACCCCCTTATTTCACATTACATAATTAATGGCCCCGCAACCTAGTTCCCAACTTATTTTAAATTTCAGACCTATTTTTTAAATAAAATAGTAAGCATGTTCACTTATTCATTGGATGGTTTAGATCTTACTGATCATGCACTTGCACACTTCACCTTAATAATATATATATATTATTTTTTTTGGTTGTTGTATACTCTTACCTTTAACTGCATGACATCACTGTTCTTCTATTTCGACCTAAATGTGGGGTCTAGAATGTTATTAATGTGTCTGTAGTGTACAATCAGCACGGAAATGAGCTTCAGTTACAGCATGCATACTATGCCTACCGGTTCAAGTATCAATACAGACAACAGGCCTAATGTTAATGGAATAGGTGGTACCAAGGAAGAATTTTAAAAATTTTACTCTTACTGAATTAAAGATATCATAGTAAATATTAATTAGTAAACATTTTCAAATAAAGTGGATACCATACTCGTACTATATAAGCCAATAAACGAGTATAAGCTATAACCCAAACTTTTTAAAAGACATGAATATTTCAACGACCACAAATATTTGGCATTTCCAGGATACGAGGCTATGACTGCATACGTCTATTCACTAAATATTTTTCCTGTGAGCGGCGTTGCTTTGAGGATTAAGTTAATAATAATAAGGGCCTTATTGTAGACATGGCTCTTTCGGAACCGCGGTACATTGGTAGGGTTGATTAACAATATATACAGAGCTAATAAATTAAGGACCTAATTTTAGTGTTCTGTAGAATTATTTTTCACATTTTACTCTTCTTAGGGTTGAAAATGTGTTAGAAACACTGGAATACACCTACCCACTCAAACTGTAACCGCATGCTTGATTGAATTCAGTCTAAGAAACTATTTCAGGAAAGAAGGATAACATTTCCGTAAGCTACACTTTCTTAACATTCCGAAACGTAAAGCTTCTATTTACGCAGAAATTATTCATTACATGATTGTTCTAGACAACCGGATTCGTGAAAAAGTTCGCCAAAATAATTTCATTTGCTTCAGCAGGAAAGTTTCTGTACCGGTTTTGCACTGGCGGTGTTATCATACACTAACACCATTATCGGAACCTATCGCTCAGAAATCTTGCTGCCAAAATCAGAATTAATCCCATTGTCTATCACAACATAAATGGTGAAGTTGTGATCAATTAACTGTAAATTACTTTTTCCCCCTTATAATCGTAGGCTTCCGCGGCCCGAATCAGTTGATTTTTGGCTGTCCGGGTGGCGCCGCGTCATGTTTCTTGTAGCCGACGTTCTGCCCTGGAAGAAGACCCCAGAATGAGGGCGGAAACGTCGGCTACAAGAAACATGACGCGGCGCCACCCGGACAACCAAGAATCAATCTACTTTTTCCCAAGTTGAAAATGTCAGGAGACGAGCGAATCCAGTTTGTGCTCACTGGCAATAGGGGATAATACTCGACAGCCATTACCGGATCGTAATATTAACTTCTTAAATTATTATAAATTCATGTTTGTCATTAATTTTCGTTTGAAGTATAAAATTAATAAATTTAATGAAAATTTGTATTTTAAAACCACAATTCATTCTGCAGATCCAGAAACCACTGCGCTACTTTGAACCAGATGGAAGAAAACCAGAGATGAACTCTATAGTCTTAAATTCCACAACAACCAGGAACAAGAAAAACTGCCAGCAGGTCATGAAGAAACCTGGACTACTTGGGAGTTTATAATTACTATACGATCAGGCAATCTAAAAAAGAGGGACGTCGTGCAAGAGAGCCAGACTTTATGATAATGTGGCGAATATCAAACAATTAAGCACCTGCTAAATTGCTGTCTGTCCTCATATAGTCGAACAGAATTTTAGCTGTCACTGGCTAACGACTGGTCTATTAACATTTCGAAATTTTTGGTCAGATTTTGTGTAATCCATGTACCTATATATATATATAAAATGAAGCTCGTTATATCGGTTCCAGAAACATAGAAAAACTGCTGCACAGATTTCGATGGGGTTTCCGCAGTTTATAGGTTAGAGTCAGACTTACAGTATATGGTATGTCTGAGCCAGGACAGTGAATGAAATTCTGAACTTGTTACAAACACCAAAGATATAATCCCAACTAGATGTTGCATACTCCATCATTACAATAAAATAATACATACTGTAAAAATATTATGCAACGTACCGATTCTATCTTTAAATTTCAGCTCTTCAGTCTTTAAACGTCATACATGGCCCTATTGAATGAAGACGAAACAACATAAATTAATAATTAGGAAAAAAACGACTGAGAAACTTCTTGGCTGTTGAAGTTATCTCAAGATGCACAGCTACAATTTCTGGCTATTCACAGTAACTTATGTATAGCCGCTGGTTTTTACGTGAAAGTTTATTAAGCTTTTATTGTTAGGAAAATAATTTACTTGAAATCAAACTGCAAAGGTGAGAAACAAATTTCAATTTTTGCTCCAGCGCCAGATAAAGTAGCATAATGAGACAAACCTAAGATCTGAAGTTGGAATTTAATGTTTGACAATGCAATGCGATGCCAAAACTTTACTATTCATCTATCAGGCTCGGTTTCAAGTCTTCATCATCTCTATTTGAAAATTCAATCCGTTCTGTTCGCCTTTTACGAAAATGGTCTGCGTATTCTGCAGCTTTCACAGTAAATGATAATGTTCGTGATAATCTACATCACATAAAATTCCATAAATATTTGGTGATCATCATTCCATACAAACCAATAGAAGCTTCCTTCTGCAAATTTTGTATACAATCTTATTTGTTATTTAATGTCTCAATACTAGCAGAATTTTCATAATACACCAATATAGTCATTTATCACCGATGTCCTAATTAATTTGTCTCGATTACAAAGCATAATAATGGCACAAGCTGACGCACATTTAGATCCTTGTAAGCACTCAAATTCGGTTCGGAATATCAACGCTATAAATCCTGCAGAGACCTCGTGTAGCTTTTATACTTTCCCAATGGAACCGTAGTAGTGTTGGTTACCATATCCGTGGTTCCCAGGAGCATAATTGGATCACTTTAAGGCAGAACTGGAATGCGTCGTAACTTGAAACTACTTTTACTAAGGCCCCAAGGAATTAATGTTCTTGTATTACGGATCGTCTTCGCTTAGAAATTCTCAGCAATGGTAGAGCTTAGTGGGATGAGAACTGAAATTCAGTTTACAGTGACTACGCAAGTTGAACTATGGATATCAACTTCAAAAGAAGATAAGGATAAAATAAACAAAAGTCTTTAAGAGTCAATTAAGTTTCGTAAAGGATGACGAAATATAAGAATGAAAGAGCAAGTAGAAATCTGCGGTAGAAAAGGTAAATATTATACCAATTTTAGAACAAAGTGGTAGATATTGGAAATAGACTGTTAGATTTCTCGGAAAAATATGAGATAATTGTGGAATACTCCCCAGTCAAATATCTCCCAGGAAGCGTATAGATTTGGAAACAGTCAGTTAATATAAGAAGGTAGTATCCACACTATTTATAAAAGAAATTTTGTGTTGTAAATATTAACAGCGAATGAACATCTAAACTGTCTATATTATAGAATACTATAGCTGTGGACAGAATAATTGGCGGGTCAGTGTGAACGCGCTGTTGCCGTACTTGGGGACAAACTCGCGATGCGCTCTCTTTCTATCACCTGAAAATTGCAACGCTGTGCGGCCTGTGTTGCCTAGTCCAAGCGTCAACAGCTCTCTAACCACCCCCAAACCTTCCACCTCCCTTTCACTAAAAATGTGTGAACCTGAGAATCGGAATTAGAAAGTGTCAGTGTGAGTGTGAACTTGCTCGAGAGAGGATATTTTGATTTTTAGCGATTTACGATTTTTACGTGCGATTTAAATAATTCCTTTTGGTTATTTATTAATTGTAGTAATTTAGTGTAATAATTTTACCGAACAAAAAGTGCAGTAACTTATAATTATGGAAATTTAGCAAGAGAATCTTGCTACTAAAAATGGATACTTAGGAAGAGACTTATTCTCCTATTCCAGGTGTTTCCGAACTAACGACTCCCAACAAGACGCAAGTCATCGACAGCAGAACCACCGCTGCTGAAGCAGACAACACAGTAAATCTATCATTCACAATGTTTATAAATATTTCAAATTTCTTGTGGACAATGATCGAGAAATTTTGTCTTCTACATGTACGCTAGTAGGAAAAGACTTGAAAGATATGGACGTACTTGATATTGACGAAATAAAAAACTGCAGTGATTTGTTACCGCAAAAAACAACCATATTGCGAAAAAAATTAGGGAATGGACAGGCTATTTGCGCTGCAGCTTGTGGTTGTCGGTTTGAGAACTGTCCAGCGCGTGTGTCGTGAGGGAGAATAACCTACGTTTGTTTCTCGAAAGAAAAATATGAAACAATACAGCACTCTAACAAAGCTTAGCGACTTTGACAGTCCTTTGTCAGGAGGACAGTACACGAATTTTACGATAGTGATGAGTGGTAATATATAAACAGATAATTTTGTCGTTAATTAAGCAAGTTTTTCAGTGCAGAGGATGACAAAATAAAATTTTGATTTTAGTTATAAATATACAAACTGAAAATAAAATGTAACACGTGGACTTTTAGCCACAAATAAAAGAAGAGTATTTCCATAAGTTTCCTTAGTCTGTCGAGAATTTTATTTTTCTGCGCAGATAATAGAATAATAAATAACAGGTCTTTGAAACCTCCAATTATATTAAACGCATCTGCAATGCATAACTTTCTTAACGAAATGACATGCATCAATATTTTATGACAGAATAGTGATCATAAATTACTTAAAACACGTTACAAACCATTACTATAAGTAAAGAGGTGAATACAACTGTTACGCGCACGGCTTGGCAACGGCGCATTTGACGCCACCCGCCAATTAATCTGGCCAGAGCTATAGCCTCGTACCCGCCACTTCGTACGCGTGGATTAAGAACTTTTTTGCCAGAATTAAATATAAAAAGTTGTTGGTAACGAAGGATTGGTCTCAAACAATATCGAGTCGGCATAATATGACAGGAAAACTATCACTATATCATTCTACCGTCGAACCTGCCTCTTGAAGAGAATCAATTTCCAACATATTTCTGTCACTATTCTATAAGATTTCAAAATTTCGTGACTACAACTGTTAATCATACTGGAAAAAATATCCTGAGCCCTTCATACAGCTTTCCTTATAAAATTCCATCACAACGATATAGCCATATAGTCGTCAAAACGTAACAAAAAGACTTACTTCCGTATTTATATTAGTATTACTGTGGTTCACACTCACACACTGACTGCGAACAACACCTGAGGGATCATTATAACGTAAAAAAGTGTACACCTACAAAATTGCAAGACTACCTACGATTTTCCTCGCATTGCACCCCTAACTTTATAATATCTACAATTTAACATTCAATCCAAATAACCTACGGCCCAGGCATGACTCTTACGATGAAATAAAATTTTTAAAAATCTTATCGTCCACGGAGATTTGAACCGGAGACCACGACGTTTTTTTTTTTTTTTTTTTTTTTTTTTTTTTATTGTTTCACTTTCACAATGTTACAGTAAAATAATACATTTCTAGTCATTACAAATGATACGTAAAAAAAAAAAAAAAAAAAAAAAAAAAAAAAAAAAAAAAGAAAAAAAAAAAAAAAAAAAAAAAAAAAAAAAAGTGTTTGAATTTCAATATATAATAGTTGGATTACAATCATTCCTTAAAAAGGCATTATGTTATTCAGGTAGTTGGCATAGTTTTCTTTGTAGTATCGATACGACATAGCTCGTTTGTTTTCTGTTACTAAATAATACCAGTATTCTTGTAGATTGGCTCTTTCTTTGTTGTGTATTATGTAATGGACATAATTTGCTAAAAGCCAGCATGTTGCGTTGTTCTTTTGTTTTGGGTAAGAACTAAATTCAGGTGTCATTACATCTTTGATTGTAAATGCTGTGTCGGAAGTTCTGTTGAGCACTCCTAGTTTCCACCTCGTCCACTTCCAGATCGGTGGTACCATGCAGCCAGTCAGCCTGTGCTCTATCGTATCTTGAAGGTTGCATTTGACACAGTTGGGTGAGTGAGCGAGGTGAATCGTGTGTAGACGACTGTTTGTTGTTACACAACGATTAATTACTCTGTACCATGTGGATCTTACTTGTGATTGTAAGTTTTCGTTTTGGACGTTCTTCCATATGTTCTTCCAGTTAACTGTTGGGTTTTTTCGTTCTATATTACTATGATATCTACTGTCCATCAACAGGTTGTATATTTCTTTATTATTTGTGGCAGATATATTTCGAATCTTGTTATATATGTAACTGTACTCAATAAAAAATGTCCGGAATTGCATCAGCGTCTGGTTGATGTGACGTATGTCAATCGGTGGTTCTGTACTGGCGGGTAGTAGTTGATTTATTAGATATGCAGTTATGCTGTTTGGATATTTATGCCAGTTCCGTAACATGTCTTTTAAAAATATAGCAAGAGATTTATATTTAACATCTTGTAGCTCGAGACCTCCTTTGCTGAGGGGTAGAGTCAGGGTTTTAAACTTTATTTTAAATATTTACCCTTGCTGTACAAACCATCCTACTGCCGACTCTATATTCTTTGAAATTTCGTTGGGGATGGGCAAGATGTGTGAAGTATACCATGCCTTTGATAGTGCAATGGAATTTACAAATCTCACCTTTTGAATCATGTTCAATTCTCTTATTTTGTTGTTGTTGAGTAATGCCACTGAGCTACCAGTTCACTACCCGGAAACACGGTCTGGAGGCGTCCACATCCAACGTGTCTGTCTATTGTCGTATTTCGAAGTTATGAGACAACATGTGTTATTTATACAGATAATTTTTCAACCAAATGTAGACAGTATTTTTCTCCTTGTTTCAAAGGATAAGTGTGCAAAGTTTCATCGAGATCGGATGAAAGCTGTGGATTTGTATGAAGAACAAACAAACCAACAAACAAACAAACATACATTCATCTTTATATATAAAGATGAGGGATCAAAACAGGCCTGAAATATCGCAAATGGACAGACTAACGAATCATACTGAAAATAAAGTCAAAGGAAAAGACAATGAACGTATTCCAAATTAAAAAGAACGGGAGAATGGTAATAATTAATGTTTATAAATAAACAAAGCCAATACAAAGAAAAATTCTCTAATTCACAGATATGATATTTCACTTATTAGTTCAGATAAGAATGAATTGTCAGGATAAGGAATAAAGATAGCACAATGTATACATTAATAACGAATAAATAAGAAAAACAAGAAAACGAAAGCAATTAGTGGCGACAAAGAACGATTTTGCATAATGACATCCTGGATATACGAAGAAAAAATAAATTTTTTGGAAAATTAAAAGCGTATATACAGGGTATTAACATCAAAGTGTTACCGGAAAACTTCTATTGAATTGAGTAGAAAATGCACAAAGACGGAACGAATAAACACAGAGAGAAGCTGGAAAAACTTTTTTCCTTATGGCTTATCCCCTCGTCGACGTCTAGGTCATTAGGGAGCGTCCATAAACCACGTAGCTCCATTTTGGCCTCCTGTGTACACCCCCTCCGCTTTCTCGTATCACGTAGCTTTTTCCCCTTTTGATTCCAGAAGTCATTTTGTTCTGTTTTCTCTTTTCAGGCTATTGTAAATTACATACGGAGATAATTAAAAGAAGGAAATAAATATTCATATGCTGTTGTGTGTTCTGTACCTCATTTTAATTGTGAAAAATGATATGAATGAAAAGCTACGTGGCCTGGCTTCGAACCCCCCCCCCGGTCATGTAGCGCAACGTATCCTTCCAGCCAACCCTTCCCTCCCCCCCCCCAGACCGAGCCACGTAGTTTATGTACGCTCCCTTAGAGGGAGGAAAGGATTGGCCACAAGTAACGGGAAGGAATTCAACCATGGCCTTAAGGGACCACCCTGCCGTTCACCTCGAGTGATGTCGAGAAAACGTGGAAAACTGAAATCTGGACGACCGAACTGGGACTTGAAACTAGGTCGCCCCGAATACAAGGCCGGACGTGGGACAAGCGTGACAATCTAAATAAGTTTGTTCTGGAATAATACGAAGGTGTTGATATACAACTTTGAGGACTACTTTTTTTTTAATTTCGGAGAATATCCAGACTAATTTCGGATGTTTGAGATATCAAATATAATGAGATTTATTTTTATTAAAACATAATCTTCACAGCCCTCAGAAGTTCAAAAATACTGAAGATACAAGTTGCCATCACGTGTTTTAAAATTATTACTCAAAGTAATAAACAGAACACTAATAAAGAAACAAGAAGAGACATCCCATCAACACGTCACCTGTTTCCTGGTGTCGTAGTCATGAATGAAAATGGGGACCTCTGCCTACGTGAACACCACACAACAATGTTACTAGTCCTAGAAAGGGACCTTCATGATTACTTTGGCCTCAATCTGAGTTTGTGAAAAAAGTAGGGACATTCCGGAATATATCACGATGAACAAGGAAGCCATGTTCGAGTTTAGAGATTTGTACCGCACCTTGTCCGCTATAGACTCGATACTACGTTCGTCGAAATTGGTGGGTACAGAGAGAAGGAAGCAGTTTGCTGTTCCAACTTGCTGATGACATATTTCTGTTGGTAGATAATAGTGACTTAATAAAGTAGCTCGCCAGTGTGATTCAGTGTGCAGAGGCGCGCACATTGCATGATGGAGGTACAACGGGGCGGACACGCGTACCAACCAGCTTTTATCAGGAATTCCGCCACCACCAAGGCGAATGCCGAGAAGGTTCCCAATCTCCATCCAAAAAACTACATATCTTGTTATTTAAAGAAAAATGACACAAATAACACAGTTACGCATTTCACAGACAGATGACAACACTTCTGTTTAATTTAATTTAATTGCGATGGAGCACACGCTCCGGTGGCACTTTCCCTACACATCCATCTCCCCCCTTTCCTGCACCCACATACATTTGCCCTCTACAAATTTTAACTTTAAATTCTTTCAACGTTTTTGGTAAATTATTCATCATTTCTCTCGGTAACTTATTCCGATCCCTGACACCCTTACCTAAAAAAGAGAATCTTCCCACACCCTTGTGCCTGAAATCGAGTGCCAGCTTGTGGTCATGGTCATCTTTTCCCTTCCATGCACTAATATTCATACCTACTCCAATATCTTTCCATGCCTCATCGCCAGTATATGCCCTGTACACTCCCATGACCCTCCTCATCCTCCTCCTGTCTTGCAATGAATCCCATTCCAGCTCCTTTATCATATCTGTTACTGATTGCATTCTGCGATAATTGTTCCTCCATTAGTACTGGCAGTAGGTATGAAATTCTTGGCGTCAGCAAGGGCACGCAGCCGTAAAACCAATGCTCCAAATCTGACTATGCCAATGATGAATAAAACTCATTAAAGGCAACCGAATCCTAATGTTTGGAAAAAGATGGTGAAGCAGGAGAAGAAGTAGAATGAAGTGGTAAGAATATTTCGTTATTTCAGAAGGTAAATTACCACCTACAGGCGTAGTAAAACTAATACCTAAGCCAGATTAGCGTTGGTAAAAAGAATCTACTTCATACCTGGAGAACCCAATTTGCTGAATGCTAAAATTTTGCCGAGGCAAGACAGGAGGAAAATATAAATATTTAGTACGTGCTATTATAGAAGTGTACAGGAAGATAAGTTCCAAATGAAAAATATATATATATAAATGCTTCAAAAATATTCAAACCACTTTAAGAAAACTCCAAAATCGTGTACATTAGTTGAAATAATTATTTTATAATAGCTACGTACTCTACTAGCTATTATTTGCCTGCATTTTCGCCCCCGCGGACTTTGGTGTTTGAGGAAAAAAAATTTTCATCACCAGAAGCGGAAGAAACTACTATTACTATAAATTCTCCTATCTCACATTTCCTAATTTCGTGAAAATGTGTTCAGAATTCGCAAACGTAAAGAAAAATCATGGTTACTTTCTTGAGGACAAAAACAACGAATTTCGAGATGATATAAATAAGCATTTGTTGTTT
Source organism: Vandiemenella viatica (assembly GCA_031002005.1). NCBI lineage: Eukaryota > Metazoa > Arthropoda > Insecta > Orthoptera > Morabidae > Vandiemenella > Vandiemenella viatica. Next base: position 240,822,000 of record JARYHS010008074.1, on the reverse strand, counting down.
CAAGTAACGCACAACCGAAAAACAGCACGCCATATCTTTGATGGATTGTACCATGTCTGGCCAGAATCGTCCCTATTTTGTGAAACTGTCCATTGTAACTAATATCAATACTATAAATTATTATTTAATAAGTAAGCCAATGCAACTGCTGTTCAAAAATCCAACAAGATTGGCGTACTTTTAAAAAAAATAATTCATTGTTTTAACAAGTAACAGGAAATGACCTACAGTATTGATATAATAGTATTAATATTTGAAAGTCTCCGAACAGATTTTAAGCCTAATATTAATGTTCATAACTCGCTGAGTAGTCTTTAAATCAAATCTTAAACTTTCTAAGCATATTGGAGGTTTCTTACTCCATCTTCCGATCGCGTAGAGGAGTAAGATACACCGCAGATTTTAAGCTAGACTATAAACTATGAAAACTCTATCCAAAAGATTTTTTGGTGGAGCCTGTACAAAGAAACAAATAGATTACACATTTATATACGTGCAGATATGCTTTATGAACGACTAAAAACGTTAGAAAAGCTTTGTGGCATATGGTTCCGAACAGTGCGTAACACTTTCCAGTCCATCCTGTTGAGAGAGTCGAGATTCGTCTTTGGATGGCTATACTACTTTTTCTGCGAGACAAACTGTGCCGCGGCTCGGAACCCCGGCGCGCTTGGCGTCACAGTGGCCGGGCTTCAAGGTTGGTGGTGTCGCAAGAGGCAGGGCTGGCCAGTTGGCAGGGGGAGGCGACTGCCGCCCAGCGACGGAGTGGTTCTCCTTGGGAAAGAGCGGACTGTCGCGGCGGGAGAGACTGTATACTGCTGCTGCAGGCACCACCCCGACACAAACTCTCATTACTCTTCATTAACCTTGATCCAAAGCTAAACAAGTCGGTGACTGTCCTCTATACGCTAACGACGGTCAGCATATATCCTTCACAGGGAAGTACCACTAGTGCCATTAACTCTCTTACAGCTTCAATAATGTAGTAGGTGCGTAAAAATAAGCCTAAACAGCATTTAAGATTAGTGCTTAAACCTCACATTTAGACAACCAACCGAAGGATTCCTGTTTATGGAACGATAGGTAAAGACAATGCTTCAGAATTCGAGTAAGCAAACATCATACAGATCAATGAATATACTTTCAAATTAAGGTAAAATTTTACAATAAATTCCTTAAACAAATATTTTTTTTTTTTAGTCTATATACAAAATAGCACTCATCAAAACTACCAAAGAAAGGTTCATATTCCGTAATCGAATTCTGATGTAGTCTCTGAGAAGAATAGATAATAGGCCTCCTATCAAGTGGTGCTGTGCATCTAACAAAGTAAATCTGCATAATTTAATGTTAGCAAATTTTTGTTTACCATTATAGGGAAATTATATGTTTCTTTTTGTGATGAATTCATTTCTGTGAAAGCTACAAGTAATATAAATTCATCATGCTGAACTGCATTTGATGTGGGGTTTTCAAAATATTACACTAGGTCATCATTAAACTAAATAGATAGATTGATAGTTTAACAAAAATCTGCAAGAAATAAAATATCACTATGAAAGCACTTAGAATTTGTGAATACTCGCAGATGGATATTCTTATTTTCTTTGATAACTGAGTTAAATATAGTTTCTTTTTGTTTCAGTTTAATAATACGCATGCAGCTAATGTCATCTACAATTCAATTAATAATTTTATTACCCTCATAACTGAAATTGATTCAAACTGCAAATGTAGAAACTAGTATCTGGACTTCTCGTAGCTTTCAGAATTCATTGTATTAAAATTCAGCATCTGTACTTGCCGAAATCGAGCGCCTACGAATTAAGTTGCAACAATTTCGGAATACGAATAAGGAGAGCGTAGTCTCACTTCTTGTGAATGAATGACGCTTAAATATTTTCAAAATCCCGTAAATTACCTACATTAGTGCTGCTCAAACAAGAAAGCTGGATAAGATTTTTAAATTTTTTCATATATTTTGACGACTTCAAAAAACTTTTGATTTTTTGTTATGTTATTTCAAACTTTCTTCCAGAAACAGGGTGATTTTTATTTTTAAAAGCAATAGAAATAATTAATACTTTTTTATTAATTGATTAGAGAAGGGACTACTGTTTTCCGAAAAAACATTAGGTGCCTGCTGGTATTCCACCTTGCAATTACACTTATACTGTGAAGAAAAACCACAACAATGAAATATTTAGCCATTGTTTCTAATGAACTGGAGACAAGAGGATATCTTTTCATCGCGTAACTGCTTGTGTATAAGAACTTATATTTGTCAAATACTTAGGAATGAATTTTAAATTTTTGACAAGCGAATAAAACAGTGAAACATGAAAAGTCAGTGCTGGATGTTTATCATTTCTTGAAGCTTAGCATTAATATGTAACAGCGAAATGTGAAAAATATAATTTACCGTATAGTTTTATATCAATTTCTTCCAATAATGCACTATTTTATAAAGAAATAGAAAATATTATGGCAGTGGGATTTTATTCTAGTTTCACGTTTATAAAAATAATCAATAATTTTACCTCTAACCGAGTTCGTCGACCCGTCAACAAAACAAATGCCTGTGGTATTACGGCAACTTCACAGATAACCAACTCACCTGCACTGCAGCAGTAGAAAAAATCGCTCTGATTTCGCGTTCGTTCGGAATTCCTGTTCAGCCATTCAGATTTCGGCTTTTCTTATTTTTTTCGAAGTTAACCAGTCTAGTGCTAGGATGATTCTATCAAACGGCGATGGCTGTGTTGCTTCCCGAAACTTACCCCTTCTCCTTTCACGCCTAAAAAGACAGCGACGTCGACGTACTGCGAAGCAAAAAAAAAAAAAAAGGGGTAATACAAAAAGGAAATACTTCTTTTCGGGTCAAGTGCCTTCTATTTACAAAGAACCACTTCCAATATTAACATTTTCTCTGCCATAAAATCTGTTATTTTTGTGTCTAGAAAAGAAATATCTGTTTAAATATTTTGTTTGCTTTCAATAGTTTGTTCCGAGTCCCGAGATAAAAGAGAAAAGCGTCTTGGTGTGTAAGATTTATGTATCCTCAGACAAAACTGATTACTGTACAGAAACGAATAATTTTATGGTCTGAAATCGTATGACTTCATAAACAAAACCTTTTTGATGTAAAACTGTTTCGTAAATATAGCAGCTTTCAGTCTGTTAGTATAGCTAAGGACGAACGACTTTTAATACTGGTGTCAGCGTGGACGAATGGTGCCTCTTAGACGAATGCTGGTAAGCACAAGCTATAAAATACAAACACTGTTTCTTAGCGCTAGAAGTTTCGATTTGGTAGTCAAAAATCTGATGTTACGAAAGTTGTCGGATTTATTCCCAAATAATTGTTTTGTTTTTAACTATTCCAAGATTATGTACTACAAACAAATAATTTATTTTAAGTTCGCTGCTTATCACTGAAGCGTGTCTTACTATTAAAGAACCTTTCCTTCCTGAACACTTTCTGGTAAGGTAGTTCCATGTCTGAATGTTCTCCCATGTTCAAATCTTTGGAAAAGCTATATTTGTGGAAAAAAGGAAGAGTACCTAAGCTGGTTAATATGCTGTCGCGCCCTGATGGGTGCTGCTTGGCTCTGTTCCAGCAGTCGTACATGTGTGTGTAGTACAACTGTCAGCTGTTGAGCGGATGGTGGCCACATCCGCTGAGTTTCGCAACCCACGGCTCTCTCAGCTTCCCCGGCAGCCTGTTAACTGGTTACATCTCAAAGCAGTCACAACGAGCGCCCACGTTAAGGGAGCAAATTCAATATCTCAATGACTCTGATATCAGCAAGAAACATATACAACTAATTTTCTAGTGTATACTGCAATTGACGACACACGACAGTAATCAAGCTCCGTGTATACCGATGTAGCGCAGCATTATTTACGAGAACTTTATTATGGTCGAAACTTAAAAATTTTCAGAAAGTCTCTTTACGTTAACATTTTGATTACGGCTACAGTCACTGTAGTTTGCAATCAAGGTATACAAAATGAGACGCGATGTAACTTTTTACTTCCGCTAGTGTTAAAAACCAGATATCAGACACCCTGCAATTGAGGAAAAAGTCAGGCGGAGCGTTGTCGGTGAACGGTTAACGTATTGGTCTCGCGTTCCGGAGGACTTGGGTTCGAATACCCGTCCGGGCATCCAGATCTGGTTTTTCACTCCAGGTGAATGCCGGGATTCTTCATTTAAAAGGCCATGGCCAAATTCCTTCCCGTTTCCTTGTGCCCAATCCTTTCCCACCTCTAATGACCTCGACGCTGACGAGGCGTAAAGCCATAAAAAATGATGTTCTGGAAGGACCCACTTCGATTCTCACTAGAGTCCTCCAGACGAATGTCGAGATATCTTAATAACACTCCAGATAGCATAAAACAACTTTTGGTACAGATATTTTTATTTTTCATATTCAGTGCCTGGTCGACACTGTGAGCAGAGTCTCGTTTTGTCTCGTACTCTAGTAGAGACAGCCCACCGGCATTTTACCGACGTAGGCGACTTCGGGACAAAGCTTTTCGTCTCACTTGAGCTGGACTACAAGCCTCGTCCCACCGGACACTGGGACTAAGGTAAGTTCTCCGTCCTCTGCAATCAAGCAAGCTGTGTGGAGAGCGTAATTAAAATTGTTCGTTATGACGCAGGTCAATGGCCGTAAGACTCGCGTAAGTACGGTCGGTATAACGGGGGTTATACTAGACAGAGTAACAAAGTTTGTACCCACGTTCCCACGTAAACGTCTTTTCGTCTGAAGCCATTTCCTGTCATGTCTACTTGAACTGACAAGTAGTCTGTCCCATAACTCAGCGATACCTTCCACCGCGTTCCTTTGTGCAACTGCCTCTATGCCCAAATCTCCACTCGAGACACCTTCGCCGGTTGATCACCTACCTACCCCACATATATATCCAGAACGATATTCCGAAATTAGCTACCCCCACTAGACACTTCATGGCATATTGATTCTCACGATGGCCTCACTCTAGTAGAAGTTTCAAAGATATTAGAGTATATAGCGTGTATGTTGTAATGGGAGTACTTATAAAATAAAATTAGTAGATTCGTAATTGCATTGGAATAAGTTTTATTATTACGTGATGATTTCTTGGATGCTGAGGATCTAGAATTGTGGTCTCCATACGGCTGTCCACTAATCAGTTAAGAAATCGACGACCAAGGGACGCGCCTACCTCCGAACAGTGAGACGACCCACCACACAAAAGCTACTTTGAAGGGAGCGTGTGCAAAGCGGTAAGCACCCAGGTGATGTGATCCTCGGCAGGTATTACTCCCGAGCGACCAAGCCAGTTCACAGAGATATACGACTGGACAACGACAGCAGTTGGCAGAGGCGAAAATATCAATTGTGGCCAATCTCTGTACAGAATACCTGGAAAGTTACCGAGCGTCGTGGGTGAGCGGTTAACGCTCTGGCCTCGCATTCGGGAGGACACCGGTTCGAATCTCCGTCCGGGCATCCATATTTGGGTTTTCCATGGTTTCCCCAAATCTCTCCAGGCGAATGCCGCGATGCTTCCTTCGAAAAGGCCATAGCCGAATTCCTTCCCGTGCCTTGTACCCAGTCCCATCCCGCCTCTAATGACCTCAACGTTGACAAGGCGTAAAAAAAAAAAAAAAAAAAAAAAAAAAAAAAAAAACTGTAATGTTTTGTGAAATGAATGAGTGCGAAAGAGTATTAGCCGATAAAAATCTTACATTTGAAACATGTGATTGCTTTTCTGGAAATTCTGTTCACAAATGACTCGGGAAACGCTACGACTGGTGGTTCAACAAGGAAGCTGGAGGGAGAGAGACCATAAGCTAGCTTTCAACGCCAGAGACGTAAGTGTGTGTGTGTGTGTGTGTGGGGGGGGGGGGGGGGATGTCTTACGATTTCCACCACAACGGCGCCTGGTCGGAAATCGTGAGCTGATAGTATTTTATACTGTGCTGAATGTTTTGCATACAATATTAGGTTTTGCGGGCAGTCGACTATCAGATGATTCGTTGCGTTGCTGACGACATTGCTTGAATTATATACGGTAAAATGTTCATCTTTTGCCGGACACAGTGTTTTGCACAGGTCATTATTCGCCCATATAACCACCCCGTAACGCTTTGAGTGCAGGCTCCCATCCTCGACCGGTTATATAAAACTGAGTTAATGATATTGCCGAAAGTAAAGAAAACTTTAACTATCAAGAATGAACTTTAATACCACGTTTTTGAATTATTATACGGCGAACACAATAACCTTACGTGTCTGTTCGCATTGGAAAAGCATTCTTGTATAGTTTAATGTCCTTTTATTACTATTTGGACGTCATCAATTTTTGTAAAGTCATATTTAGTTTTATTAAATTTTTAGGATTTTACAGTCTCTGTTGTAGAGTAAGGTGCTGGTTTTGAATTTTTGATTGTTTATAAATACTTAACGTTAAATACACCTTTGTCTACTGGCCATATTTTTTTAGCTTTATTAATTCGCACCTCTTTTATAATTAATTCCATAGTCAGTAAAATATTAATTAATTGTAATTAAAATTAACCAGACCCGGCACATCCCATCACACTGTTAATACCACTTCGAAGTCCCGTTCGTCAATCAAATCATTTACATCTATGCTTATTAAACTAGAGGGTATGTTCTCCCTCGGCCAATGGCGGGCGATAACTGATATATATATAATGAAATCGGATTCAAGGGATATACGTGTAAGGAAAGGGAGAAGAGGAATTATCCCGCAGTGAGCGACCTGGCTGTCAGAGAAGGCAGATTGTCCGGCAGAGGCAGACTACCTGGTCGTTCTTCAAGCAGATTGCAAGGAGTTGCGAGCTTCACACTTTTTCTGTGTCGACGACAACTCGTCTTTCCTGAGCAGGAAGTGACACCCAAGGATATTCGCAAACAAAGTTGGACATTTATGACATATCCAGCTGACATCTGATAAACCTTGTGATGAATATAATGGATACAACCACAATTATCTACAAGTACAACTAGTTCCATCCTGTAAACAGCTGTGTTAAGATCATATCATGTTTGGTATCCAATTTTTTTTTCCTATTATGTAACTTATTTATACGCATAATAGAACGGTAACAGGGCAAAAATCTGTACATTTAAGACATTTCAGAAAAAAAAAAAATAGTTTGAAACATTGTTAATGGCCTACAAAAAAAGAGTCAAATATTTCTAAAATTTGTTTCTGTCTGTTTGTATGGAGGAATGGAGTTCACCCCAAAAACACGCTGGTTTTGAATAATGTACAATTCCATGTCCTGGACGTAAAAAGGGGTATTTTTCATTTTGATGGGAAGTCGGAAAGCTGAGAACTTTAGGACAAAAGGATTAAAAAATGAGTATCAATTCACGCAGAAACCACTATTCGTATTTGATGAGATTTTGAATAATGTACAGTCGCTGGTCCTGGGGATAAAATGGGAGAATGGTTAATTCTGATGTTAAGTCAGAAAGCTGAGAAATTCAGGATGAATGGGTAAAAAAGTGAGTATGACTGCTGGCCGGATTTAGTTAATCATCGCAAGCAAAATGCATTCAGCATACGAACGGCATCGTTTTATTCGGAGAAATTCAGTATTTTTCCTCGCAGGCGATGTGAAGTGATAGGTTTAAATCCGTTTATTGAAGAATCCACGTGAACGAAATTGAAGAAAACGGCTAGTTCATAATAAACAGAAATTGATATTTTCATAACAAATTGAGTAACCTTTAATGTATTTACAAGATAATCCATTTTTAATAAATCCAATTCCGTGTGACTCACTTAATAATTTAAACAATAGATAATTAATAATCATCGTATTGGGACGAACATTAAGCAGCAAATAGTTTACCGGGATTTTGTGATGGTCACTGATATGGCACTTTTTCACTACCATCAATTAATGTGATCAAAGAGAATTTCCACTATGAAGTACGCCTATTATTGATGAAATATCCATATGTATGCCTACACTTTGAAGGTAAAACCGAGTCAGGCAGCGTAAGATGGAATATGAAATTAAATTAATTTAAACTGCAATGGGCATTAGCACCGGTGGCAATTTCCCTACACACGCATCGTCCCCCTTTCCTGCACCCACCTACATTTGACCTCCACAAATTTTAATTTTAAATTCTTTCAACGTTTTTGGTAAATTATTCATCATTTCCCTTTGTAACTTATTCCAATCCCTGACGCCCTTACCTAAAAAAATAGAATATTCCCACACCCTTGTGCCTGAAATCGAGTGCCAGCTTGTGGTCATGGTCATCTTTCCCTTTCCATGCACTACTTTTCATACCTACACCAATATCTTTCCATGCCTCATCACCAGTATACGCCCTGTACACTCCTATGACCCTCTTCACCCTCCTCCTGTCTTGCAATGATTCCCATTCCAGCTCCTTTATCATATCTGTTACTGATTGCATTCTGCGATAATTTCCAGAGACGAATCTAGCAGCCCTTTTTTACACCCTCTCCAACTCCTGTATTTGATACTCAAAATGTAGGTCTCATACTATTCTTCCAATTGTATTATTGCTCTAAAAATTGATACACATATTCCTGGGATGATGTTATCTAAATACAGTATGTTGTCTTAGAGTTATAAAATATATAGTCCGCCCATCCGGCCTGAGGGGTTGGCCTCTGAAGGGGCGGGGCCCGCAGTAGGCGCAGGGCCCGTGGCATTTGCTAACTCTTGCTACGTGGCTAATCCGGTACCGATATTCATACCAGACAAATTAATCACAAACATTACCGTATAGTTTAGCGCTAAGCATGGATACTGTGAAGTAAAACGATTATGTACATGTTAAAGTGGGCATCATGTTCTCTAAGTCTTTACTTCAGCGAAATGTAAACAGTTACATCCGTATCACAATATCAGGGATATGACCAACACTTTGCAGTTTTTTTCTTCACCTAATATATTGACTGCATAATACAATTACAACTATAATTTCTTTTTTAGTTCGAATTTTATCCTATTTTCATGTGCTATCAAAGGGGTCTACCAGAGATTACGATTCCGCTGACTATTGACATTTAATTTTCAAGTGGTAACTAGGATTGTAGCCTAATACACCCAGGACCAGCATGACATTGGTAAAAATTACTTCAGAAAGTATTTCTAGCAGGTATCTTGTATCTGACTGCTGCAGTACTAAAATGTCACTTCCTTGTGGAATCGAGATATATAGTAAGAACTCTTAAATCTATCAAATTTATTATAATATCAACTGCAGAATAGTAAAAACAAGTAACTCACATTAATTCTCAAACACTATTCTTTAAATTTAAATTGCTTCATCATTCCACATAAACAGAAATTTGTTACATATTAAAACTCTACAATATTTTAATAACAACTTAGTCCAACCTCTTTTGGAAAGAAAGGAGCCATGACTGACATTGATCAAAAGCTTATGAAATCCACTAATGCCAGTGATGTAAGAGTCAGTTTCGTATGAAATTGCTAAGTGATCCACTGGTAGTATTCTTTGAGTGCTTGTAAAAGCCGATCTCTCATGTGTCTTATTTCATTAGCACTATACTTTGGTTGTTGGAAAGAGGATAGCGACTAACTCCTAATATATTTTCTAATGTTTCCAGATTTACCACTTCTCCTTAAAACTTCTCGCCTCCATTGCGTGTTAAATTCTGGCGTATAGACTAATTGCATGTTACTACAGAGTCAGTTTATCAGAACAGGATTGTATTGACTCGCTTTCACTGTTTACGTTGTAAGAGCACATTCTCCAGGGAAATGCGTTGAACAGTCAGTAAGAATTGTAACTAAGACGATTCGTTCTCCAACTGTTGCAGAAAGATTGTAGTCCTGTTAAAATCACTCGTTGAACTCAATCCTGTCATCCACAACAGAGCTCTGGTTGCTTGCAATACGTCAGCGAGTTTTCACTGAATGGGAATTGTGATGAATCATGATTAAATAAAGCAATAGTATTTTTATGGCTTAACGCCTCATCGGCGTCCGAGGTCATTAGAGGCAAAACAGGACTGGAGGCAAAGAAAGGATAGGAATTCGACCATGGCCTTTAGATGGAACCATCTCGACATTCGCCTGCAGTGGTTTAGGGAAACTGTGGAAAACCTAAACCTGGATGGTCAGCTGGGTATTCGAACCATGACCTCCCGAATGTGAGGTCAGAGCGTTACCACTCACCCATCATGCTCGTTCGCAATAGCCTAAACGGACAGCCATCATCTTAATGCTCAACATGGAGTACATACAAGAACAGAAAACTATAATACAGTAACGAGTGCTTACTCGCAATATTGTAATATATACATACATATTGATATTCACATGACAGTTCCATCTTTCTTTATGGAATTTTTAAACATAAAGAATCAACTTTCCCGACACAATATACTAACTTTAAGTGCATACCCGGTTTTCTTCATTCTTTCCATTTTCCTCTTGGGTGAAGTTCATACCTGACTAACCAATTCCCTTGATTGAGAATGTATGTTACCTTATAAACAAGAACTTGTGTCTGTGTAACATTAACTGAAAAGAATCAAAGAGACTGGAATATCGAGGGGGTTTTAACGATTCACTAGTAGTAACTGCAATACCAGGCAAGGTTTCAGAGACTAATCACAATATTAATGGATAAAAGATACTTGCATTTTCGCTCAAGGAAGTGGGCTGTAACGTTGTTTCAGTTACTTTTTAACACTGTTTTAAGGAAGTGTAAACAGAAGAATGAAACTTGCAAACAACTGGAAAAACATTATGCCGCACGAAAGATTGGTCAAACAAAAACTACGGCTGGCGAGTGAATTGGATACTAGCTGGGCGGCTATAGTTTCAGGATCCTTTACAGAGTGTTACCTCAATCAAGTTTTATTTGTCGTTTTATAATACAAGGCGTTGCCTTGCGGGGGTGAACAGTTATAAAGGAACTGGTAACTTTAGAACAACGAAAGTTAACAAGCGTGGCGCGGTGGATCGTAGAATTCACGTTAACATATATTATAAGTAAGTAATACTCGACAGAATAGTTTACAGTTTAAAATTATTATTTTAGGAATAGCAGAATTCACAACTAACGAGTTAGTAAATAAAAGTACATTTCATATGATTTTCTGCAAACTAAGTGTCTGTATGTCCTTTATTCCTTAAGTCGTAAAAAATGCACAAGTCGTATATGCAAATTGTTAACCTAAAAACTATCTTTTTCACTGGTTTCCGGATTATAGGTGGCACCCATGTTATATTTAAAACATGGCTGAAAGGCAGTAAAATTTATCAGTCGCTGACTAAGAAAGTCACTAAAATAGTACAGGAGGAATATTTTCAAGCAAAATGAGAGATGAGAAATATTTTTCGGATATTAAATACTATGAATCATCGAGTAAGTGAAAGCTAGTACAAAGATAAAATGGTAATAATACGTCACACTGCTTCAAGGAGAGAGGGGAAGAAATCTATTGCCTCCACCACTTAAAATTAATTAATTCCACTACTACTAACTACAACGGCTTTCTTAGATTGTTATAATATTTGTTTGGTTTTGAAATATAAAAGAAGTTTCAAAATGATTATTTCAAACTAATTTAATAAAATTTTAAATGAGAATAATAAGTACTCAGTTTATTGTTCTTTTTTTTTTTTTTTTTTTTTTTTTTTTTTTTTTTTTTTTTTTTTTTTTTTTTTTTTTTTTTTTACTTATGACTTTACGCCTCGTCGACGGCTAGGGTCATTAGAGGCGGGATGGGACTGGGGACAAGGAACGAGAAGGAATCCGGCCATTGCCTTTTTGAAGGAAGCATCCCGGCATTTGCCTGGAGTGATTTGGGGAAACCATGGAAAACCCAAATCTGGATGCCCGGCTGGGGATTCGAACCGGCGTCCTCCCGAATACGAGGCCAGTTTATTGTTCTTTTATGTGTTACCGTAGCTCAGCCGACGGAACAATCATACTTAATAGACAAAAGAAGATAAAGGAAAATGAGACTTTCATGGTACGATTCAGACGTTCTCAACTCACTCAGTGGTAGAATATTTCTGCATTTTGAATCGCTCATTTAGGTTTCATGAAAATAGTGTATGTGTGCTTCGTTTTTTTTTTTTTTTTTTTTTCCCTCTAAACTCTGGCAACAGAAATATTCCCCAGCGCTTCATCAAGAAAACTAGAACTGGTCACGTCGTCGCTGCGTGTTGTAGGAAAAGCTGTGTCTAAAGAATTGTTTTTACGTGAGTGAGGCGCGGGTTTTCCACGGTGGCCTACACATATTTCTAGGACGTTCCCCATGTGAGCTTCTTAGCATACAGAGTTATGCGTTGCGCGCCGGAAACCGACGTCCTTCATTAGCTGTAGGCCTGTTTGTTGGACTGGCCGCACTGTCAATACACGCTAGCTGGTCCGTGGGAACACTCCACGCTATTGTCATCGAGCTCAGTAGTGTCAGCTTTCTTACTTACACTTCTACACCTCCACATCTCCACACGTACTCGGAAATATCAAAATTGAGGGTGGTAGAACCAAAAATATTCTATATTCACTGCAGTTCCCGAAGGCTCGAAAAAAAAAAAATTTGAAAACATATAGGTATAATTCATCATCACTTTGCTCAGTTCGCAAACGTGGAACGAATCTGTGCTCTCGTGTGTCTTTTGTCCTTTCATCATTACTTCTCTTCCGTTAACGTCTAATTCACTATTTTATTTTGTACACTTTTTTCGTACTCTGCTTGATTCATCTCTTTGTCATCCACGATCTCTCCTTGCTTTTGTTCTCAAATTGCACAGTTTCCTTAGCACTCTTTCTACACTCGTCTTCTTCATGTGACTATACCACTCTTCTAATTAATTCTTTGCTCTGAAGTTCATTTCGCAGCTTATCCGCTGTAGTTGCACCAATTTTACTACTCTAAAACTTCACTTCGTGGCTTGGATTCTTGTACGTAATATACCCTATATATATCGCGTATGCTTCAGAATCTTACATAAAGCAAATCTTGCTTTTTTTTTTGTAATTCCTTAACGTCTCTTAACAGCGAGGTCTTTAGAGACGGAAAAGAATGGGGGGCAAGGAATGGGAAGGAATTCGGCCATTGCCTTTTGAAGGAAGCATCCCGGCATTTGCCTGGAGTGATTTTGGAAACCATGGAAAACCCAAATCTTGATGCCCGGACGGGGATTCGAGCCAGCGTCCTCCCGAATGCGCCAGAACGCTAACCGTTACACCACCACTCTCGGTGCAAATCTTGTTAATAAATCCTTTGTAATTCTGTGTTCCCTCCATATTAGAAGTCTGATACACCTGAGGAGATCATTAATTCTGATTTTATGTTTATTTTCTTCTTGTTCCTCCATTTTATTCTACCACATTTCGAATACACTTGAATTCTTCTAAAACCTTCAAGTATAAATATATCAGCTAAGTTTTCTGATCTTTCCTGTCCTGCCATTGCGAAATATATCAGTTGGTGATAGAATTTCATTGACTAATAGGCACTGCACTGAACTGAATAATACAGATAAACAATAAAATAACTTCCATCATTTTTACGCCTTAAAGCTGAATGCAGTAAACAGAAACTGCGCTTTTAAATGCATCGACAAACGTCAAAAGTGATTATATAGGCAGTTTAACATAACCGTCGCTCAGATAATCTGAATATGGAATCGTTGCCAAATCTGAGCTTTAATGCTCGAGGAGTTGTAGTGTTTAGAAAAATCAGACAACTAGAAATCAAGTAAAAAAAAATTACCAGCTGTATTTAAGAATTATAAATGTGTAGACTCATGTATGGAAGAAATGGCTCAAACATTAGTCACTTAAAGAAAAATATAAATACAGATTATGACAGATAGATATTGTCTTAACTCCTTGCAACTGCTTCCTTGAAAAGTGTCCGAATTTTTTATTATTGTTTTCTGAATACTTCCGCCTTGTACATAATCCTTATCGTTGTCACTAAATGCTTCGTTTATGATTATTTATTTTTCTCCTGTGTTTAAAAATGAAAATTCTGTAGGCCCATGTTGGGCAGTTACTGAAAACTTGCTATGACCGTTGGTTTGAGCGAGCAAGGGGAAGGGCTTTGTTTCGAGAAACGCGCTAATACTCCATTCTTCATTTCTTTTGGCAGCTCCATGGTTAGGGTGTCTGCTGTCGCCTGTTCGACTTCTGTTCTCAGTTTTTGATTTTTTGTGGAATCTTAGTTTCGTTCACGTAACGTACACGAGGACACTTTGGGGATTCCATTAAAACTATAGGTCTCCATTAATTCGTAAAATGATTGTGTTCAGTGAACACGACAGAAGAGAAATGACTTTCAAATTGAAACTGTCACACCTCGTCGACGTAGAGATAATTAGAGTGATAAGAGGAACGAGAAGAAAATCAGCCACGATCTTTTGAGGAAAGTATCCGGGCATTCGCATGGGTTTTTATCGGGAAACTATGGGAAACCAAATTCTAGAAGGCCGGGGCAGAGATCGAATCCGCGTCGTCCCCCATGCAGCGCCACAAAATTAACCACTTTCTTGTTTCAGGAAACAATCTACACAAATTGAAAATGCAATAATATGAACAACTATTTCGTATTTTTTAAACATATTGTTGTTGGTAATGTAGTTAATACTTTGTTTGGTTGTATCTATTAAAAATTAATGCTTTACAGCTAGTCGAGGACGATGTAATTACTAGTGCAAGAGAATTTTTGACAAGAAACGGGAAGGAATTCGACGATAGCATTTAGAGGTATCCACCCCGTTAATCACCTAGAGTTACTTCTACAAATTGTGGTAAATCGAAATCTGTCTGGATGGACCTTGGATCGAAATCACGTCCTACCGAATGCCAAGTCCCAGAGTTAACGACTCGCTCATCAGATTCGTTTGAATGGCCTAAAACGGCTATTCATGCCAGCCTATCATGTGCTGGCGTTTTCCGTCTAGATAATCATTACAACCCGGATCCACTTTACTCTTTTTAGTGTATCCATTCCCTTTTAAAGTTGGTGCCAACTAAACTTTCCTCTGATATTAATTTCACTGGCACAAAGTTCCACAGACCTGTCTTATAAATATATCCTTCTTTTTTTTTTTCCAAACTTGGCCACAGGAATTTCTCGTTAATTAGGTTCGAATTTTCCAGGTTTCAAGTCCAATGCATAAAATACTTCATCATCATATCCCTGTGATACCCGCTTCAATTTTCCACCTCTCTTACTACTATTGGCAAAGGTCTCGACTCTTCCAGATAAATGCTTTCAAAGATGAGTTTAACAGCACTGTTCCGTACAGCTGACTCCACAAGCACCTTAATTCATATTATCACCATTATATGTGCTATTCATTCAAAATTTGTCTAACATTCAGGTGTGAGTTAGCACAAGACTAACACAATCCTTAATTACAACCATCCATGCCACTTGATCGGCCTATGGCCGATGACCTAGTGCTCTAGATCATTTGATAAATATCCATGATTGATGCTGCGAAATAAATTTTTCCACGAAAGCTTTTCTTTCTGATGACAGCTTACTTTTTGTAACATAACTGCTTCTGTTATTGGTCTAACAGTTTATCTACATGTCTCATGATTTGCTGTTACCAAATTTGATCGACTATTCGCCAAGTACGTTTTTATTGATGCTCCTTCTTTGATGAGCTTGTAATATAGTATTAATAACATCCGGTAAATCCTCCAAACATTTGGCTGATTTATAGAAAATTAGAAAATCGTCAGCAAATCCTTCAGTCTTACTTTGGTTCCCTCCAACTGCAACTACTATTCTAAATTTATTTTTCGGTTCCTTCATAGTTTTTTCGAGAGCCAGGCTGAATAAGGTAGAGAAAGACTTCTATATTATGTCACTCAACTTCATTTTTAGTGCCTTTAAGGCATACCACATTCTTTATTCTTTCGTTAATTTAACTCCCAATAATTAAAATTCCCACCTGCCTTTTACTCTGCACGCAGTTTTCTATTTCTTTGTGTATTTTTGTAACCTTCTCATTGTTTGAGGTAAATGTGAGGGAGGATATTTTTGCGTATGCCTTTCCAGTAATCTGTGCACCACGTCGCTAGCTTTAGTTTTCTTTATCATTTTTTAAGCGAAATCCTGAATGTTATGCTCACAATTGTATATTTATGCAATAATAATTTCATTCCTGGGACCATCTTGCTTAAATAAAGCTCCCATCTTTCCTAAGCCTACCTATATGTTTTTGTTCTCCCCGTTTTTTCTGTATGCCTGCGCCAACATGTCTGAGACACGTTGGCTGTAGTCACAACGATAGGACAGACAATATGTGCAAAGTGCAGACTAAAACCTCTGCAATTAGTTAAAAGTTTGTTGCCCCTGTCTAACAAACATTTCTACTGATATCTTTATCTGCATGTTTGTAGATACAGTCCGACTTTCTGCTTCGGTGGGACACTCAGCTGACAATGAACAGTGGGGCCTAAGAAATTGAATAAATATTAAATAGCTTCTGTCAGTCAATTTTAATCCATATGATGCAAAGAACACGTCACAGGTCAATGATCTGACAGTTGTATTGTTAAACATCTGCTAAAGTTCTGGGGCCTCGACGTTTCAAAACCGCTCTCCGACTCCATCTTCTAGCAAAGCCCGAGAAGTTTACATACGGCCTTCATTATTTCATCTGCCATAGATCTACTAGTTTTAGTACTTTCAAAAAAAAAAAAAAAAAAAAAAAAAAAAAAAAAAAATAAAAAAAAAAAAAAAATTGCTTGTGATATTCAATTTTCTTGTACAGTTGTCGCTAACTGAATTTACCATTTTACCTATGAATTGTTTTAAGGAAAAAAATTCCTGTGTGGCCCATAGGGCAATTCTCAAACAGATAATAAATAATGACTAGGAAATATACAATCTAGAAAAAACAATGTTGGGGTTATACTGGAACCCATGTGAGAAAAGTCACAGGTACGTGGTACAATACGTAAAAAAAATACAATTTTACCGATCCTTATTACTAGTCATACAGTTCCCAATGTTAATTTACACATGCGTGTCATCCCATGTTACTTACCAAACGTGTATGCAATTTCCAGAGATTATAACTTCCACGAGTTGCAACTTAGAAACGTTTAAGTTTTGACCTTGTATCTCGCCGGCCTCATCTTCCCCTCCTGGGAATATCTGGATCGAGGATAACGCAATTCTGTGGACAGCAGTCAGCGTAACGCAACGGCGGGCGGGCGGCCAATGTGTGTCAGCCGTGGCGAAAGAGCGTCTGTGTCGGGTCACGGGGTCGGGAGACACCTGCTATGTCAACAACACCACTCCATGTGTCTAGAAATACGCAAGCAGTTACCACCACCTGATACCTACTAGCATGAAGCATAAAGAGACCACCAAAGATATGGAAACCTCTCTTCGTTACAATGAATTCTTAAGATATCTGTAAGTTCAGTGATTTACGCCTCTGTGTTTTGATTCAGAGATTCTCCGTGTCCATCCTTGTATTATCCTAGGACTGTGTGTATAGAAGAGAGTTCAGTTATTGCGTTGACTAGTTTTCTTTTTCTCTGGTAGACCACCACATACTGGCACCTGTGCACAGGTATCTAGTATGTGTCCTACCAGTGATAGAACCAGATTTGACAGGTGCGGAGCATTTACACTATTGGAGGAATGATGTGTTGCCATCTGACTGCGAAACGCGCAACGCGCAACTATGTTCTGTGTGTGATAAGTGTATTTTTGTCTTGAGATGTGTAGTTTATGAAGCGGAGATTGGAGACCATCCCATATTCGCCTGGATAATTGCGGGAAACAGCCTAAAAACCGCAATCAGGAGAGCTGGTATTCGGGAGCCATGACTTGATCCTGGACCCTTTGTAACTACTCGATACAGTGTGGTGGCGTATTAATGTGCGCAGCCACAGACAGGTTGGCTAGTTATTTATTATAAGACTGTAAATTTAAGATATTGTCTGTACCTATAGAGTTTAATCGCTTATGACCCAGGTAACTTAAAGAAAAATTAAATTTAGCAGAACTCTAGTAATAAATACATCAAATTGCATTTCTCTTCAGTACCGTCATATCCTTATACTTTCGATACCCAAAGAATACAAACTAATGACGTCAATGTTGCAGGTCGATTAACCGCGAAAATCTCTGCTTCGGATACAAATTCAGAGCACTTCCAAAGGCCAGAAAATTCAGAATATTTTTCATCCGCTATTCATTATGCGAATACTGCACTCCTCATTTTAAACCCTTAGTCCACACACAAAGATCATCGTGCTTTTCTGTCTCAAATCATAAACACAACGGCCGAGAAAATGAACTCGGAACCGAATTACTAGGAGTATAGTGGTAGGAGATATAAACCGTACTAACCTCTGCCATCTCACCTGATGATGGTATTATACACTAATTTCAGGTAATCACATGTAAGAAGCTGAATACTAGGTAGTCCAAACGACAGTGCTGTTCAAATTAACACTGCTGTCACGCTTTTTTTTTAGTTATTGCTTTACGACTCGCCGACATCATTAGAGCGCGATGGGACTGGGGACAAGGAACGAGGAGGAATTCAGCCATGGCCTTTTGAAAAATGCATGCCGGCACTCGTCTGGTTTGATCTTAGTAAATAATGGAAAACCCAAATCTGGATGCCCGGACGGGGATTCGAACCGGCGTCCTCCCGAATGCGAGGCTAGAGCGTTAACCACTCAGTGTGCTGTTACGAAACTGGTTCCTAAATATATATCCAGCATATGAGTATCACTAACAACGCCCCATTCAGGCATCGTTTGTCTATTTTGATATCATTAGCATCCCGCCTTTGGGCGACTGTTATGAACGTTAATACTGAAATGCGCATTTAAAACTCGTTATTAGGCAGCTTGATATTTTTTTAAATTATGCAGTAGGTTAAAGTTACTTAAACTAAAAATAAAATTCAGAATTGAGGAAAATTGCAAATCACAATTTAAAAAAAAAAAAAACTGATAAATATTGCAAACATGTAGTGTTTAACTATAATCAAGGATCAAAACATTATGATTTGTCCGAGATAACAGTCAATAATATTAAAATGGTAATTCATTCTTGTTAAGAAGACGCTACACACTTCGAAATTTCCGAATAATTTGAGGCAAGTGTTAAAATCAAGGATTTGAAGCAATATATTGTTAAAATAAGAATCACAATTACTTTTGTCAAGAACTAGTAACGGAGAGCAACAGACAACGCTTCAAATCTATCGCATATTTATTGCTGAAAGTTGGTATGGCTACCATCTGAGAGGATGCAGTTTGCGAGTTTACAAAAATCGACTGGATAAGGGCATGGTTTAGCAAACTCTCAATGAAGTTTATCTACTATGAACTACAGCATATATTTTAACTTCGAATCCCTTGGTGTAGTAAGTGGTTCATGAAAGTTTCAATAGTTACATACGTCCCGGTTAGTGAAATGCTTTTAGTATTATCAGTTTTAAATCTCGCCATATAAATTATTTAATTATTATTTTTTGCTCATTTACAACTATTATCCTTGTATCTGAGAAATTATTCTTTACACGGACCAAAAACTCCTGACACTGAAATTGTACCACTACGCGCTGTTTCTACCGCAAGAAAAGTTGCCTCCCGCCCAGTTTAGCTCACGTTGGGAACATACCCGGAACACCCCTTTTCTTATCTCCCCTTCCTTTCCTTTCCCTTCTGACTGCAAAGAATGGTCCGCCTTCACATACAACAACCCTCCGCTTGCCGTGCTTACAAAATACACACCACTGTGTTGAGAGGGGAATGGAAAGAAAACGAGTCGCACAGAGGAAACCTTATACACAGGGGCTGAAGCCCTCCACGTCGCTTTAATGCCGTGCAACCCTATAGGTTGGGACCCTTCTCTGGCCGGCCGGGACAATGACACCAGAGGCAGTCGACCATTAGCTAGCGTGTGCCTTATGTCGAACTTGTTGACCTGGAGAGGGAATAATTTCAGCCAGCCTCTTGCCCTGCCTTAACACTT
Organism: Vandiemenella viatica; assembly: GCA_031002005.1. Taxonomy (NCBI): domain Eukaryota; kingdom Metazoa; phylum Arthropoda; class Insecta; order Orthoptera; family Morabidae; genus Vandiemenella; species Vandiemenella viatica. The sequence goes on along the minus strand of JARYHS010008074.1, from coordinate 240,801,963 downwards.
AACTCGCAGAGGTTATTGAGTTTTGAAACGTGGACTCAATTTCTAAACGCCCCACTTATTGCTAGATAATAACTGGGGAACGCGACAATAATGACATATCACTGAACAGACAGCAAAAGCTCTTCAGTTTGGAACATATTATGATTAATTGCATTTTGCCGTTAAATTAATATCACACCAAAAACAGTTTTTTAGCTAATGAAACAAATGTTTTTACCACCGAATAATCCAGCGTGTACTTCAACGCAATATGGAAATATCATGTTCTTGTTAAGCTGTCCCTTATTATTACTTAATTAATGGAGAGCTCATTTTTAAACATTAATAAAATTCTCTTGTACACCATGTCAGAAGTGACAAGTATTTAGTTAACATTGTACGACTCCCTTAAATTTTTTAACTTTTTCCTGAATCATAAAGTATATTAATCTTCTTTTGGGAAAAGAGAATTTTGAATAAAAATCTCATTTTTTTAAGATAAAAAGAAACGCACTGAATTAAAGGTCAGTAATATGTAAGTTACTTAACACGAATATTGAGCGTAATTGTTTCTTATTTGTGGTTGACATTATCAGTTTCAATAAAAGACTGGTACATAACATCAATAACCTATCAATTTCCAACATAATGCTGCATCTTGCCAAAAAAAATGAATAAAAAAATAAATGAGAGGATAAAACAAAAACGTAATATCTTCTCAACCAAGAAGTCTTTCTGGATAACAAGTAACGGAAATCCTTGACTGACCTAGCAAAACCAGCACAAAAAATATTTCATTAGCCTGTCACAAATTATTACTACTTGCAGTAAACGAATGAAACGATTAAAACATTCATGGAAGCAGGGGGCTTTACGACTAGTCAACGTCGAGATGCTGAGAGCACGAAAAGAATGGGGGCCAAGGAATGAGGAGGCTTTTGATAGAACGATACCCGCAATCAGCTTGAATGATTTGGGGAAACTATGCAAAACCGAACTTTGGATGGTAACCGCGGGGATCGAATCTGCGTCTTTCCGTAAGTTAGACCAGAGCGTCTAAACCTACCTAAAATTAACCCACATAAAACAAATGAAGCTGTGTGTTTTGCGTTGTTTCTTGTAAGCAGGTTATGATGTTAATTTGTTTCATTTTACATCTGCCGCAGTCACTGGACAGATGGGTGATTGATTCAAAGTTACTGATTAAGTTAAAAAAAACTTAATGAACGATAAGACATCTTAAGCTGATTATATGCTGAAAAATATTTTCTACAGTTAAGTAAGCAATTATATATTTTCAAGAGCAATATATTTAGCCATATTGAAAATTCAGCTATCGAAGCATTTATTATTAGGGCGTGCGAAGCGAGCCCTTATACTAGGAGACGATTTGTGCACACCTTGTGGTACACTTTTCGAAAAAACTGCTGCACCTAAAGACGTGAAATTGAACATACTGATTCAAAGTCAATTGTAGATGTGTCATCAATCGTCATTTTCGTAAAAAAAACACAAATAAATAGCTAAATTTTTTAGTATTTCTATTCATTCATGCTGAGAGAAACCGGAGGCGTTCGCGTCACGTGACCATGTTATATGGTCGCATCACGTGATTGTGTCACGTGGTTTGACACAGTTATTGTCAAGAATTTGTGAATCAATTAACGCACAAGATATTGGAAACGTGTTAATGTAGTTTCGCCTTTGGTGTGTCCATTGAGAGGGACGCAGTTTGAAAACGCTGTTGGCATTTATGCAATAACTTACCGCTGAACTTCAAGTGCAGCCATCTGTCCACAGTAACGGGAAGATAATCAAATAAACTGTTCATTAAAAGTGTAGTTTGTGATTCCGATGTTGACCTGAGAACTTACGCTCCAGAAAGAGAGTTTTTTTTGTATTAAATATGATCTATGGTTGTTGAATGTTCTATGTAAATACATCTGTGATTTGTGTAAATTTAGATGTGACAGTTTTGTAATTATATAAAGAAAGTCCACTACCACACTTAATCACTTATTTAAATACCTATACAATTATAATGACTTACGATTCAATGTTTAATTAAAATCAAATAAAATATAAAAGGAATGTGCACCTAATCGGTACGCTTCAAACTTTAATCGAAAATAACGTTGCCGTAACTCCATGAAGAGAGATTTTAATGTTTTTACTAAAGATTCTTCTGTATTATTGCTAAGATGTGTGTATGTGGGGATTCTACGCCGCAATTTGATAATGAATTTTTATGTAACTCGATGAGACTTCGAGATATAGCACACCAAAAATCAGTTGTAGGTATAGTTTCTTGTGCTTTTGGTGTTGTTTCTTCTGGTCCACGCTTTATTTCAACCTAACAACAACCAATAGGAAGGAAATAAAACACCTTAAGTGAATTTCCACCGTGTTGATATAGTGGTTTTGGTGATTTTTTTTTATTTTTTGATCCAGAACGGATTTCACCCTAACCTTCTCACTTTTGAGATACAGTATCTCGAGAATTAAGCGAGATATAAAAAAAAATATTCTTTATTTTCGATTTGTTTCTCCGAGTTCTATACGAAGAAATCTAAGTCCGCCTGATCAAATGCCACGAGTGATAATTGTTCGTTTTGAAAATTATTTTCATCTAATTGATCAAAATAGTGGTTGTGTTCCAATTCCACCTACAAATAAATTTTGTAAAAGAGGGAATATCACTTGATCAAGAAAACAATTTCCATTACAATTAGCTTTAGCAATAAAAATTCATACAGCTCAACGTTTAACATTGGATAAAATTGCAGTAGATATTGGAGACAAAGAAACTTCTGTAGGTTTAAAGTATGTCGAGTTATCGAGAGTAAAAACTTTAGAAAGCCTAGCATTTAACAGAAGATTTTCTTAAGACCGAATTAGCAATATTAAAAATTCAAGTATGTTAAAATGTAGAATACAAGAAGAAACTCGAATGAGAAATTTTGTATCTGATTAAAATCAAATTAAATAATTTTTTTTAATATTTAAGGATTGTGTCTTATTACAAATGTGCCCAATTAATTTTTGTCAACCATCTAAAACTAGGGTTTTTGATGACAGTTCGTGAAGTTTATATTAAAATTCTTACGATTATTTATTAATTTCTTTAGTTGTATATAATATTTCTTCTAGCAAATCTTCGCGAGCCAACACAAAGCCGTGCTAAAAGCTAGTTGTATTATGTTCTTCAAAATTTTTTTACCTTTGGCCACGTCTGTGTGGGGTGGATATTATGTCCACTATATGAATCTACACAATGCAGAATGGAAATGTCGACAGTGATGGATCTCAGCAAGAGATAACATGGGCGAGTATGACTCTTTGCTCCCATGACTGGTTCACGAGACAAAAACCAAGACACTGACGCCACCTGATACGATTTTGCGGTTTACAAAACCACGACGTCTGCGAATACCTACGCGCTTACGGTTTCGTTGATGAATACGTCGGCCGTTCAGGATACTCCCACGGTACCCAACAGATTCCTGCTTCGGCACCTCAATCCGTTAAATTCCTTCTTAAGCTTTCATGGCGACAGCAGCAAAAAATGTTGGCACTTTGGAACCGACTGTATTGAAATTTCTTTACAGGAAGATATATTCTGTCAACCACCAAACGGAACTGTGTTCATTACTCAAAAAGTTTTTTGGGGGTACCACCTTTAAAAATGAAGAGAGATAAGGGGAAAAACATTTCGCGCTCCATCGAGTGTAGTATCGTTAATAGCTATTCAAAAATGCAAGCAATGTTGTTTTTTTAAAAAAAAATTATTTAGTTGTATATAAGCTCTCGAATTTGTTCGAAACATGTAACGCCCTATAATAATCCAAATATATAAGTGCAAAATTTGAAAAAATTCAGGTTAATTGCACTTAATAAGAAGTTTTAAAGGAAACTTTATGAATTATATGAGCTGGCAAGTTTTTCGGATTTTTGCATTACTCTATTACTAACAAAAACTGTTTAGTAACTCCGTTGCCTTTGCATCATTTGTGACGAAAATTCACAGGATGAGGTCTTTTATTAGCGGCAAAACGGATCCGTGGACAATTGTATGTATAGAGTAGTATACCTTCCCACACTGGAAGCCTAGAGATAATTTTTTTCGCGTACCGATGATTATGTGTTCAAAAATGCAATCAGTGTCGTTATGAAATACTAGCTGGTGCCCACGACACAAGTGATCTGCGCAGGGTACATATGGCTGCAAAGAGAAATATAGGACAAATATACTACTGTCTTTGATTGAAATATGAAAATGATCTCCGACGACCAATTTCATCCACCAATGTACCACACCCCTATAGCTACCGACATACAATCACCTTGGTGCACGTTAGGAGACTCGAGGCTACTACCACACACAAACACCAGTGGACTGCGCTTGGTAGTTTTGGCTGCGGAGTGAAATATACGGACACACATGTCTATTTTTATATCAGGTCGACCACTTTCGACCACCGCATCTACCACATCACCACAGCTGGCCAACGTTGTGCACGATCGGTGACTCTTTGCTACTATCACACACAAACACCAGTGGTCTGCGCTAGGTAGTTTTGGCGGAAAAGTGAAATATAGGGACACACACGCCTCTGGTCGAAATATGGAAGTGCCCCAGGTCGACCACTTAGAACCACCATATCTCCCACGCCCCTACAGCTACAAAACTGCTACCATCAAGGTGCACGATGGGAGATTCGATGCTACTACCACACACAAACACCAGTGGTCTGCGCTATGTAACTGTGGAAGCAAATAGAAATATAGGGACACCCATGTTTGTGGTCGAAGGATGAAAATGTCCCAGATTGACAATTATCAACCTCTATACCTCACACACCCCCACAGCTACAGGCATTCGGCCAACGTTGTATACGATGGGAAACTCCATGTTACTGCCACACACAAACATCAGTGATGTGCACTATGTATTGGTGGCTGCAGGATGAAATATAGTGACATATATATATATAAGATTCAATTAAACGTTTCGTGAGATATGAGCACTTTGATATAGAGTCTAGAGTGTTGTATGAAGTAATTACGAGTGCTTGTTTAGTTACTTATTTCCTGGAGGAATCCTTTCCTTTCTTATAGCTTTACGCTTCATTGACGTCGAGGTCATTTGAGACGGGAAAGTACTGTGGGTAAAAAACGGGTAGGAATTCGGCTATGGCTCTTTTGAAGGAACCATCCCGGCGTTCACGTGGCGTGATTTGTAGAAACCATGGAAAATCCTAATATGGATGGCCAGACGGGGATTCAAACACTTGTACGAATCCTCCACACGTTTCTTAACTAATGTTGTTCAGTATTATGAAAATACTGTCACCACCTTGTTTATGGGTAATTCAAATTTAGCAATGTGGGTTCGTTGGAAACCTTGAGCATGAGTTCAACTCAACCAGAATACAGAAGCTACGGATAAAATGGTACGCGTTCCGGCAAGAACGGCTTGGATTTTTTGAAACATTTTTACACTCAACCTTCACGTTGAAACGAATACTTGTCACTGTTTTAAAAAGCAGCAGATACACGAGTAATCCTTACAGATTCTATCCATACCCCTTGTTGCAGAGTATGAATAGCTACACCAATCCGTGTAAAGCTTCTTTCGTTGTATGCTAAACATTAACTCTATGAACCAATTTGTAAATCTGATGTAGAGAATGATAATGCCAGAAGCGAAAGTACTAGATAAGCCCAAGGAAGTTCTTCGAGTTAAGGCTAAAATATTTATATATTAACCCATGGCCACTAACTTTAAATTTCATATAGAGTTACTGGCTAAAATAAATAACAACTTTGTAAGAATAATAGGACTTTAGAAATATTTACATGAAGCAAATTTTAATTATTTGAAGAAAGTAGTGAATAGAAAATTTCATAAAAATGCTTGATTACTATGCGAATTATATAGTCTTGAATTAAGTTATTTACTAGCTGTGAATAAAGAAAATGCCAAACCATTAACCGGGTTTGGTGGCTTGTTATAAATGTTACTTACATTTTTGAAACATTTATTATCAACATTATACACTCTCTGTGGTAAAAATTAGAAAATAACACAATAATTCATCTGCGTTATGACCTAACAGATTCCTTAGTGACTTTTTAACGATTCTGTTTTCCTCAATTTATGGCAGATTTCTGATATTGTGAACTGACAACGAGTCGAATAGCGTTACAGGTAGCGCCAGTGTGAGAAGTTCGACAGTGTAGGTGTGTGTGTAAGTCTCAACACTGTAACGGGTTTAATTCTAACCTTGGTCTGTCGGGGGATTTTTCTCTGGAAGCATATTTCAGAATCGCTTTAAGATTATGATCATAACAACTCATTTATGTGAGGCCCTAATATGACTGGGTTCTATGCAGGCTATCAAGAAGATACTCAAATAACCTGAACAGTCGTGAATGACTAAATGTCGTTTCTCATGTGTATATTTAGAAGGTACATTTTAACGAGAAACAGTTCGGTTCCTAGTGCCATTAGTGTGGTGAGCAGGAGATACTTAGCTTGTCGTTACAATATTTCGTAATAGACTTAAAATGTAGCAATTTACCCTCAATAATCTCAAACGATGGAGTGACGAAGACTCAAACTGGTTTTACCGTCCTATCTTCGGCTCACGTGTTGAGATAAAGATAATGTTTTAGTCCGATATAATGCTCGCCAGAACATTCGTATAAGAAAACGTTTTGCAAGATACAATAAGCGACACCTCAACTAGGCAACTGGAAAATAGTTCTATGTTGTTTAGCTGTTACGTTCAACCCGTTTTGATTAAAATTATTTTCTTATTAAAAATAAAAAAATAAACAAAAATCGGTTTACGCTGTGGGGTTATATATGATCTTGACAGCTGAATTACAAGAACTGAAAGTCTTCTAGCATCGAGAGATAAAGTAGCTGTGTCGTGGGCCATTCATGTTTAGTGAGAAGTCTTATTGTAACTCATGCACTAACAGGTAGTTAATTTTAATCATACGTGGGAGTGACCTCATCGGAAACTCATACCGTCTCAGAGACAATGAAATTTTTTCTCTCGTGTGGCTCAGCGTCCAATTATTCAGGCCCAAGACTTCAGTCCTCTCGTTGAAAGTTCTAATAATCGAAATCTGGATGGTCAGATTCGAGCTCGAACCCGCGCCCTCTCAAAACCAGGGATGAACGTTCACCTACTCACACACTTCGCCCGGTGAGAATTTGTATCCTGCATTAATAGCGTTCTCAGCACTTAAAATGTATATTTTGATCGGTCTTTATGTCATATCTGCGTCAGGTTTATTAAAGCCGGCAGAAGATGGGGAGGGGTTCAAGGAACGGTATGGAATTCACCCTTGGCATTTTGAGTGCATCATTCCGGCATTTACCTAGAGTGATTTCAGGAAACCATGGAAAATCAAAATCTGGATGAACGGACGGGGATTCGAACTCGCCTCCTCCCGAATGCCAGATCCGATTGCTATCGTTCACCCATCAAGTTCGCTTTAAATGAACGAACACGAAGCTTTTTCTATTAAACCAAAACATTTAAGCACATCTGAAGGAAACCTGCGGGACATAAAGAGAAAAGTTTCAGAATTGTGTGTTGTTTGACGTTGCGGTATGAAAATTACGAAGAATTCCATGGACATCCGATCAGCTGCCTCATCGAATACATGTCAAGCATCTGCATTAGACGAGCATTGGCAATGCAGCAGGTCGCAAGTTCATTAGTTCACGCAACGGAAGCGCATGCCTGACTATTGATCGCCAATTCGACTTAACCATCCGGCGCAACACTCTCCTGTCTCATTGTAAATACAATAATAAAATAGGAAATAAGTCACTTATAAACATTTCTGTTACACCACTAATCTCCAAATTTCATGAAATAGTTCTGCAGATTTTAGTCTGGCAATGCTGACACTGGACGGCTAAAAGTTTTTAAAATTATCTGCTTCCTTTTTCGGTCTTCAAACATAAATGAAGCTTTATGTTCTGAGAGTACGACAGTGCTACAGACTCTGCGATCTTGCACGCGATATTAAATTGTAGAAAGCATTCATAATAGAGTGAAGTATGTTTTACTGCTGTAGAATTACTTTTAAAAAATCCTCGATTAGATTACACAACAGAACGAATCAAAATCTGCATTTTCAGGTGGATTGGTGACTCTAGTTAAAGCGTCACAATATTAGTTACACGGGTATCTCCTGCACAAATGTCCAGATTCAAACCTCGCTCCTGACTCACTTCTGTTTTTTTGACAGCTTTTTTAATGAATTAAAACAATGTTGGAAAGGTTCCAGTTTTTTCCTGAAAAATTGTATATTAATGTGTGGCACCCAGAACCAAACTTACACGGTATCATAAACATGTGACGAAATGTATAGACCCTGTTCAGTGCAGAAGCTAACGACAAGTTCTACTAGAAGTCAGTCATGTACAAAACTGTCGCTTCCAAATGGTGAAGCTAGGAAGAAACACAATAAGAGCATAAATATATCATTTTATTCATTTGCGTTGCATTTTTTGCTTATATATAATTCGTCTCGTGTTTGAGCAACAACCGAAAATTTCATAGTGGTAGATATAAAGAGTACGTGTAAGTAACAAAGTAACGCCAACGCAAAAACGAGTCGATAGAGTTGACCGTATTGTTGATTTGTTGTCAAAACTTCTTATGTTTTGTGACACCACGTCATTTATTCAGTTATTAGGGACACTCACACAGCAACAAGTTCTAAAAAAATGTTTACGGATGATGAATCACGCACCATCATACTTTTTCCGTAGCAAAAAGTGTTGTATGTAACCTGTATTTACGGGAGAAAGATCAGGACGGTCAGACATTGACGTGCATGAATCGTGCAAGTCCATGAAGATGTGCTGGGGGGTGATAGTCGAGGCACTTTCATTTTATTTACAAACTGAGACTGAAATATAGAGACTTGCTCTGAAAAATATGCTGTTACATGAGATTAATATGACCCAGAACTTCTTCAGTAAATTCAAATGCCGATATTTTACACAAAACATTCTACTCACTATCCTTTGCCATGACCAAAAATTTGTGATATTATTAGCTAAAATAACTACATTTTCGAACTAAATATTTACTGTAGCATAGGGACTAGCGTGGTACTCTACTTTTAAAACAATCATTTGACTTAATAGCGAATTAGCTTGTTCTAACGTTAAGTCATTGTTTTATTAAACTTATTTAATATTTCAGCTTCATTCTTAAACGCAAAACTAAGGAAAACATTTAACGAAATACGTCCGAAGCGGACCTGAACCAATGACTCTCGAATATCGAGGCCAGCGTGCGAGCCTACGTTGATGGGGCCGGCGAAACATGAGTTTACTGTATGAGACTTACTAACGACCTTTCGTCATCGGTGCTTAGTTCGGGGGAAAAAATTACTACCACTTATTGGTGGTTCATTCGTGTTCTTTCCACCGAACAAACTGAACACTGCAGTTTTGAAAACCACACATCTTTTAATTTGGAAGACAGATAGCTTGCGCAGCCACCTAGTAACGTCCTGGCTATAACTAATGTTCAAAGGCAAATCCGAAGGATAAGAGAATCTTGTCTCTGGGAACTTTTCTTTGTTTAGTTCTCTCTGATGTCACTAGGACTGTTCTAGAACTGTTCGACCGCATCTTGTCTCACATTGCGTTGTTGTCCGGTGCAATATTTCTATGTTTGTTAACATTGTTTCTACATGGACTTTTGGAGGACTTCGTGATACACTTTGACATTCACCCTCTAAAATTACAGGAAAGTAGGTAAAGTACCACCGGTAAGAATGAAGCATCTCGGCAGCTTGTTTTCAGCACCGGGAGATGGAATGAATTCTTTTATGAGGGTTAACATTCAACGAAAAATTTTTGAGCTATAATAGTTCACACAAATAGTGTTAGACAGGAGATCTGTAAACAACTGGGGATCAAAGATATAGTCATTTCCTAATTGTATACATATCTTAAAATCTGGCACAATCTCTGGGGATTATCTCCACAGCACTGTTCCGAATTTTTTCCACTTATCTCGGTGGCTGATGAGCAATTAACGTTTTTTTTGTGAAGAATTTGTCGTATATAAGTATGAAGAATATTTACTTACGAGTGAATGTTACCAGTAGTTCCAGACGACACACGGTTCTTAATTTCCGCAAAACAATGGTTATACCCAACCAAAAAGGATCAAAATTGAAGGGCCACGGGGAAGAACGATCATAGTCTATTTTGAGATTACATTGGGAATTTGTAGCTTATAACAGACAGTTTGTAACTGTGATACCACACAGGCAAAAAAGAGCATACATAGATCCTGAGTTATAACAGGGAAAAGATTGGAGGTTACGGGGAATAACGATTAGTCTCCCTGCAACGTCTGGCAAGAATGATCAAGGTCACATGGTCAATGACGTAGGTGTTGACTCAGTACGTCTTCTGCTTGCTTTCGGTTCAGAGTTGTTGATATTCTGTTTACATTAACGTAACCTTCTGTCCATAACCTAACCTAATCTGTAAGCGTTACATTGTGAATTATGTCGAGTGATTTTAATGAAGCAGACAGTGTTGAAGTCGAAGGGATGAGTGTACAGAGTGATGTGATAGAAAGGTAGCGTACTGGTAGAGTGAGGGACGTGGTAAAAAGCTGCGAGCTTCAACTTATGAGTTAGGTGAGGACTGTCGGTGCTTTCGCTACAAATGTTTTCAAGTTATATCGTCTGACGAATGACAACACATTTAATAAATTGTGCGATTACAACAAACAGATCAATATTTGAGTGGATTGATTATCGTTGTTCCACTTCAACGGCGGCTTAACAGAAAGGACGATGCATCGGCAAGTTACCATTTGTCTTCTTATTGTTATTGTGTATGTGCGAGTGTTGATGGTAGTGATACATTGCAGGATATATCTGTTTGCTTCAAAGCTTTCTTGGCCTTACACAGTATTACAAATCGCCATGCACAAATTTTAAAGAAACAGCTGACTGAATTCGGTGAACCTCGGTGAGATGGTCACATAAAAACAGACCAAATAAACTGTCTCAGGAAACTAAATCCAAAATTATTTCCTTTATTAAATATCTGAAAGGAAGGAAAACGCACTATTCTTTATAAACGATACGTCAAGGTTCTACTTATCTGAAGAGCAAGATAAATCCAAACTGTGGATGATGTACAATGACTCTAACCAAGATCACACTGTTGGTTTGACAACTTTCCGTGAAATTTTTGATGGAAACTTCAATATTTCTTTTGGATTCCCACAGAAAGACGCATACAGTTGTTGTGATTTATTGAAATCGGAGATATCAGTGTTAGAAGAAAAAATTATTGAGACTCCTGATGAAGAAACCAAACCATCTTTAGCAAAGGACTTACGTAAGAAGGAAATGGAACAAAAATTAAATTTGGTGAGAAGTGCGAAGTTTTATTCAATCGAAAGAAAGTATCGTAAAGAAGCCATAAAACACGAAGAAATTGAGGCGATTATTGCTGACTTTCAAAAAAATCTACCGACTCCTAACATTACTACATCTGGCGTATATTATTGTCGTGAACTAAACTTTATTTCATTTAATGTTCATGTACTACCAGACTCAACATCAGTATTTTACTGTTATGATGAAAGCGTGGCTTGGAAGGGGGCGGATGACGTTTGCTCAATGCTGAAACACTTCTTTGAGAAGAATTTCACGGTGATGCGTTTCCTGCACTATGCAGTTCATACACTAAAACAATTTGCAACTATAAAAGTAGTTTTTCCAATAAAAGGTCACTCCTATATGGAGGGTGACAAGGATATGAGTTTTATCAATGCCAAATCTTACACCGAGACACCCAATGACTGGATAAACGTCATCAGAAATAGCAGAGTCAAACCAACACCTTTCACGGTCATCAATTGAGCCACAGACATCAAATTTGAAACTTTGACGGACTATGTATCTGGGGTTTATGCTAAAAAGTGTCCTATGCCTACACGGACTATAAGAATTTTAAAGGTTGACGAAAAGGAGATTAGATTCGTTCTCCAAATGGCAAACTATTTTGGAAGCTACTTAAAGTCCCTTTTTGTAGGGAACGAAGCCACAGGAAGAAAGAAACCAAAAAAATCGTCGAAACAAAGTGAACCAACCGTACTCACAGAACTATACAATGGAAACCAGCAAAATTGAAGGACCTATTACATTTAAAACAGTTCTTGACCAATCCAGATTCTCAAGCATTCTACGATTCGCTAGTTCCTGCCCTTGATTTGGATGAACCAGACGAAGTTGATACTGAGTACGCAGACGACCCACCAATGGATACTACCCCATAACTGGCAAAAACGATCAAACATCCTCTTGTTTTGAAAATTTTCTGTTCATGTTCCATCCGTTTAATGTCATTTTTATTGCTGATTAAAAAAAATATGTATTAGTATAAACAAAGCTTAAAAAACATCTGTATACCTATTTTTCAGTAATTTATTCGACTTGGAACTTAGAAAATTGAATTTCGGAAATTGGGATATGTGGAAATATGATCGTTCTTCCCCGTGACCCTTCAATTATATATCCAAAAACTAGCCGAAAGAAACTTGTCAGACTGTTACTAAAATACTGATATTCAATGACGTTAAGGAATACTAGATGACCCGTGAGAAAATTTCGCGAAAAACAATGCGATGAAAAGTTGGGTTGAATATGATGTCATCAAAGCTGAGTCATTACTCTTCATACTCCTACTTCATTTATCGATTTTGGTTAGAAATCCAGGGAGATAAAATGCTGGAAAGACATAAAACGTATTTCAGAAAAATTGATATTTTTGCCCTTTAAGGGTCGAATTACGAAAACCTCCTTTCTTAAAATATAATGTTACCATGGCGGAGACCTTATTCTTTAATATGATACCACATATATCTATATCGGTTAGATATTAAGGGAGATAAATCGCTCGTGACACAAAAGTGCGTTATAGAAAAATTTATACTTTTTCCCTTTAATGGTTGAATTCCAAAAACATTCATTCTTAAAATATAATTTCACAAAGCTGAGACATTACTCCTTACAATCCTACTTCATTTATCTATTTTGGTTAGATATCCAGGGAGATAAATGGCTCGAGATACAAAAAACGCATTTTAGAAAAATTAACATTTTTGCCCTTTAGGGGTCGAATTACGAAAAATTCCTTTCTTAAAATATAATGTTACCACGGCGGAGACTTTAGTCTTTAATATGATATCTCATTTATCTATATCGGTTAGATATTAAGGGAGATAAATCGCTCGTGACACAAAAGCGAATTGCATAAATATTGATCCTTTTGCCCTTTAAGGGTCAAATTCCGAAAAATTTCTGACTTAATATATGATGTCACTAAAGCGGAGATCTTAATCTTTAAAATGATACTTCATTATACGATTTCGGATAGGTATCCAGGGAGATAAATGACTTGTAACACAGAAATCAGCATTTTAGAAATATTGACAATTTCGCCCTTTAAGGGTCGAATTCCTAAAACTTTGTTTCTTAAAATATGATGTAATCAAAGTAGAGACCATACGCTTTAAAATGACACCTCATTCACTGATTTTGGTTAAGTATGAAGGAAGATATAGGCTTGTGACAAAAAAATACCTTATAGAAATAATATATATATGATGATTGTGAACGCTGATGAAGGCTTTGGAAACATTACAGACAAGTATAGAAGTTCCTGATACCTTTGTGCGGTCTAGTGGCTCAATGCTTACGACGTCTGAATGGGGACCGCAAGGTCCCAGGTCTCGGCTGCGATTTTCGCAGGCCTTTAACACGTCCTTGACCTCTGGCAGGGCTTTCTACGTGCATGCGAAATACGTCACACCACTGCCACAGTTAGGATTCTACGTTAATCTCTAAGTCACCTATAGCCTGTGGTATTACCGGTTTAGGAAGGACGCTGCGATGCGATGGAGGAGGATTGTGCAGCCGGTAAGAAACTCTGTCACCCGGTCTTTGAGTCTACACGGAATTATTTACTTTCTGACAGTATTGAGATTCAAGACACAATCACAACTAGAATTAATATATACCACTTGAAAAAAAAGGAACTAATAACGAAAGAAATTTCTGATGCTAATAGCGTTCTTCCTACAGTGAGGAAACTTAAATAGTAGATGTCAGCCATGATAACCGTAAAATAAGATTTATACAACTTGTATTTGATAAAACTGACAATAGTTGTTTATGTACGCCGTTATAAAACAACTTTTACTTTACCCGCGACATATTGAGCACCGGAAATGAGGAATAAATCGGTTCTTGTGATTTATATAGCAGTAATAAATTTTTGCCGATTGGCTAGGAATTGCCACATTAAAACATACGTTTAGTCATATTTTACAGAGAAAATATATAGAAGATATGGTTCTGCAGACATTTTAAAGTCTATGAAGTCCAGACTACGCACACAAATTTTATGATTTGCACTAAGAGAAGCTGCAGAATTCTGATAAATTTTAACTTCAATACACTTGTCGGGCTTTATTTACTTTTTGACTTTACGCCTCGTCATTAGAGGCGGGAAAGGACTGAGAACAAGGAGCAGGAAGGGATTCGGCCATGGTATTTCGAAGGAAGCATCTCGGAATTCGCCTGGAGTGATTTGGGGAAACCATGGAAAACACAAATTTGGATGCCCGGATGGGGATTCGAACCGCCGTCCTCCCGAATGAGAGGCCAGAGCGTTAACCACTCACCCACCATGCTCGTTGGTGGCTATATTTAATGATAATCACCAATTTCGCCTTCTGTGCATTTGAAGAGCTATCCTCACAAAATGATTAAAGTAAACAAAAGATATGTGTCATGGCCATTTAATCAACTGGTCAGTGGTCGAATGTGGGTAACCGTAAATATTTTCAATACATGCATTGAATTAAATTATAAATTTATTAAATTTAATTTGTATATAATTTGTTTGCACAGTAAAAAATCAATACACATGAAAACTATTTTTTATATTTCTTCAATCTATATTAAATTGGAAAACATCTACTGTGATCTTACAATCGGATACAGAGGATGTATGACAGCCGCGTTGATATTTATCTCTGAAATGAAAGTATTAAATAGTTTGAGTTCCATAATACAAAATTATTTTTCTTCATATAATATGACATAGCAACATGTTTTAAAATTTTACTCTAAAGAATTTGAATAGCTACATTTCTTTGATTTCTACTTGCATGTAATGAAAACGCTTTATATGGATAGAATTTAATTATTTAATCATATCAGTGGCTTAGGTAATAAACTATCGGAGGTCCAACTGCATTTTTAGACGTGAGCACGCGTTTATGTGATTAACCGTGGAGATATGCAGTTTTACACAGTTTTCTGTTTATACCACACTGATTGACCCTCTGTTTTTCAATAAAAATGAAATAACGACTAATGAGATATAATCTATACACAACTATTTTTTCTATGATGAACATAGATCACACTGCGTCAAGCTGTGCCAGATACGGAAGTAGGGTGGAAACTTCGTATCGTCCATATGTCTAATTGTTGTTGTGTGTGAAAGTGATAGTTATGTTTTCCCTCTGGTCTATGTTGCGTACATGTAAATTGAAGATGATGAAGTCAGTTGCCGGCCTAATCAGGTCTGCTCTTGCGAAAGACGCCAACGGGTTCACCAGTTTCAGCGTCCTCATCTGACGGTGTCGTATGACTTCACTTCATAAGCACTGTAGAGAAAATTGGAATTGAATCCTGCAATTACTTACACAATCTGGTAATTAAGAATCGAACATCACCAGATTTCCTACATACCGAATGGTGAAAGTTGTCCTGTTGGCGTGGATGTGACATTAGTTGAAAGGGGACAGTGTCATGGTGTGTGGAAATATTTTTTTATGGATTTACGCTTGGTCGGCGTCGAGGTCATTGAAGCCGAGAGAGGATGGGGAGGGGGGAGGAGTAAACAAGGAACGGGAATGAATTTGACCATGGCCTTTTGAAGGAAGCATCTCGTCATTCGCCTGGAGTGTTTTGGAAAAGCCATGAGAAACTAAATCTGAATGCTCCCACGGAGATTACAAACCGCGTCGTCCCGAATGCGAGGCCAGAGCGCTACCGGTCACCCACCACGCTCGTTGCCAGTGGTGTAAAATTAATCAGTTGTTGATTACTGTAATCTAACGGCCTGCCTACCGGTTTCTCCTATTCCCTTACTGTATAGACACCCGACAGTGTGACCGTGCGAGCTGAAGTGCCCCAATGCTGAACCGAGGAAGTCAAGGCACCCAGGTTCGAGCCTCGTGCTTGACCTGCTGACCGTACTAATTGTGGTTCCCTGTAATAACCTATGTGAATTCCTACACGGTTCTAAATTTTTGCCTCATAAATTAAACATTCCATCAAGAAATAAACTTACTGTACTGACTACAAATTACATGTTTCTCAAACAGGTGGCAGAACTTCAATTGTATCATTACTATAACGCCAACGACGGTGGCGGAAGATGCTGGCAGTTGAAACTACGTCAGTCAGGTAGCTGAAGTACTCATCGTGATGAAAAGCCATACGCTTAAACGACAACTTGGTTAGATTTTTTAATACGATCACGATCGAAACTACACAGCTATTGAATTCAGTGCCTATCATAAAAAATGTAATGTATCATAAGGCATTGCACTTTCCTGATCTATTGAGCGGGACTCTTGCCGCTGTTGCCGCATCTTCGAAATAAAGAGCTTCATTCTAACCATGATTCTTATCCTTCTTCGATTTCTCTCACACGCTTGGCTTCTCCAAAGGTTGCTGATGTAGTATCTTCGTCCGCCATCTGTCCTATTTTACGTTTTTTTTTCCTAACCACATTTTTTCCGCTTTACTTGTGACACTGCATTTAGTCAGCGTCACCTACACGAACTTTTTATTACTTCTGCCGTCGCAGTCAGAGATTCTATAAGATCTTCTGGCTGGGAGATAATCTGTTTCCACCGCCCGTACCTTTCCTCTGTTCTTTTCAGAAAGTTACCAAAATTCACGTCAATAAGTTTTCATAGTTTCATCGATACAGTAAAAAGCATCAAGTTAACTTTTCCATCCCATCTTTCTTGATCAAAGTAGAGGGTTGATTTCTTATTTTTGTTTTGTTTTTTTGTTTTGTTTTGAGTGTTCTTCCTTTACCGATTCGTTGTTGTATCTCTTGAACACATTTTCCTTCCAGTGACAAACTGGACCAAGGTATTACAAGTTCTAACGGGTCAGAATTAATGTAACGCCATTCAATTTACAGGTTACTTGAATATTCCTTACAACAGAAGTACCTACTCCGTTTTCTCAACAACAACAAAAAATAAAATATTTTAATGCTCATTTATTATATTCTTTCACAGACAGATTCCTTAAGATAAAACAAATACGTTCTTCATTTATGGACATAATAACCTGGAAGTCTGTTAAAAGCAATGCATTCTTATATTGGTCTCCCGAGTTTTCCATTTTCGACGCCATACGTCTAGCCTAGTGCTCTTTGAATATATATGGTGAAAAGTTTTGGACTTAAGCACCATCTTTATTTTATTTTAATACCCTAGTGATGTAATAAATAATACGTTTGATCTAACGTCAGTTGAAAATGGTAACAATTCAGGCATATCGCAAAATTTGCCGGTATTGCGTCGAAAAGATCAAGGAGCTCGGAGCAGGTTATCTCAGGTCACTTTTAACAATCGGTATGAGCTCACCACAGTCGCACAGTAAATGAGTATTCTCCTTCACATTTGCAGTAAGTAGTGGGTGGAATCTGTTTCTCATTTAAAAACACTGGCAATATTTAATATTAAACTTAACTACCAATATTTTGACTACCTCATTATAATATTTGGCTCTGTCTCAGTGGTCATAACTAGTTCGTTTCAAGAGCTTAGAATCTCCCCAAGCTCTAGGTGAGTTTGCAATCTCAGATCAACAAAACGATAAATGTAATGCGGTATCGCCATCTTGATGAGAGGATGACACAGATTATGACTAGGATTTAAGTTGACGTTATTAATTAGGCAATGAATTAGAGGTACATTTAATTAGCAAATTATAAACTGATCATAAATGAACATGGACTAAGTTATGTACAAAAGAATGACATTATTACATGCCCTGAGCATAGTTGGGATGTTTAATTAAAACGTTCTAACATACTGTTAGATTGAAAATTATTATCTGTATCATGGTAAGACATGTGAGATGCATTTCGAAGCTTGTTACGTTTGTTTACTGCGCAATTTTTAAATAATTTAAGATCAGCTTACCGAAAATATTCGGTAAATCACTTTTTTACCGAATTTCTCTCTACGGTAAAACATAAAGAGTATACAAATTTAAGTAAAAACTTTTTATCGAAAAACATAGGACGACAAAACCGAAAACAAGTCGATTATAACCGTAGTTTTGGAAGTGGTCGTTAGTGGCGCGAGCCGATCGTTGCGGCTCTGATTTGACAAACAGCCTCCGCCCTGCATTGCAAAGTATTGATCGTGCAGAAAGCAGAAGCGGAGGCCATCTCGCCGTGCCGCGCTCCGACTCTCGCTCTGTCTGTGTCAACGATGCCAAGGACGCCTTTCGTTCCGTCTAACACGCGCAGCGGACCGCGGGCCGTGTCCGCACAGGACAAGGGCTGCGCATTTTTCACAAATTCTTCAGAATTTTGAGCCAGAATTAAGTTTTCACTGTCTAATTTTCTCTCTCTAATAATGTTTATTGTAAAATGTGAGGGATTTGTTTAATATCTATCCATTGTCTCTATTTTTGTAGTATCACCATTACTAATAAAAGGCTAAGCCTGGTCATTATGTTCGCAACGCAGTGACGTCACGCTCGCGGCCTTGGTTGTCGAATTACCAACGGCCAGAGATGTTTTTACAGAAACGAGGTTATGAGTGTTATTTAATGACAACTCTATTTAGTTAAGGATTTGCTAAGAAATTAATTGGCAAAACATTAAAGGAAAAGTGTGCATTTCGTTTTAATCAACATATTAGTTATTAGCTGATTTTTATTTGTTTATATTCGTCTGATGTAGATGTTTTCCTTATATTTTCTGATCACTGTTATAGTAAGCTAAAAAACATGCAGTACAGTGAATGTATTAATGTCCGTGAGATTGGTGCTCATAATTTTCTAGCTGTGATATTAGCGGAGTTGTTGGTTAGGTTGGAATGCAGCCTGAGCCAGGATGACAACTGAAACTTTTTGCTACAGCGTAAGACACGAGGAATTAAATTGAGCCTTATTTTATAACAATTCTATTTAGCTAAATAATTGCAAAAAAATGATTTGGCATAACACCCCGTTCAATCCACAATTTATGATGGGCTTTATCGGCTAGTATGATCATGGCTTTTAAATCAGACGAGTGGATACAATACTCATTTATCCATACGTCGTTCTTCATTAATAATGTTATTTTCGGCGATGCATCTGGGTATTTCGATTAGACGCACAACATTTAGTGCAAGCTTACAGATTACCTGCCTTCTACATAAACAAAATTTTCCATCCCGCAAGCTCAAACTCCTCGGGAACAAGAAGGCAAATTGGCAACCTGAAGTAATTCCAAACACTAGGTTATTAATGCTAATTGCGACAGCAAGATACACAAATAAAACAAGAAAACATATATTAACAGCATGCCAGTAGTTAATACCTTACTTTAGATAATCTTTAATGTCTATGGGACACATTGCCCCAACATATATCTGTCACGGTTTTATGTTCATACGACTGACCAGGACGAACATGCTGTAACATAATCGTAAAATTGGAATCCTGTACCATGCACAGATAAGTTAAAATTTACTAACGTTCTAGTTAAATGTGAGATAGCAAAAATAAATAAGCTGCAATGTAGTGTTGACAAGCTTGACATGAAACGTGAAGAACGAGGCATAAGGAATGTGTGCCTGCATTGCTTTGCGAAGTCCCACTTCTTCGGAATCATTATCTAGTAGTTCTCACCGTTTTTTCTTAAAAGGCTTAAACGTTTTCTAATTCTGGAAATCCCTGCGTGGCATTATTCGTTCTCTGACACGTGACATTGAAGATGATATGGATAAACTTTCTAGAAACTGGAGTACTAGAGTACACGTTTAGGTATAAATGATATAAAAATTCCGACATTAGTCTGATCCTGACTATAACTATTGCCATGATGGTCAACAATACAGCAAATGCGATAGCCTCTAACTACAAAAACACACGACACAAAGTGGTTGTCTAGGCTTCCAGGATCACATTGGGAAGCTGTTGAGTCAAACCAGCCTACAAGACACATAGCAAGGTCAGCACCTCCTTGATTAAGCAAAACACAGGCTAAACTCGCTACAAACTGCGGTGTCTATGAGATTCCTTGCGCTGTTGTTCAGTCTATATTGGAGTGAGTCCACAGTGCGACCACTCCGCTAACTCAGTTGGCTGCGGCGCCGTGATGATGTCTGGCACTGACACGGGGTGGGCGAGTCCCGTAGGTGGAAGAAATTTTCACCATCGGTGGTTGGCCGGCATGGTAGGAAAGACGGAGGTGCACAATTCCTAATCATTAGATTGTGCTCAAAGTCTGGGCTAAATCCAGAACCACTTCGCGGTGCGTATGGAGTGAGATAAAACGGCATTGTTGATCGTGTTTGGTCCGAAGTATGGGGACGTTAAGCCTGGACTTTGGATACCTATGAAAAGACTAGGCCTAAATGAGCTGGAACCAAGTTTCACCTCTTCCTGCTTCATCTTTGATTTCATTCTCTACACTGAACACACACATATAAAGGGGTAGGCAACGGGAAACGAACCTAGTTCATCCTCCACTAGAGTTCCCATGGAGAATTTGTCCTCCACCGGAGCTGCCAACGTTCGGAATCGGCATCACAAGCCCGCTCAGTGGACAACAGACTATGATAACATTTCCGCCACCACAAATCAAACAACTCGATCACTGCGTGGCATTTATCTACGACTTTAAAAATACCACACTTCTTCCGAAAGATGATCAATGGTGGCCGAGGCGTATAAGATAGGCACTAGAGATTACTAAACGTCGTAATATCGTCAAAGAGGACAGCGGCATATGGCTTCTTAGCTTTTCTCGTTGCCAAATGACTCACTCCTTGATCCCCACCCAACCACCTTACAGATACACTCTCGTGATTGGCTGAAAGTTCCAAATGGGGAGTAAGTATAGTAGAGACTATGAAACTCTGCGCAGTTTCGCCCTAGAACAGTCGGAAAACCGCACCTCCCGAGGCTCAAGCGGTTCTTTGAGGATATTAGTGCGGCTCTTTTATAATATTTTTTTGGATATATATCTTTACCGACAGTAATAATAGTAGCAATAGTAGCAACGTAGGTGAGATCCAAAAACCAGACCTCACCTGTGTGAACAAACGTTTTCTAACATGAAAGCAAATACCCGATGAGAAATTTATGTTCTAAATTAAAAACAAGTTACGACCCTAACTTTCTAAGGAAATGAATGAGCATTGTTTTCAATCATTGAAATGCTTACTACTTACATGTGATTTATTTATGAATATACTATTTACACAACCGTGTGTATAATGGTGTATTGATTACTTAATAAATTATATTAATAATTTCTTTATTAAACTATAACTATGACTTATAAATTTTTCCCAACTCCTTTAATGGCGATATTAGCTCTTTAACTTCTAAAGTTTACCGACCATTGCCCTAGAAAAATGTCACAGAAGATTCACAACTTCGGCATTTTCACACTAGGGCGCGTCGCTAACCAGGAAGCATGGGAACTATTTATTGTGTCTGCCGAAGCCTTCGATTCCAAAGCTTATTCTGTTCTGAAGTGCAGTAAAACACGGCTGAATTCGAAGCTCCAAATGATGACAACAATTTTCCATGGAACTTTACTCCGTTTTTTAATTTCTGCGTGAAAACATCCCTAATGTCGCCCTTTACTTATGCGAAATTCCTCACATGCCCCATTCAGAGGCTGCCGTGGATGTTTTCAGTTGCGGATGTTACATTCCCCACATTCGCGAACGGATGAGCAGTATCTTCTACACAAGATAGCTTCACGAATCTATCGTTATTTAGCTGTCTGTCTGGGGTGTGTTATGGATTGAGTGTTAGGTGACATAGTAACACTTAGAATGCTTTCCGCTTCCAGTTTATATCGTAACGAATTATTAGATACAGGAGTCGAGACGTCGCGTCGGTTAACAAAATGCGTTCATGTGTTTAGAACGATTTTTATGTCTGCGGTGCCATTCATATTTTCCAAAGACGATGAAGATTGTAACACAGTTAGAAAACTGTGTCTGTTATTTATTCGTAACTTCGTTCAAGTGGAATGTTAATTACGGATCTCTTCTTAAACTGATTGCATCAGTATGTCAAGACACATCGCCAGCATGGGTGGGAAAGAAGGGGGAGGGGGTGTTTACGCTGAAATTACGATAAACACTTTGACTGTCAGAAACAACCTAATACAACCAGCAGGTTTTTGCTAGAATCGCATTCAACGATTTATTGATACAATTTGTAGAAAAGTTTATCTTAAGTTTTTCGGCTTTTCGACTTCAAATAAAAAAATACCCTATTTTAATCCTTGGCCATGGTTTCCAGATTACATGTAACGCATCAAAATTAGAGTGGTAGTTTTTCTGTGAATGCTGTTCATCCAGACAGATAAAATCGGCCAAGTAACGTAAGTTATTTCTCATAGTCGAAATTTTTAAGATCTACTCTTGGAGTTGATACTCGTTATCAAGGTCAAGTTGATGGCCCAGCAGTTGTTTAACACATATAGTTCGCTGTATTACGAATAAAGAGATAACATTATGTTTTTATTTGTAAGATACTTGTCGGTACACAAACATTCTTATTAAATAAATTTTCATAAACAAACGTGAAACATTTAATAAAGGGAAATAAGCATTGCAGTTAATCACAAATTCTTGATCTTAATTAGTTAGTTTCGTATCTGAAATCCAGTATGCTCGTTTTTTGAAACATAATAGTAATAAACTGCGTAACAAATGAGACGTCTAAATCTTAATTTTTGTTAAAATCACAAAAACGTTCACTTTGAGAAATGTAACTATGTCTTTAGCTGCCTAAATAGTGGCATAGAATTCTGTTTTCAATGTCTACTAATAACCATTAAACGAATTTGAAATATGCGGTCACCCTTTCCATCTGTAGACTCAGTACATTGTAACTGTTGGTGGCGAATAATTACTGCAGTGCTGATGACTGAAAACTGCCGGCGCAATTGGTTTGAAATTTTGTTTGTATTTTCGTTAACCGCTAGTATTTGGTCTCTGCTATGTCAGATGTATAGCTGATACAGCATGCAGCGTTCAACTCGTCAAAATTTTTCGTGAATATTAACTGACTGTAGGAAGTTGTAATATTTCAGTAAAAAGGCAACATTCCGTAAAATTAGCAAACGGGAGTTAGGTAACATTTCGCGAAGGAGGGTGATACGCCACCGTAGCAGCGAACAATAATTCAGCCAGTCGAGAAGGAAACACTGTGGAAATCAGGTAGGGTCTAACAAAAGCGAGTTATGGACACTTCTCACGAGGCAAGAGTCACCGACGGTAAGGAATGCTCTTGCTATCTGATCAGTAGGGTTCGGATCTTTAGGACAAGCCATATTTTTTGCCCGCCTTCTTTTTGAGCTCTAATGCTGAATTAAACACTGATTGTATTTAGATGTATTTTATGTAGCATATAAATGCATATTTAGGCCATGTTCCTAGTTTTGGTCATATTACGATAATATTTATGGTCATATTTTGAGGGAAAATCTGGTATTTTTTTATAATCGTACCGGGAATTCACTATATACAGATGAGAAGAGATTAAGATAATTATTCATGAACTGTACTCCTGTTATACATTGGAGGAAAAACCAAACTAATTTTCGCTGAATAAGTCACAATTCACCAGTCAAGAATTAAAGTTATGCATTATTGTCGCTCTCTAAATGATAATGTTCCGCCTGCCTTATAATCTCGACAATGCGGCAGCAGTATCCCTGTGTCGATCCGCGTCAATCAATGTCTCAATTAAAAACTTTTGAAAATAATCCTCGGTCAGTGTTAAATCTGCAGTGGATCAGTGAGTACCGGCATGCCTAAAACAAAATTTTCTGAATTTGCGAAGTCACAAAGTTACGTAAGGGAATTTTGAGAGGAGTATTTTAGTACAAACGAAAGAGTTCTTTCCTGTAAATTATGTGAAATCAAAGTGACTTCAACAAAATGATTTAAAATTTAATTTCCCAATGGTGCAGTGAGTGCACGGAAGCAATTTATGTTGTGTACGTGAAAGTGGCACTACTAGATAAAATAAATGATGTGTAATTGAGCATGTTTTGATATAGTAAATTTAAATGTATGGTCATATTTTGTAATTTTTAGGTCATATTTACCAGTTTGTAAGGTCATATTTGCCTGCATATTTCTCTTTTTTTTTTCTTTTTTTTTTTGGTCCTAAACATCCTAACCCTACTGATCAGGAGTTGTTGAATGTACGTGACAAATAAATAAAACTTGGGATTTCCCAAGTAAAAGAAAGAAACTTGGCTGAGTACATTACAAAAGCAATTTATTTTAGACATCCAGGCAAGAGCTGGGAATATTCACGATGGACAACTACAAGCTTGAAACAAGAATATGCGGAACCGTAACGTCTCAGTTCGTGTAAGGAAAGAGGCCATTATAAATGTGCGTCTGTGTGTGAAAAGTGAGGGAATCACTGCAGCCAGTGTTCAAGCATCATTTGATAGTAGAGCCAGAGCCATGACATGTCGTCCTTACCAACAGGGTATCGTGTTGCTAATGTCTGTGTATAGTTAATAAATTGACCTAAATGTATTTATCCTAAGTTAATTTTTTGCTAAACTGATTTGAGATATCTGTGTACACACGTTTCATGGAAACACTATTACCTACTTACATCTAATGTAAGATTTTTTTTTTCACAAACTAATGTTAAACGTTTATTGTGTTTTCATGGCCAACGACGATCAATTGCTGTTTCTTGAGCCCTGCTTCTGAGAAAGCGTTAGTCCGAAGTTTTTTGGGAACTAGGCGAGGGGTTGATTGAGATGAAATGTTCGACACCGCATACCACATCTGGCGCTCCTCGCGGTAAACGCGGAGGGCCAAGTGCTTTATCCTGATAGGCAACTAATCGCAACAAGAAGGTCCACTGCAAAACGACGCATAATTCACAGGCAGACGCAGTGGTATGTTAACCACGCTGCGACCAGCAGTGTCCATCGCAAGACGATGCAGGATCCAGTAAACAGCCTGTTGACTCACGTCAAGCATCTGAACATGATCTGCAAAGAGATTTTTTAAATTTTTTAATTTTTTTTTGGTTTCTTTACTTAATTGTTTTTTTTCTAATAAACAACTCAAGTTGTATTAATTTTTGGTGAAATATTAATAAGTAATGTGGTAATTTCGTTCATAAATTCTTTGATGTTTAATTCAGTACAATAATAGTTCCCCATCTTACGCCTTTTATTTCAGGACATGCTGTACATAATTATAGATATATATTCATAATTTGTT
Source organism: Vandiemenella viatica (assembly GCA_031002005.1). NCBI lineage: Eukaryota > Metazoa > Arthropoda > Insecta > Orthoptera > Morabidae > Vandiemenella > Vandiemenella viatica. The sequence goes on along the minus strand of JARYHS010008074.1, from coordinate 240,776,350 downwards.
AGTTTTCAATCTCTTTTGAGGTTAAGCAGAGGCTCGATAGTTACATATAGAAAAATAGTTCATACGAAAAATGGAGAGTAATTAAAATTCTACTTTTGCATAATTATATCGTTACTTTTCATTGCTGCGTTCAGCAGATTAGTTCATTAAACAAGATCGCTAAAAATATTTGGTGACATTTCGAACAGCAATACTAAAGAACTTGCTAGATTGTTTTTATATGCGCAGTAAAGTTGTTCATTGCAGATGACATCATTAAATAAAACGTTTTAATAACGCAATTTTTTTCAGTACATTTCTTCACACAAACATACACAAATTCGTATTTAGTGTGATAACTGTAAAGGTCTTAGTGAAATGTATTTATCACTGCGAATAATAGTATCCATTTAGATGCTGTGAGAAATGTAGATCTCCTGCTTAATAGTTTTAATTACTTGTGTCTACTCCTGGTTCAAATGACTTCATATCAATCTAGCGAAAATGGAAACGATGCAACGTATTGTGGCTACTTCCGAGGTCGTTATGATCCTTTCTTACAAGAAATTAAAAAAAAAAACAAGTCGTAGAGGTATTATTCATCTTCCAATCTTTGTGTAGCTGCTATCGAGGTCTCACAGATTCAATACAACGGTATGAGTAAGGAAGATTGCCGGTAAGAAAGATTTGTTTAATAACCTGTGATCTTGTGCTTTCGAATTGGACTACAGTACACCAATGATCAAAAATACTTTTTTTCTTTACTTTAAAAGCTGGAAGAATGCAATAAAATACAGTAGCAGCAGCTTCTTCCCTTCGTGAACAGAAAAACTTTAAAATAGCTTACTCATAGAAATAAAATTGAGATATTAGGGTATCTGCTTTCGTACATTTACAGCGTATATTCATCTAAAAAGAAAAAAAAATAATTGTATACTTGTATGTAAAGGATAGTATGAGCAGTAAATATATATAAGCGTGATTCCGAATAATAAGTACCGGTAATTCAAAAAGATGTTACGAAGTTCCATTTTTGCGTATCAGTTCGATGATAAATTCGTAGCGTAGGAAAGTGTTGCAGTAATATAATCAATGCAACATATTCAAAGATCACGTAACTAATAGAACATGATGGAAGGTGTTTCATGGGATATGTTCACATTAGTTCGCAAACAAATAAAGTGATCTTGTAAAAACCCTGGAAGCGACAAGGTAACAATTACTTTTATTTTATTTACTTGCATTCTTTTAATAGTATATTGGTTTAGAATTCATTGTTCTAAGACTTTATTTGTCTGAACTCACTAATACAGTTTCTTAGTGCAAGATACAAGAAATGATTTATTTTAGTATTTCTACAACGAGCAGAATCACATCATTAGTCTTGTATTTGAAGAGAAATAAATTATTCGACTAACAGGTAAGTCTCCAAGAAAGTGACGAGCCATGTAGCCGATTGCTCGACAGTTATCTTGAAGGCGAATCTTTGTTCCATTTGATATTTGAACGTATCGTTATCTCACTTACGTAAACGCAGGTTGCCAAAGCTTAAGTCAACAACCTCTATTGAATCCCAATGCGAGCTTTTGAACTTTAAAATTCTTAAAACTTCATAGGAAATAAAGGCAACATTAATTGATACAGTGTTCGCTGCCCTTATCAAATCATATAAAAAAATTTAAAGTCACTGTCCGATGTGTGTTCCTCAAAAAAAATCATTGAAAGATATTGATGAACACGCAGCAACCTGTTTTTTTTTTTTTTTGTTTTTTTTTCAGATACTTAATTAACATAAACGTATGGTACGCTGTATGTCAGTATACGAATTTGTGACTTTGACGTCGCAGAAGTTCATATTTTATTTCATCTGAACCATCACAAAATATAAATATTTTAAGATTTTTAAACTCATTCAATAGATTTGTTTGCAGAAGGAATTTCTATGCTGTACTCTAGTAATCAATTGTCACCAGCATTAGAAGGGCTTTCGCAGTAAAACTGAAATTAAAAATCGGATCGAAACATGGGTCGACATGGTGGAACAGTGTATGAAGCAGCGTACAGCTATCTATTAGCAGAAGCTGTAACTAAGGAGCACTTCAATCGATATTGGCGTTCCAGTCGATAACTTTTGGCTCGACTTCACTGGATATCCAGTTCGCGCAGAAGCAACGGCAATCACCGCTCCTCTAGCGCCAAACTTGAATTTCCTTTCACCACTGAAATGTGCTTTCCTGTATTCTCTTTTTACTTTTAGTTCTCCTTCTAATACAAATAATTTCTGCTGTTCTGTTTTAATTCCTGATAAATTGCAAGTACTTTGAAATGAAAAGTATTACCTTAGCCTTTGTCAGTTATTTCAGTCTTATATGTGTATTAATACGTGCATTTATAACGGAGGTATTTATAAACGAAGCAAGTTCTCTAAACAAATTCTCTTAAAAAATAAACCAATTCTTCAGCCAAACATAAATAAAAATAAAAATTATTCCTGTCATCCCTTTGTATATACGCTGAGCCTGCTGAAGAAATCAACAGAACGCTGTCATTTCTGACAGTTGATTCTATATACTTTAATTCGGTTACCACATTATAAAAATTAACTGCAATGTTCCATTGGCAATTTCCCCACACACCTACATACGCACTATATAATTTTTTATATTAAATTCCTTTATTGTTTAGGTAAACTATTCAACACCTCCCCAGGATAAACGTATTCCAACACATGACACTACAACCTACAAATGGAAACTTTCTCACTCACTTAGGAATGAAATCGAGTGCTAATTCCCTTCCGCTTACTATTCCTAATTCTTCGCCAATATCCATCAGACCTGATCAACATAGTATGCCTTATCGATCAACCGCTCTCTTTTCATCAACTTCCTGTCTGCCAGTGGTTCTCAAACATGCTCCTTTATCAAGTCTATTACTAACTGTGTTTGGCGATGATTTGCATAAACAAATTTAGTTCCCTCGTTTGTAGGGCCTCCAAGTTCTGTATTTGACACTCATAATGTATCGAATACTATCTCATCACACTCAAACTAGGATCTGACCACTTACTTGAGTTCTCTTTTACAGTGGTTTTTCAACGACAATATTTTATTGAAAAGGATTTGTAAGCCTGTCAACTTTTCACTTTCAGATTACACAATGCGCACAAGTACAATAGTCAACAGTTTTTCCACGAATTGCTAATGATTCTCTTCACTATAGACAAGTTTTCAAATTTTAAGGACTTATTCGAAACATTTTTCAACAGATAACTTTTACACTATGACAAATATGTTCTTGAATTAAAACAGTGATCTGGAACCTAGAGTGGTACATAATATTCTCGGCCTTAGAAATGGGCAATGGTAGTATCAGCAAATTACAAAGCATGATATTCATTTAATATATGTAGTATCACTCTCCACAAACAAATGTTAGTATGTTAACAATTTCTGTACATTTATATTTTTGAAGATAAGAAATAATAATCAATGTACGAGGTAGAAAAGATTTCTCGGATAGGGAGCCATGGAGTATGTTTCCTTTAGAGTATATGACAAACCAGTGATTTCAAACTATGGTAAACGGCAGTCTTATTGTGCTATTAATGATTAGCAACTTAAGAGCGAGAGATAGAGAGAGCTTTCTTACTACATCTCCTTATCCTTAATTCGTTGTATAGCTTATTAACATATGAAAGTCAGCTTGCCGTAGCCCAAGAAAAGCATACTTGCACGGTAACTTATGCTACCAATACTTTGACCTTGGGAATATGTTTCACTTATGGCTGTGAATTGAGCTGTAAATTTATATATAACAAAATCATAGTAGTTTCGTGAGATGTCGTCATCTGACAAAGATTCAATGCCGCACTTTATCTCCATTGTAATTTAGCACAACCCCTCAATGCCGCTGGGCAACTAGGAATTAGAATTTGACGTTGAACTCGAGTCATAATCGTCTCAGATTTGCAGAAAAGCTATGCGACCGATTTACATTCTGAACGTGTTTTGTATGTTCTCCTTATATACGGTACATATATGCCACACTATATGACAGAATAATTTCTCCTGCGTTAAGAAGAGGCTACACTAATAGCTTAAAGTTAACCTCCCGCTTTTACGGCGGCGGTGATTGCTTTAAGCGTCACTACAGCGCTTTACGTCCAGCTTATTGTTTTATTTTCCACATCATTTTTCTCTCCCGTAAAATTAACTTGCCCTTGTTTACAGCAACAGGTGTGACCTGTAATCTCATATTCCTTTTCCCATTAATTCACTTGGTTTATGTATTGCTTCATCCGAATGTTTGGAGAATTCCATAGCCTTATTTTGTTTTAACTTCGCATGATACGTATTATCAACAGTATTTTTTCTGTCCGCTTTTGCTTCATTATGATCGATACTGAAGTTTTTTGGTTGTTTAAGGATTTAGCTATATCTGTATACCATAAAACCAATTAAATTCGTGCTGATAGGTACGAGCTTTTGAAGTCTTTCCGACACTATTACCTGCATAACCAGTCCGTGTTATACAACCGAATGTGGTATAAATAAGTTGATTGAATCACTGATGTTTCCTTCGTCTTCCAAGGCGCATAAGAAATACTACTGGTAATAATGGTCCTGATAATCAATAGGACTTAACTGCTCGTAAGCGATGTCATTAGAATAAGAACACGAAAGATGGAGGTATACGGCCATGAACTTTTTAGAATGAACTATGTCGGCTGTCGTCTGAAAAGATTTCGGAAAAACCGAAAAATGAATAGCGGTATAGGGTATACTTGTAGCAACCAGGGTCCTCCAGATTCTAGGCCTGGAAGTTATCCTTTCATTTACCACACTTGGTTAAGGATCTTCACTCTCCTTTTTTTTTTTCAAAGCGAATCCGGATTCCTCACCCGAAAGTTTTGGCACCACTTTTGGAAATGGGAATTTATAAGGCATAAATTGGTGACAGGGGCCGGATGAATATTGGTAGAAGATTTAGGAGCAGAATGTGGAAGGGAAAAGACAATCGTGACCGTAAAATAGACTTCAGTTGTTGTCATTGAAAGGTAACGCCCATTTAGATTTAAAAAAAAAGATGTGGAGTATGAGAAATCCAAAATCTTTCATTTCAATTATTTAGTATTGACTATTGACCCACCCTCCCTTCCCACTCTTCCCATCCGATACAAAATATCATTCTTCTAGATCATTCCCCTTAGTTCGCTGAGATGGCTTGTACTAGTTGAATAGCAGAGATACAAAGCTTTACTTACTGTTGGACTGTTATCTGAACACGATTATGAACCAATTACGTTGCTTGAAAAAGTTAGACGCAACTAAATAACATATAAAGGATGTGGTATGCTGATCTAGGTAGTATTTTGAAAATAGAGTCGGATTTTTTTAATAATATAATCAGCATACGAAAACCGCTCGGTGAACCCAGCACCTCTTGCCGATCTAAGTCTTTAGCAAAAAATGTGTTTCTTACCATAGTACGTATACTACTGGCGGTATGTTCTTCTTAGAATCATCATGATTCAATCTGCTTGACGCTCAAGCTGCGATGACCGGCACCATGACGTTGCATCACAGGGTTACCAAGTTCTATAGCGAGTTTGCGAACACTTTAGCTAATGTTACGTGACTATTACATGGCTCAGATACAAAATCTGATTGATGTGAGCATTCATAATTTTTATGTGAGGTACATACAACAACATTTCATTATTGGACTGTTCGCTATTAAAACTTGAAATAAACACTATTTACAATTTGTTAGCATATGACGATGCTGAATGTAGAATTAGTCAGTATTTAACGTGTAGTAAATCTCGTACTTCTTAAGCCGCCTTGACAGCTTTGTAATATTCATGATCCCACCGGTAAGAGTCCCACCTGCAGATAATCAGGAAAAAAATAGGAATTCTTTCTTTTTAATCCACAACCAATTTCAACTTGACACGGATAGTTCTTTTAAACAGAAACGCAGCAGAGCTTTCAACAAACCTTGCATCCTTTGCTTTCATTTAATTCTCTGAGAGTACAGTATACACATTGCGTGCACTCATAGCCTGTGCATAAGTTATATTATGCTCCGTGCATACCACATCTAGTGTATGCATCCCTGTTTAGCCAAGCATCAGATGTTTTTCTTGTTTAGTCCCTGCTCCACGTAATTGTTATGTAGATATATGTATCTCAAACGAGATCGTATTGATAAGATTGGTTAGAAAGCCTCGGCCAATCTACTTGTTAGGAGATTTTGTAACAACTATAACACTTTTCACACCAAGCAGTATCGAAAGAATGGCCTCTGTTCCTCGAAATAATAGGCCAATTATGACCAGATCATTAATCTGAGGAAGAACGCATCCTGTGCTCTCACTGCTGGAATACTCAAATGGACTTAAATCTGTAGACGTGTCGTAGTACCAGTCAAAGCACCAGTTTCAACACTAAAACCCGTTACAGAGATTTAATATTTTACATTTAATGACAAGCAAAGTGTGCCTGAGATCTACAAAAAAATTGAGTTTGTGTTTGACGATGTTTCCAGTGAAAATCAGAATAATATATATATTACTTTTGAATGGGGAGAAACAGGTTAGTCGATTCCTTCTATTTGTGTCTTACTTATAGCATACCGAAATAGCTGATTGAATATTACGCATTCTAAAAATGCTATTTAAACAAGGTGATATAGATCTCACACCAGGGGTAATTCCTGGGGGGGAGGGGGCTAGGGGGCTCAAGCCCCCCCAAAAGTATCTAGGTCCACCCCCCAACATTGTAATTTTGGAGACTTTTTTTAGCTCTATGGATTCGAGGCCCGAGGAGGGTATAAAGACTACCCCATGGCCCCCCAAAGCCCCCACAAGCACACAACCAAAGTGCACTCAAGCCAAGCCCCCCCCCCCCAAACAAAAGTCCGCTCAAGCCTCTCCCAAACCAAATCCTGGATCCGCCCCTGTCTCACACACATTTGCAATGACCACATCAACACTGATATCTTGTTAAAGAAGTTTTAAAAACATCTGTGAACACTGCTGGAATGCTTGCAAGCATTGATTCATTTTTATAGATAAAGATCGTGATACGTAGGCTATCACTGAAGGTACCACATCGTCTTTGATTAAGTTTTGGATAAATAGCTGAGCACACTCGGTACCGCCACCATTACTAACATGGATAAGTTTGGAGGAACTACATCACAACAGAAAAGGGTGTGGACTGAGCGTGGTGGGTGAAAGGTTAACGTTCTGGCCTCGCATTCGGGAGGACGCCGGTTCGAATCCCAGTCCGGGCATCCAGATTTGGGTTTTCCATTGTTTCCCCAAATCACTCCAAGCGAATGTCAGGATGCTTCTTTCAAAAGGGCCATGGCCGAATTCCTTCCTGTTCGTTGTCTCCAGTCCCATCCCGCCTCTAATGACCTTAGGCGTCGACGAGGCGTAAAGCCATAAGTAAAAAAAAAAAAAAAATGGTGTGTGTGTGTGTAATAGCCTTAAAATACTTCCCAAGAAAAGGGTGTTTGGTCTGCCGTGATGAAATCCTCAAACATGGGGCTGACGTAATCGAAGAAAATGATTTGTTTATAAAATGGAGAAAGTTTTGTCACATTCAGATATTTGGAAATATATAAAATATTTAAAATTTACTATAGTTATATCTGTAGCTAGGCGGTTTCCAGAAATTTGTCTACAAACTGCAATTCGATTGAAATTACTATGTAGTTCCAATAGACGATTCAGTTGACCTTAAAACATTGCCAGAAAGGGTACTTGCAAAATTTAGCTCGAAGGAAATCGACTTGATAAACTGGGTTCCCGTCCAATCAAACTTAATGTTGCACCACCAGATCTTCTAGCGTATGTTATTCTCAGATATAAAATTGTGCAGTAATTACCTATTACAAAGCTTTGGTGAAGCCGCTCATGGAATACACCTGTCCAGTCTGGTCGCACGCTACTTCAGTGGATTTTCAAACACTCCAGAGACTCCAAAACCGAGTAGTGTAAAGGACACTTTATATGCTTATGCTTTTCCAATAGCAGAACTTTATCTCATAGCAGACATACCAATACTCTAGAATTGATATGTCGAACTGGCAACTGCTTTTTACAGCAAGGGGCAAGTAAGCACCAATCCCAAGATCAACGATTTTGCACAGTATGAAGCAACCAGGGACCGCTTCTAATACTAAAATAGGTAAGTGAAAAAAATTGAGAAGTAAAACAAAAATAATAACGTATATCAATAAGTCAAATCAAACAAGCACAAGGGGTTGAGGACCGAATAGATCAAAATGTTCTAAAAATCTTTCAAAGTCCGTGTAAATGACAAACGAGCATGCCGCTGGTGCACAAAATCCTTAAACTCTAAGGTTTTATTTTCGGCGTCAGGTACTCCACTGACTGGTTTAAAAGATCTTTGAGTCCAAAATTCATTTTGAGGTCACTAACCAAACTAACCTGATTCTTTGCAACCGGGCTGAAATCATTACTGACTATTTCGCGCCCCCCCCCCCCCCCAAAGTTCGGATGAATTTTTAATGTTGTCTGAGTAAATTCTATTTTGGCGTAACCACTTGGCTTGTCGTCAGGGTTTAAGCGCATTGCAATCAGTTCACCCTTTAAGCAGTTGGCCAGTGTAAATTGGGAACTACTTTATGCGGCGTGTTGACGGCTGGTTGATGCTGTGAAGTGTTCACCGCTGACTGGCGTCGGCTGGAAGCAGTTTGAATCTGGTTCACCCTCGGTTAGTGGCCGAGTTGACTTAAAGGCTGGTACGGGCCAATATTTTGAGCCCTGTGATGGTGACCAGCTTGAATTAGTAACCGGAAAATGCCGCCTTGCTGATGTGTGGGAACCAGTTGGAGCTTGCTGTTGATTAGAAGACGCAAGTATCCATACTGTGGGAGCAGACGAGACCATGCTTGCTTGTTGGTTCAATGTTGTAGTTAGCTGGTTATCCCGCTGTTAGTGGTCGTTTGATGTAGCGGGAACATACAACCTCATCAACCCTCTCGGCGACGGTAGTCTCCAGATCGCTGACGGCGGTGGCAGGTACGACGACTCCGCCGGCAGTGGAGTTTACAGCATTTCCCCCCGTATCATCTGAAAGAAATCATTAGAAAAAATCAAACACTTTTCTTTCTTCAACGAACGTCGTAGACGTAACATAAATATAAACTGTACTTACCACTAGTTATTGTTCTTTATTTTTCCGAAAATGGAGGCTCTGTCCATTGAGCACGCGTACTGTGGGAGCCAATCTGAGCATGTGTGCTCCCCGCTCTCTTTGGTTGTAACCTTCAGTATTTTATCCTCCGAGTTTGTAGGCCGGACCCTCTGACCTATGGGAGCAAAACGATTATAAAGTTTTCTTTTTTCAACGATTTTATGGATATAAAAAATAGAAACTGTCGTTACCAGCAGATATTCTTCTTCTTTTGAGGAAATCAACAAACTGTCGGTGGAAACAGAGTGCACACTCAGTTTATCCAAAAGGATTTATTTGTTTAAATAGATGTTGAATGACTGCATTCACCACCAATCGTTGAAAGTAAATATTAATCTAACTCTGTAATAACTGCGTAATTAGAACCTGCAAGTTATTGAAAAATCAAGACAAATTTTTATATAGGTTGTATCCTGCAATTAACAAGCTATATAATAAATCGTTTGCCACTAGTTCTTGCAATCGTGGATGACGTGAACCGTTGAAATCAGTCTCAGCATACGCATGAACGTTCCACTGCGTCCACTGAAATAAAATGAGAGGAAAAATAATTAGAAATAAAACAAAATAATAATTTGGTTAAGCGGATATATAAATAATGCACGCATCATCACGCGGTGATACTAAATGCTAGTCACAGTCCTCATTACCAGTGAAATATGAACTCAAAAGGTATAGAAAAAATATAGAAAAATTATTATAACTAATTGAATATTGATATGCAAAAGGAGTTTTTCCCAACATGTCAATGCAACGAAGTCTTCGAGGGTTTCCAACCGGATGGTGTCACATAAAGATAACGTATCGACGACCTGTTCTATCGTCATAACCAGATATATGCCGTCGAAAAATCAAGAATTCCACTATTACTCAGATGGCGGATGGTTTTATTTAACGTCCTTGCTGTCACCGCAGTCATATGCCAGACAGCCAACGGGCGTCTTCACTCTGTAGGCAGTCCGTTTCGTCGTTCCGCGCAGTTCTGTGCGTGGTTACTTCGTACTGCTGCCGGCCTTAAATCTACTGCGCTCCTGTTTAAGGATTGAAAGCGCCGGTTACCATGCGTCACGCAGATAATATAATAATAATTCTATGTGATCGTAATGACCTGGTGACAGGGTTTCTACTGGCTGCGCATACCGCAAACTACAGGTTACAGGGGACATACAGTTTAACGTGGAATCCGAACCACGAAAGCGTTCTGGCGTACTTCACATTATGCAGCAAACTATGTCACAAGTGAAGGTCGGGTTAAGAAACTATGAAAATCCTTTCCGAGACAGGGATTCGAGCCGGGGAGCTTTGGATCCCCAGTCAGATGCCTTAACCATTGAGCTACCCGACCACTCGTCATTCAGATAAAGTCTTGAATCTCGATTAACGGTGTTGTCGTTTTTATCTCGACAGCATCCCAAAAGTAAGGGGATTCTACCGGGACCTTCACGAATTGAAAGTCCATTTCATATCATTTACGTTCTCTAGTTGTAACAGACGAATATGGAAAATCTAACATCGGGCAAAACGTCAGTACTATTGAGACTCGCTTCCCTGAACCTAAGTGCAACCTTCATCCCTTAGAACTAGACAAGGCCGCGTTCTTTAATAAACAATATACACAGAGCAAGTGCCCTACTTTTGTATGGCCTGAGAACACCTGCGGCCAGGCGTCTTTTGATCTTGTAGTTCGACTCCCTGAAGAAGGGAACATTTTTACAGGAAAGTCTATCTTTTAAACTAGTTGAGTTAATAAGTTGGTAATACCAGATTCATGTTCCTTCAAAATAGAATCACCCATAAATATCTTGAAATGTGATCAAAATTAGTAAAGTTATATCATATAAGAGATTTCATAGCTCTGAGTGGATCGTTTTTCTGTCTGTTTCCTGGGAGCCGCTTTCCGTGACAGGTTAAGTATGATTCATACCTATCTCTTAGGCTGTTTAAGTCAAGTATACGCTGATTTCAGAATCACATAGAGATGTTGGGATTGAAATGCAATGAAAATTTAAAAAAAAATTATTACAGTTAAATTATTTCTGTGAAGGAACCAACATCAAAAGTATTTTATATAAAAAACGCATCTTCCCAACTGCAAGCCCATTAGTTTTTTTTAAAGTTTTTCATTATTCATCTGGTTATTAACATATCAACGGTGTTATTCTGCCCTAATAGATGTAGAGCAAGTATAAAATAAAGGCAGTTTTAGTAAAGCATAATTAGTTTTGATTACTATATAAATTTCATAGTGCATGCATAAAATAAGGTTTATTGAAAATTTGTGCGTGTAAAAACAGTAACAGTCGGGGGTGTTCTTCAGTGATATTCTAATGTCACAAGTGATTTCTTTTGTTAGCTAGATGTACGTTTGTGTGCTAGAATGCCGTCAGTAATCGCCTTTCTGCAACTAGAATGAACAGATATTCACCGCCGGCCAGGTGGAATTAAGGTTTGACTTACAACAAAGGAGTGTTTTCCCCTAAGAGCCCAAAAGCCATTAATAATCATCTTGCATCACCTTCCTTTGAGGTTTAGGAGAAGAAGGTGTTTCTTTGTAAGCCACTGCAAGCCATAAGAAGCCGTTAATAGTCATTTGTCATCACCTTCTTTCTGGCTTCGGGGAGCAGACTGCATTTGATGTTCATCGCAGATCAGGTGGAGTTGTGTGTTAGTCTAATAGAAAGGAGTGTTTTTGTTTGTGAGCAGGAAGCCTTTAATCACCTGCTTTCACCTTTCGGGGGGAGGGGGCGGAAGCCATCAATCACTTGTCATCACCTGTCAAAATTTTCCCATGCTTGCGCTCGTACTGTCTTTCTCTCACTACTGGTGGAGCATAATAGAATATTAAAACAAATACTAAAATACCAACCCAATGGGAAAACAGATATAAATTGCCCCAGGATAAGATATGGGAGAATTTCCTACGACTAACTTAGTCAAATAATTAGAAAATTAAAAAGGAAGCTACTGAATTTTTAAAAATCTCAAGTAAGTAGTAATAAATAGCATGGTGATACCTATTGTTTGCTGATAGAATACTGTTGCATCACTGTTTCCATTTTGGATAGTGCACACGCTTGCTGGCCGCAGAAGGTAACACATGTGCCATCGTCTGGTTGGAACACCTGCACTTCCTAAATACAAGTCACGCAACGGTGTTGTTCTTCATACTGGCAACACAAGTTTGCAACGAACATCCCTGCAGGTATTCAGAAGAGCGTAACATGTGTCTAGCTACATTCTAAGGTTCATCTTAAAGTTCTTCTAAATAATTTGTACCTTGTTGCTGCGGTATTTTTTTTATTTTTTTTTTTAATCGTAACATCGATATATCACTTTCTCCAGACGACATACCACTTTTGAAAATAAAACATGAAATACGGTCACAACATTTCTATAGTAGCCTACTCAAGAGATCTGATTTCTTAGTCATCAGAGACCTTTGTTAAGAAGTTACGAACGATGCCAACGTTATGTTTTTCTCGAATTATTTAGAAATAATTATTAGAAAGGAAAAAACTGAGGAGTAAATGATGCTTGCTAAAACTGTTCAGATCTCTAATAGGAAAAGATATACCAGGGAACTTATGACTGAACGAATGTCATTTCACTCTACAGGATAAATCTCGAAGTAATGAAAACCTAGCTTTTATTTAAGCACAAAATATATCAAACGTTTATTAAGACACAATATCTTTTTTCCTCAATTTCTATTGGAATTCCCGATACGATATTTTTTTCCGATCTGGCTCTTTTCGTTCCTATGGATTAAGCAACCCACGTCTGAAGGTTTTCTATTTTAAACACCCGGTTTTAGTTGTACGTTGTTAACGAAGCTGACAGGTAGCAAGGTATACGGGTAGAGCTGAAACCGCAAAGAGCCGTCTTGCCGATGGCGGACCTCCCATGCCCATCCTACCGCCCCGTATACGTGCTGCTAACAGACTTTCCAGAAAACTATTACACCATACCATGATCTAATTTACCTCCATCATACTGAAAATTGTTCCCATACCGTTAACTAGTCCCAAATCTTTGCACGAAGATGCAGAAATCCATGCTTGGATTAATACAAGAAAAACTAATCTGTTTAAAGAATCATAAACCTTAAATAATACAAGTGCTAAAGAAAGTCTAGCAACTGAAGTACAAATCCATCCTCACTGCGGTTTTAGGTGGTTTTCCGCAGTTATCTAGGCGAATATCGGGATGATCCCCAATCTCCCCGCTTCACAATCTACACATTTCACAAACAAAATATACACTTATCACACACAGAACATAGTTACCGTACACGTTTCACAGACAAATGGATTACTTGCATTAGGTACAAAATGCTTGGCGTCAGCAAGGACATGTGGCCGTGAAATCAAAGCTCCCAATTTGACCATGCCAGCGGTGAGGAAAATTCATCAAAGGCGGCCGATCTCGAAATGTTGGGAAAAGGTGGCGAAGAAGAAGAAGTAGACCTTGTACATTATAACAGTTGTTTCTACACATTTGCGCATTTCTATACAGACTTTTGTAAGGATTCTTAGTAATCTCATGTAATATAAATGTTCGAAGTGACTGGAGTGCTTCATCCTAACACATCAAAACTCTTAACATTATATTACGAAGTATAAGAACTTGTTAACCCCCACTCCCACTCCCCATCTATCTGTTAATTTTTTAGAGTAATTCTGTAATCTTTTTCCATGCATATCACAAGATACGATTACATCCTCAAAAATATTATAAGTACGCATGAGAATTTTTCAGCCTTCTTCATTTATCTTTCACTTGTAAAGTTCCGCTGCTCAAAATGGCGCACTTTTTAACCAATACTTCTTCCACAGAATTTTGTCGTCCAACGCGATACACGTATATGTGGACGAGTTTTAATTCCCGTCAATTATACATTTCAGAACTTGTTATTAGTTCTAAAACTCACAGTTAGAACACCTTACGAGTAACTATTATGAACTCTTTGTCGAAAGGTTTGGAACAGGAATTGGAGCGAAATTTGCATAATGCTGTTTCTGCGACCTTGCGTTGGCGAGATGTTTGCACAGGAGCTCAGAAGATCAGGGCCAGCCTAGGTCAGTCGGTATCAAATAGTTTCAGTGACCACTGTGTGACTGACATGAATTGTGAAACTGAAGCAGATTTGTCATTGGCAAGAAAACCAAATATTCTACACTTTGATCTCCCATCCTAATGCGGCACATTAGAAAATCCTTCGCAGTTAATTAGTGTAACAAAATAAAAACCTTAAACAATCGTTTGAAGAAACTGCAGTAAAAATTACATGTGTGGCGTCGTCTAGGGATTTTACATCTAGTTAAAAGAAACTAGTTTTGATAAAACTAACGAAGCATTCCCTCCCCATTAAGTAAGTGTTTCTCCGTCGCAAGTCGTCACTTGTCATCGTTTTAAAAGTAATGTTATATGAAAGTTTCCGGAGTTTAATATGTACTATTCATTTGCTCCCACTGCCACAGATTTCATATTGAGTTTGAAGCAACTGTAGGTATCATCATTTGTCAAGAGAATGATTAAAAGACATCAAAAACCTGTGACAAATTTTTACTGTAAGAACGATACTGCGGTGGCATCCCGTTTATGACTGAATCTCATCATGCACTTTAAAATGGTTTGCAAAGATTGACAAACCTAATCCGCAGAGCAGCGAACGACTTAAATACAACACGAAGATCTTGGCAGTTTAATAGAGGTTAGGATTTGCTCAAATATAGGCCTCGTTTATATTCCTGACATCGCATGAGATGAAATCGTCCAGACATAATGACGCTGTTAATTTTTCAGCCATATAACCTTTTCCTACTGTGTCATCACGAGGGCTCTGATTATTAGTTTTTGTAAGAACTGAATAATTAAAATAGTACAAACATTTTTATGCTTCTTTGAATCCAAATACACGTATTTTATTTCGAATATAAGAGCATATTTACACTAAGAGCAGATATGAAATGCCCATACTCGACAATTTATAGTTCATTCTTATATTTCATGGGTGGTAAAAGAACCAAAACCTAAAAGAAGTGGAAAAGGAATTGCACTCTAAATGATACCAGCACATTCTTGGACATATTATTCAATGACAGGCAGGTAACCTAGTTAACATTATCCTACAAGGAAAAGTGAAATGACATCGATAGCATTGAAAAGGTCCAAGGCCATGTCTAGACCGGATATAGGAGTAAATAGACCGGAAGAATTAAACCACTGGAAATTGTAAAAATTGTCACGTAAACGTGGTAGTTTAACGGTGACTCTCTGGCCTCGCATTCGGGAGAACGAAGGTTCAAATCTCTGTCCGATCATTCATATTTCGATTTTCCATGGTTTCCCGAAATCACTCCAGGAGGATGCTGGGATTGTTCCTTCAAAAGGACCTGTTCAAATTCATTCCAGTAACAAGAATCAAACATTTCCAGCCTCCAATGACCACGACGTCGAAGAGGCATAAACCCATACAAAAATCAAAATTTTAATGGGTCAAGAACTCTAATACATGGACTAAAGATGAAACCACGTTTTCATTGTGAGTACTTTAATTGTTGTTTATTAATCATTTATAGAGAACAGGATTCACTTCATTGTCCAGGCTTTGTGGGAATACAGATTACAGACAGTAAGCGCGATGTATTACTCACTTAGTTCTCTCTGGCACGTCTTTGTTCCCTATCAGGCTTCTAACACTTTTAATACTGTAAAGAAACATTGGTAAAAATCTCGACTTCAAAGAATGTGTTAACTCACTCGACAACCACTCATTCTATTTACACTTAGCTACAAACGGTATTGTGAGAAGATTACAAAAATTGGTTTCATAAAGAGTTCGTTAAATGCTCCTAAAATGTTCCCATACCAAACGGTTTTTATGTATTTGGTAACTCGAGAGGAACATATACCATCTCGACACCCTGTAGGAGTTAACAGTTACGAAACTCAATACGTACTCAGTAATTTATTCAGTTACTACTATCAAAAATCACACTCATAAGACATAGAATATACAAATAAGGTTCGTTTATTAACAATCTTTTTCTACAGGCTTTCTCTAGACAAAACTTATTTAATGTGTATTCAGTAGGCAACAACTTATATAAAGTTATGCAATTATAGCCCATAGAATTGTTTAATTATTCAGTCTATATCTCATCTTCTGCAAATGAAGCAAACTGCATCCAACTACTCTCCTTATAATTCTTTTACTTCCTAATCCTGTCTCAGTTTTGACTTCTCTGGTCAGTGTATCACATGTTCGTTTGTATGTGGTGAAATTACCCTTAAAGAATTTAGGATTAAAAAAATCAAGAAATACAAGAGTAGGAATGTAGGGAAATGCTATCCATCACAATTGAATAAAATATAAATTATTGTAACTGTTTCTCTTCTGTGGTCGTTCCCTGAATCTGTGGCTGTTTTCCGCTTATTTTCTCAATATTCTCCGTACCTGCCCAGACCATGTACCTTACTCCTAAATTTCGTCTTATTACTAATCATTATTGTATTGCCAGTAATGCTTTCTATACAACCTCATCTCAGCTATCTAGATCAGGAACAATAAATTTTTATTTTTTTTTAAAAACTTAGTTATTGTGACTTTCATGATATTTTCAACATCTTTGTTAATGAATAAAATTACTTGATTGGAATATTGATTGGGGAAATTTAGTATTTTCGTCCTCGGTCTCATTCGGGTAGCTTCCCAGAAAATTTTACTCATACTTCTTTTTTAAAGCTTGGATGATAAATAAAAATATTTACTGTTGCATTTTTAAATATAACTCGATATTTTTCAGTTCACAAACACCTGAAAATTGATATGAAACTTCTTTTTCGCTGTCGAACGATATTCGTTACAGCAAATGGTAACGATTTTGCTTGTTCATAATCTCTCAACCACGTATCTAAAATACTATCCACCTGCACCGGTCGGTGAATAATTTCAGATATCTTATAAGTGTGTTCAAACCTTTCTATTATACTAAGGAGATTGTCAACCAACTCATTGTTGACTTTTTTTCTTCATTTAAGCTTTTCATCTAGACATTAGATCCGGGAAGGATGGGGTCTATAAAATGGAAGAAATTTGGCCATGACCGTTTGAAGGAACCTTCCCGGCATTGTACTGGAGTGATTTCGGGAAATCATAGAAAACCGAAATCTGGATGGCCGGACGAAAATTTGAAACCACATCCTCCTGTTCATCTCTCCAGGCTCGGTCTATATGCAGCTGGTTACAGCCATACATATTGTGTGGACAAAGATATCGAAACTACTCCTATCCATATCCAGTTGTTATCGGTGGCTGCAGAGAACACGACAGTCGATAGTGTTTCAGGGGAAACTTCTTCCCAACAGAATTTGTAATAATAGAGAATATAGTGGTTACAGATTTTTTACTGCGCAATAAAACAAAAACGAATGGCTCTCAATACGTCGTCTTACTTCTCGGCACAAGGGATTTTTTTTTTTTTTTTTTTTTTTTTTTTTTTTTTTTTTTTTTTTTTTTTTTTTTTTTTTTTTTTTTTTTTTTTTTTAACTAGTTCTAGAGGGAAGTGAAAGCAAAATTGATTCAAATCAAAGTCTACACAGAATGTGAAACTCCATATCCATTCCAACACACTGGGTTTTGGTGCTGGGCAGGCAGGTTTCAAACGTGCTATCTCTGATGATCCACGTTAAAACTAATAAGAGATCAGTGATAGGCCAGTCGATTGCAATTGCGTCTATGCCTCTCTGGGTTGACACCATTTCAGTCTTTGTCGGGTGTTAAAGAGATATGTCTACATGGCCAATGTGGAATCCAGTACCTCGTCGTGCTAGTAATGGTGAAAAACACACAGATCTGTGCAAGAGGAGCTTGCTGTCCGGAAGCATGGATATCGACTCACTCACGGTCTTCTAGAGGTACAAAGCCCCACAAACAGGATTATTGTACACAAAAGCAGTGCACACAGAGCGGAATATTTTAATAATGATTATTCACTCCTTTCCTACTTTTTAGCTACGCTTTTTGTTCACTGGACTGTCAGATCAGGTTTATGAAGATGCGGCGTCTCCTGAACCTATCTATTTTCCAAAGTCAACAGTCTCGCTATTAGTTTGATGCAATTCTACATCTCTTTCAATCGTGAGCTATCTATTCACTTTAATATTCCCATTCCAACTTTAGCTACCTGCTTCATATATCTTAATTTTTGCCTTTCCATACATCTCTATGAAATAAAGAATCTTTTGTGTCTTAAAATGGTAAACACCAGCCCCTCACTCTCCTTTCTGTGAGATTTTTCATAAAATCATTTCCTCTTCTATAGTTCGAGAACTTGATGAATTTTTCTTTCTTGCGATGCACTTAGAACTCGAGTACACTTCAGTTAATACGCTGCTTTCTAGACACACTTTCTTAGTAGGTTATTGTGTGAGTATTGAGACTTTATTTGATGTTAAAAGATTTTACCAGCGTTAATCAGCTTTGATAACGTTCTTGATTCGGCCAATAGTTGTAACTTTACTTCCTTGTAACGGGACTCTTTTACATCATCTGTGTGATTTTGGGAACTGACTTCTGATTGGTTTTATATTGTACTCCCAAACGTAAATCGTTCATTCACGAGGCTCGGCAGTGTATGCAACACATCTGACTCAGGAGTGCCAGTGACCCTAAGATAACCTTGTATTGGCAGCAAGGATCAGCTGTAAGAGGATATCCTGCTGGCATATCGGGAAGACATAATTTTCGACGAGGAACCGACGTCTGCAGTTCTCCAGCACTAAAATTATTTTATTCCATCACTGATAACATGATGGCAAACGTAATATTTTAAGTTTTTATTGAAATGTGTTTGTTTTTAGTTAGTTGTTTTATCTTTTTGAGGACTATAACTAGGAGAAATAACTATTTGAAAGCAATTTAATTTTTACTGCCTGATCGTTTATTGATTAATAAGGTCTTGACAATTTTTCCTTCTACCAGTCTGATTTTCCCATTCAGTCGCTGTATTATTTCTATCAAACCCGTCAGCTGTAGCATAGGTTAAGTGCCGTTCTACTCTGAACTCTATTAACATCTATGATCATTGCAGGGTCTCATCGTTACCAGAACACTGAAATTGGTATCTAATTAGCTACACGCGCTTTTTTGTTTCATATCCACGCTGCGTATCAATAAAATTAGTGATACACACAAAGTATTTTGTTTCTGTTTAAAAATATCACGAATGTATGATGTGTTCCATGTTCCTGTTATATTCAGATGTTAGAAATATGGATTTCAGTTTAACCCAGGAATTTTGTACAATCCTGGAATTAAGAAATGTGCACCACCATCTCTGCTCGACTTGTGGACGAGTACCGGATGGGGCAAATTACTTCCACCCGGGACTTGAAGCGTGCATCGTGCGCAGAACCAAGCAAAGCGACTGCGACTTGGCGGTTTCCAGCACGTTGAGAACTCACCATCCAAGTGACAATCAGGTTAGGAGGCTCGTCTTTGCTCTGTTGCAGGTTTCAGACCAGACTCCTGTTTACGCTCATGTTATCATTCGTTATGAGCACGCTCAAAAATGTTGGCTCCTCCTCTTTTTAAGCTGTAGATGCTAAAGGAGTGAAGCTCTAAAGCTCCCGTGCAATATAATCATTAGCTTACGTATGCATAATTTTAAGGTTTCTACCCGACGCTGCAAGTATCTGAAATATCTTTGACGGTCATTTCATAACTTTTGAACGAACATATGTTAAGCCATATTGCAGGCTAAAATTTTATGATGATACTTATGTAATATTATTTTAATTGATTGTTTCGTCCATAGCATCCACATACCATAACACAGAAATGCTTCCTTCTTGAATGAAATTTTTACACCATTTATCAATGAACCTATTTAAAATAGAATAACGAAACGAAGGAGCAAAAGCTGACTTAAGTAACAACGAATCTACAAACTTTTTTTAGTTGGGTTCAGAAATCACATTCACAATTCCCACGAACGTTTCGAGAGTAAACACTTCAGTTTTAACATATAATAACAATATACGGCAGAGTGGACAGATTTAATGGGTATCTTTGGAGATTCTAGGTTGCAGATAGTCATATAACATCAGTGGGATTGTGGGGTGCAGTCAATAAATATAAGCCGGGACCACACGCTTGCCAAACCGTCAAACCGTAACAAATTGAAACGTGTGGATAGGGCGCTTGGCTTGGCTTGAGTAGGCTTGCAGGAACTTGTGGCTGATCCGACCGAGTGTCGGTTTTTTGGCACAAATCAAAGGCGTTTGCGGAAAGTGCTTGCGAAGCGGCTACACGTTTGTGCGGTCTTATTATTGTTTGTGCCCTGACGGCGGACAAAACGTGCGTTTCTTTTTGCTGTATAAAAGTGGTGCAAGAGAAATGAATAACTTGTCCAACGAGGATATTTCAAAATTCCCCGAATGCTGCCAAGTAGAACTCTGCAAAGATAATAAAAAGTAGCTCATGCTTGGAGACGTCTTAGTGAAGTTTTAAAATAAAACTGTCATGCAGATTAAATAAAAAAAAGAATTTCTTACTATCACATTTCGTAAACATTTAAAGAAAAAACAAGATTCTATTCACTCTGGCTCAGGTATAAATTGATTAATTTAGCTGGTTTAGTACAGCTTCTCTGAAGTTGAATTTTCTTTAGAAGTCATAGGTGAAATTTCATTCAGCGAATATTCAAATTCAGCATAGGTCATCAGGCAGAAGTTATTAAACTGACCAGATGGCTCAAAAAGAAGCTCATTAAATGTTTCTTCCATAAATTCTCTGCAATGAAAAATTAATGGATAAAGACATTATAATGCTGTTAAAACAATAATTATTATAGAATTTTAATTATAAAACAATATTCTTATATTAAATGAAATACATACATGAAGCTAAATAGTAATCATAGTTGCATGAATGAAATGTAAATTAAATGGTATGGGTTCTATAGATTTTTAACATCCACGACCTTCTTTGCCGTCTTTCTCGATTTTTTTTTTTTTATAAATATATATAAATAGGTTAGTCTAAAAGTTATGGCCGACACATCCTAGACGTCCGTCATGCTTGCTTCTCCAAAACATACAAGCGCAAGCGTGTGGATGACGATGTTTGGCTCCCCAAAATTAACCAAGCATTTGTAGAGGCTTGGAGTTTGTGACAAGTGCCAAGCGTGTGGTCCCAGGGTAAACATATGTTTTGAACCTTACCTGCTGGAAGAGGTTACGTTGTATAATTCAAGAGAGAGTTTTCATTGACTTCTATGGGAAGCTCAGAAGGAAGAATTAACCTCTCAGAATATCCTTCTTTTTTTTTTTTTTGATTTCATAGTCTGTCGAGGTCGAAGTCTTTAGAGACGGTATACGACAAGGGGATAAGGAAGGTGAAGGAACCATCCCGCCGTTCGCCTGGAGTGACTTTTGGGACACCGTGGGGAACCAAAATCTGGATAGCCGGACGGGAATTTGAACGCTTGTCCTCCTGAATGTCAGGCTCGAGGGTTACCACTCACCCATTTAATACTAGTTGCAAGTGCGGAAGGGTAACAAAATGTGCTAAAGTAGCTAACTTCATTCCACAAAGGATTTTTTCAGAAACACAAGTTGAGTTTCAGCATGCAATGATATGGTTGCAGTAGTAGCGAAGAAGTAATGATTAATTAATTTTTCTTTCAAAGACATAATATTTCGTGTTGTCTACATTTTAAGCGTTTATGTGATAATTTCGGTAGAAACTGAGTGTAGATAAATTATTAATGGTTCGGGTGCAGAAAATGATGTAGAAAATAGCACAAATTAAAAATACTGTAGCGAAGTTTTATCTTGTCTTCCATTGATTACAGATTCAAGTGTGGAGGTAGAAACAGAAGTTTTGTAACAATATACCAAATTCTTATTGATACTATCGTACAACAAGGAAAGGGCTGTGATTTATATCCTCACCGCCGCTTCCTCAATTGAAATAATATCCAATTAAAATCTATAAAAGTTCAATTAACATAACAAGGAAACAAAAATTCTCCTGAAAATGCAAAACTCATACTTGTACAAATATTGGAATCGAGTTAAGAATTATATTCCTCTAAATTTCATAGAGAATTATAAAGATTTAAAATTAAAAAAGTCTAAATGCTGTCAAGGATTTGTATGTTAGTAATTAAAAAACTAAAATAAATTCACACAAACTTTGATTTTTCCATCTTTCGATTATAGAATGAAAATGGAACGTACCTATGACACACTATATAGCATTGATGTAGACTACAATTGTATCGTTTTATTTGGAATTGCAGAGTACAAAGGTAGATGTAGCTTATAAAAATTATGCTGTGTACAAGAAATTGTGTCGTACTTTTATATTCTTTATGTTCAGTGTCTATTTGTGAGCGACGAATATACCAACGCAGATTAGTTTCTAGATCTATTACGAGATCCGCAATTCAACTTTCTCTGAAACACTCCAGAATGATTCTTTCATAAACACCACGGTAGATTTCCTTTCCTTTCGTTGTTAACAATCCCTATTCGAATGGAACCGCTATCGAAAGACCGTAAAAGCCATAACTTTTACTTTAAGAAAACGGGGGCAGGGAGAGGAAAACAATTGCTGATCGGCACGATTACAACTAATGTGCTGAATATCACATTCCACCACTGATGCAAGTATTACAGGAGATATTAAATTAAGGAGAAACCAGTCGTTGCTGAGTTACCGGAATTGCCTGGTGTTTCATTCGGTGTTAATTGATTAGGTTAACTGATGCTGGAGAACATTTTCACCAGCTAACCACTGCCTTTTATTTCGATGAGTATTACAAAATCAACAAATGTTAACCACAAAGCAGTCTCCGGCCCGTAAGCAACTTGAGATTTAGGATGGTCTAAGTTAGGGGTTCCCAAATATTCTCCTACCACGCCCCCTAGGGGAGGCGCGTCTCCAAGTTTGGGAACCTCTAAGTTAAGTGCACACTGTCGGAAGCTTTATATGCTTATCGGATATTGTAAATTGTTCTTAAAAATCTGAATTTATATTTTAAATCTCAATAAATTCAAGCTCCATTTGTTTTAATCAAAAGCCGGCCTTTAATAATTAATCCAATTCTGAATAATATACCACATCTATCTAATAATTAAATAATATAATAATTACCAGCCAAATTACTTTAAATTTTCCACATTTTTTGACTTAGGAGGCTGTTTTAAGATTGCATCTTCTGTGCTAAAAATAGTAATGATTTACTAATTAATATTACAGTACTGCAGAGCATAACTTGCGTTGTTACATGAGCAGAATCTAAAGGGGAGTTTACTTGAATAGACCATTCAGCCTAATTTAAAAACATCACTAGGCATTTCACTTTTAGCTCATTTACAGCAATAGATTTAAGTAAAAAAATTCTTGTCACTGAATATATTGTAGTCACCGGCGATTACCATGGAATTATCCTTCATAGCAAGTTAACAGTGAAATTTTGACAGGAGGGCGTGGCGCCTAGTTAGCTTCTCCCGTAGGTTATAGTTATTAATTATTTCTGAATTTTTATTTCACCATGAGAGGTAAGTATGTTAAAGTATAAAGTAACTTTTGGATGAAAGATGACAGAAGGAAGAAAATGCAGCCTAATGCCGGCTAATTTAATTCTATTGCTACGAAAGACAGCAACGTTGCCGTCAGTTAAACGTCCCCATCCCATGAACTTATCACCAGAGTCTAATAATGTCACGCCATACACACTGCGAAGTTGTCTGTAATGTAACGCATGCCTTTACTACACACTGTGTTGATTCGAAATTGTCTAAATTGTCTATCACCACCTTTCCTACCCTGTTACCCAAGTACCAATGGTGGTCATTTTTTGAGCTCCAAGCCACGGTAACTTCACCTTTGAATAGGTGTATAGCTCTATATATGAAAATAAAACTACCAAATAACAAGTGGCCACATGTTTGCTAAGGTTGATCTGAACGCTAGGAACCTCTGAAACAATTCTGACTAACTGTTTAATGTGGACACATAAGTTATATCTACCAAACCTTGGTGCACTACTAACAAAAGAACGTAACTGTCTGGTTTGCGATATATCGTACAGATTATCGACGTTTATTGATCGATAAATCTCAAATGGCAGATTCCTCTCCGGCACTGCATATAAATCTTCTTATTAGCTACCTCTGCGCATAATGCGGTGATTGATGGCACCTACATATAAGATTTTCGTAAGAAGATAACTCTCTCTTTCGCTCTGCATTGTAAACAGGTTCATTTATTCATTAAAGGAAGCCCGTCCCGTTGACTTAGGTAACTGCTGCACAATGCTGGTATCCGGCGCCGACACCGATTGCGTATTATGAGATTCTTGGTGATTCGCCCATCAGATGGTGACATTAAACTTGCCTTTCCGACCGTCTCCCTCTCTCTCTTTCATCCCTCATCCACTACACACTACATGAAACACACAAATCAGTCAGCCAGAAAACAGTAATATCTGCGAACATCTACACACTGAGGAACGCAATGAGAAACGATAGATTCCTAGGGTGTTTGCTTTGCGAGGTTACACCCTGCAAACTAGTAGCCTATGTGCGGAGAGAATCATGTCACTATGTTTTTACTGTCATTGCTGCAAACTCGTAACAATGAACGAAACTAGAATGAGACAATTAAAAGTATTGCAGCTGACGTGATCAACGTTTCTATGGGTTGGTTTTCTATGGTTACTAAAATTTACAAATAATCGTAAAAACTGACTCCACAACAAATTTCACTAACCTATTTCCAGTTGTTAAATTTAGCATCATTCTCCGACTTGAGGGAGGCTATTTTTATTATATAAGGTGGTAAAAGTTGTTCCTGGTTCCCATAGTATGAAAAGTAAGAACTTTGCATTCACTCCGTGATCTGGGCAGCAGTGCGGTCCATCCACTTTGCTTTCAGAAGGGAAATACCTCCACTACACATTCGACTAGCAGCCTGAGGGGGCCTTGAGGTACAAACGATTTGAACCACAGTAGTCCAGTTCACATCAAGTTACTCAATCAATCTTGCTGAAGGCTGTGCTGTTATTTTATTTTGCTTGTCCACTTTGGAAAAAATGATTAAACTTTGTTACCTTCTTAAAACTGTTTCACTACATTATACGTTATGTTTCTTTACTCATTTTGTAATAGCATATTCATTTATAATTAAAAAAAATATATTTAAGTTGGAACTAAGAAGCTGTTGTAATAAAACAAAACCTTAGTTCTACTTTGAGATAAAAAAGAGTAAACGTGGATCTACTTAGTACACATAACTCCTAAATTCGTTGATCATGGATGGCTGAAGGAGAGATAATTTATAAAATGAAGAAACGACCAGAATGCTGGTAACGTTTCTCCTTTGATCTCTCTTTTCTTTGTTTTTAAAATGAAAATCTGTCTGGAATGTTTTACTTCATGTCTAGTGTACATATTTGGCTTCCAGACATATAATTACCAAACATATTGCACCTCATTACAATTTTGACTTCGTCTCTTTTCGTTGTTAAAGTTCAATATCCCCTTTCTTACCTTCGTAACAGTTCAGTAAACAGGATTCTTAGCTTGTCGTGTCGTTGTTTTGGACTCGCATAATTCTTGTCAGCCAATTAAAGTCCAAACAACTAGGAAAGTGACTAGTTTCACATAAGAAAATACAGTTTTATCTGAAACGCGCCTGCCACTGTTCCAGTAACCTTGTTATTTCGCTTAAACTTTTGTTAGGAATATGTAAAATGGTAAAACAGAGGAAAGCCATTAAGAGATACAGTATAAACAGGAAATTACAGCCGCATTATCCTTTTTTTATAAAAAAAATAAAATACTTTTTAGCTTTAACTGTTTACTGCGTTCATAACTGCATTCAACATTCTTCCTTGTGATCAAAGTACGAGTATGTGAAAGGAAGGACCAATATAACACATACATAGAAACTACCCATGCGTTGATACCGAATTGATCTGGCTACCTATGCAAGGTGATGCTAGTGGCGTTCAATGTTTATTTTTAGATGTTCCAGCACTCCGGAGCTTTACAGTTTAGTGGAACACTTCTGTTGAAGATTTCCTGGTAATCCACATAGTCAGAAGATAGTATTTATCCAATGGCCTAAAATAACAGCAAGCAACGCTACTCCAGGCTTCCAATGTTCACTTACAGATGGCAGCAATTATTTTTCAGCCATTAAGCAAAGTTAGAAGACATGAGGTGGGAGCTAAATAGTTTATATAACTTAGCCAATTCTTTAGTAATCAGCAACCAATGAAATGTCGAAGAAAATTTCTGTATTAAAAAAAATATGTGACCTATAAATTCTTTCTGATTGGCAGTAAATATTTTAAAAAAATTAATAAATAAAGTTAATCTACACATCATAGATCAGTTGGATGCAAGTAGGAAAGGTAAACTAGATAAATCAGTCAGTTACTTTATTTCTACACCTCCGATTCCCAGTTATTTCACGTGAACAAAATTAGGTTGACTAAAGATAAATATCAAGACAGACACTTCTACAACTTACAGGCCGCACGGGAAATCGCAGCTTTGCATTTCAGTTTAGAAAACACTGACCTACCTGATTTCAGACGAATTTAATTTGGAGTAAATTTATAGAAAAAGGATGAACGATTATTTTTGCGCTCCCTATGGAGCTTGCGCCGATAGCATGAGCCAAATCGGATAAATAAGATATCAGGTTTTAACAACGAATTACTTATTGGTATCTACCTTCTGTGAGATCTTAACTGCAAACATTAACAACAGAAAACTTTTAGGGGATGCACGAGCGAAGTAAAGGAATTGGGTTACAAAACTTCGGTAAGACCATTGCTCGAATATGGTAGTGTAGTATGGGACCCACATTTTGAGTATCAAATACAGGAGTTGTAGAAGGTGCAAAGAAGGGCTGCTAGATTTGTTTCTGGAAATTATCGCAGAATGCAATCAGTGACAGATATGATAAAGGAGCTGGAATGGGATTCATTGCAAGACAGGAGGAGGATGAGGAGGGTAATGGGAGTGTACAGGGCGTATACTGGCGATGAGGCATGGAAAGATATTGGAGAAGGTATGAAAAGTAGTTCATGGAATGGAAAAGATGACCATGACCACAAGCTGGCACTCGATTTCAGGCACAAGGGTGTGGGAAGATTTTCTTTTTTAGGTAAGGGTGTCAGGGATTTGAGTGAGTTACCAAGGGGAATGATGAATAACCTACCGAAAACGTTAAAAGAATTTAAAGTTAAAATTTGTAGAGGGCAAATGTAAGTGAGTGTAGGATAGGGGGAAGTTGGGTGGGTAGGCAAATTGCCACCGCAGCGTGTGCTCCATCGCAATTAAATTAAATTAAAAGAACGGTTTTTCTCGTTTCCTTATTTTCCTTCTTATTTAAAAGATGAATTGAGTATGAATTTTGGTTTCAACCGCATAGTTCAATTTAGTTTTATAGGATTTGTCGAGAAAAAAGTTAATTTTGCATGGTTTACTCACCTGCGTAGAAGTCAGCAGATGTTGGGGGTCGTGGCTAAGAATGTCTCTCTCTTCAGGAAGCATCAGCTACCGCTCTGTACAGACATGAAGGCACTAAGTGACCTAGTAACTAGCCGTTGGACTCTGCAATAAAAAGTACATTCACAACGACATATAGGTCATAAAACATATAAATTATTATATTTAAAAAACATGCAAATACATTCCTGTATTCGTCAATGAATTTAATGGTAGTTTAGAGAGACTGTCCTGAGAGGGTACGGCCCGTTGATGGTGGCTAGAAATCAGAATCTTTCATTTCCTTCTTGACGTTACATGCTACACAAGAAAAGAAATAGGGGTTACCTTCCTCAGTCGTTTAAAAACAACGGACAATACACCGATTTCACAGACTGTTCCAGAACTAGGAGAAGTGAATCTAATGAAAGTTTTGGTATTTTAGAAATTCAGGAACGTCCTTTGTGATTTTCAACATCGATCAGAAAATGGTACCAATCTCTTCAAATATCCAGTCAGATGCCTCAATCATTGCGCCACCAAACCGATCAGACTAACATAAGTGTCGTAAAATATGGAGAATGAACGACTGATGAGCGTTTATTGTTTGTATGTTTAAAATTGATCGTTTTCCATTCCCTGAACTATTATATACTCTTCTTTTTTTCCCAAAAGAAGATTTAAAAGAAGACTCGCTTAACAAACACATATCAGGTTTATGTTTTTTTTTTTTTTTTTTTTTGCATATAGTTGGCTTCAAAAAAACTCAAAAATAATTGAAAAATAAAACGCAGATATCTGCAATTACAGGAAAAAGATTGAACATAACTTATATAGTGGTTTTTTAAATAATACACAGTCCCTTTCCTTCATTGCACACACTTCGATATTGACATAATACTAAGCATTGCAATATCGAACTAAGATCCACTCGCAAAAACGAACTATGAAACAAGGTTTAAAAATACTGTAAAAATTAGATAAGACAAAACCGAAGGAAACAAAAAACAAACATTTTTTGTTAGTAAAACGGCAATAACAAGAACGATATGACAACCCAAAAAACAACATCATGATTTTGTAATTCAATGGGTTACAACTTAATAATAAGTGACAAAAGCTGCAATCAGATCGCCTACACTATTTTCTGAATGAAACCTTAATGGTTCGAGTATTGGAGAAGCAAACGTTTGGTACCAGAGAGATTGTCTGATAATCTTCTGCAGCAAAATGCTAAACAGGAAGCATAATTGGAATCCTATTCGGTTGATCTTTCATCGTATTTAACCTTTGTTACTATCTTAGTTTTACATCAACAGTAAACTACTGAAGTTATTAGCGAGATTGCGAAACCAGGCGTGATGGGTGCGCGTTAACATTCTGGCCTCACATTCGGGAGGAAGACATAGGTTCGAATCCCAGTCCGGCCATCCAATTTGGGTTTTCCATGATTTCCCAAAATCGCTCCAGACGGATCCCGGAATGGTACCTTCCAAAGGCCATGACTGAATTCCTTCCAGTTCCTTGTTCCAAATTCTTTATCGCTTTTAATGACCTCGACATAGACAAGGCGTGAAATAATAATAATATTAAAAAAAGAGATTGCGAAGATGTATGCAGATTGAATCGAATGTTGGGAAATGAAACGTTTAGGTACCAGAGATACTGACCGATCGGATCATCTTTTGCTGTAAAATGCAAAACAGGAAGCACTGTTAAAATCATATCTGTTTAATCTTCTATCCTGTTTAACCTTTGCTATTATCGAATTTTCACATCAACAGTAAACTACTGAAATTATAAGCGAGATTGCGAAGAAGTAAGTAGATTCCAAGGTTTAAGGATCTCTGAGCTTATTAGAGGGTATTTTATTTATTTAGAGATATTATAATATAACGTCGATTGGGTGCCCGTTCAATATCGATCGAAGAAGGTGGAAGTTACTTATTGCTGCCGGTTATAAAGATTATTTCTCTGTTAAAACGGTTTCGCTCTTAGGTCACTCTCTGTTTAATAACGGAAAACGTAACTTCAGAAAAAATTTGTGGGGATGGAAGTACTGGGAACGGCGATACAGTTGCACCTGTTGAGCAGACGGAGTGAAATATTTGTGTCGTCTGGGCGGCTGTGAGTTTACCCCGTGCGAGCGGGCGGACGGGCGGCCATTGACCCCGGCACAGGGTTAGGGGGCGGTCAAGGACAAGGGAGAGTCGCCCAGACACGCGCCACACACACACAAAAATTCTCCCGCGCAACCGGGGAGGCACGGCCTACTGCTTCTAAATATCAAGCACCTCGAAACCGATATCTAACATTAATGTTCCATCCCAAACTGCAGCTCCATGGCAACCAAGGTCTAGTATCACCACCAAATTAATTCAACATTTTCACACCTTCCCCTATCGCTTTTTTGGTCGTCAGTCGGTCGTTAGTGCTGCTCCTTCAGTGCTACCATATATTAAAGTATAATTCCTAATCATAGCCGGTGGAAAAACCAAGTAAGATTCAAAGAGAACTTGAAAGAGAAGTTCATATGTCTCCCTAGTTTTAGACTTTATTTTTCCAAGTGATCTCAATCATCTCATCATACAGCGTAATCATATAAACATTTTACCGCAGTTGGCGACCATTAATAATTTCCAAGTAAAATAATAAAATTTTCACCAACGCTTTTGTTAGAGTTGATTTTCAATCCATAAACGAACCCTATAACCCTTGAAGCAAACATTTAAATAGTGCATAACTATTACAGGTCATTTCTTTCGCAGTTACTTGTTAAAATAATAAATTATTATATACTGAAAAACGCCAGTGCAAGCGTTTGAATTTTTGTTTATTTCTGACGAGTTTCGCCTTTCGTTGACATATAAGCGATCCAGTGTTTTAATTACATTTCTGTTTTGAAATGTGGTAGCTGATCACCTATGCCTTCATCCAGCATCCCAATTCCAATCTTGTAGGATATGGTTATAATAATTTAAGGCAGTTAATCATTTGTGGCTTCCGCCGATAACGTCACTTTTATGCAGCAATGTTTTATTTGACTTTATGCTGGTCGGAAGCAAGTTACTTATGCTGTTTAAACAGCATCCTTCTGGTTTATAGATAAAACTCAAATGCCACGAATTATTGATTCAAATAGTTCATTTAGTACCAAAGCCATACAGGTTGCATTAATCCAAGTACTTCCGATTGCCTATTAAATCGTTTTCTCACACCCGATATCATATACCATTTCGCAGTGAACATAACTGTTGGTGACTTAGGGTAGCCACCTGTTTTTAATTTTCTAAGGTATCAAGAGAAATCCTTATATACAATGGAATTATGCTCGCTTTTGTTCCAGTTCTTCTCGTAGGTTCTATTAAGATTCTGCATAACGTAGATACTGTTTAAGAACCTGGAAATTTAATTTAGTAGTTTTCACCCATCAGGCATTCAGAATTGGAACTGGAGATAGTTCTACCTTTAATTTTACAAACACGTTGGCAACAGTGAATAAAGTTTTAACAGCGTCATGCCAGACAGACTCCATTATACGCAGTCCATTTGCAAAAAGCGCGCTTCAGGCAAACTGCTACCTGTTGCGGTTGCAGTGTTATACTACAGGCACTCCAAACAGGAACTTCAAATTCTTTAAATCCTTACAATAAACGACAAAATTCACCTTCAATTCTTGAAGTTTTACCCTTATTTTTAAACTGTTTAAAAAAAAAAAAAAAAAAAATAGAAACTATGATACATAATAATTTTTGTGTTTTCCAAAGTGGAATTATACCTCAAACATAATATTTGATTATGCAGGAATCAAGTTTCTACTTATGTGTTCAATTTATTTGACGATACAGCATATTTATGATGCTTTCCTCTTTCTGAAATAGTTTTTTCTAGAGTACGTGCTCGAATATATTTAATTTCCAACCTAATCTCGTCAAATTACAATGTGCTGTTGTTATTCTGACTATTGAGCTTAACGTGTCGATGACTGGAGTGTTTGAGCCTATTTTGTTCTTTACCTCTGGACGTTGTGACAGTAGGGGCGGGAAATGACACGTCATTAGGATGCTTCAATTGGGCTCCGTCTGCCATCTAGCGCCAGAATGTGAAAACCGAAGCGCTTAGCAGCCTTCAACTGATGGCCACAGCGCTTCTCACAGGAGCGGTGGCTCTCGGCATCAGTGGAAACTACTGTCGTTTATTTCAGAGTTCAGACGGAATAATCAAATTAATTTCAAACATTGTCATCATATTAACGAAACTGTTTCCTGAAACAAACTACTCTGAGGGAGGCAAAGATTGTTTATATTTGACCTACCGTCCCAAATTGGAAGAATGCGTTTCACACAGTATCATTTCTACAACTGTCAGGACATTTTTGGGATCATTTAAAACGAAAGATCAAAATCGGCTGGTTTAGCTAAATGTGTATATATTCGGAAAATATATTTCTCAATACAAAGAATATTTACTGTATTTATTATAATACTGCTATCATTGTCGGTATGATCGTAGATTAAAAAAGAAAGGAAAAAAAAAACAACATTCAAAGCATTTTGAACTAAGTACGTTGTTAAAGATTGTGAAATTGCAATTCAACAGATGCATAGTGTTCCATGAAATTAAATAAGTTGGCTACTATTTAACATTTTCTTAATGTTTAAGTAAATTACGAAGTTGTTACCAAGATTGTAAGAGTAGGTATTGCGTACTGAAGCAAAATTTTCAGATTTCTCTTACTTTGATAAACAGTAAACAAAATATTAAAGAATTATATCTGTACCAGGAACAACTGTAACAATTAGAAAATACCGTAAAAGTATCTTACAATGTAACTCAAGCCCAAAAGAATACAGAAGATTCGGCAATTTACTAATTCTCATGAAGTGCACAGTTATAAATAAAGTAATTTCAAATTTTCAGCTATTTTCCTCTCGCAAGGCCTGCTTTAGCATGAACGGAGGCTACCTGTAAAAATAGGACTCACACGTAAAATAAGACATGTGAAAAGGATTGCTGTCTTCTTGGCCTTTACTAGTTAAATAACCGATACATTCCGTAATCATATTATTTCTAATTGGCGAATGTTAAAATTTCATGTAACGATCTCTTAGGTTTTAATACAAAAGCTAGAAAAGAATGGGTGCAATGCGACTGTACTACCATTCGAGATGAACCTTCCTGATTTCCGAATAGCCTTCAAAACATCAGTTCTACATGATTTACGTGTATTTGGCTAACGCCTTGATGATTCCTTAATAGGGATCTTACTCATTCCTTGTCCGTGGCTGTAGTATTACCACCGTGGACGACAAACTGCGAAGTTGTATCCATCAACTGAAAGAGTTGGCAGCAGTATTAGTCCCGAGTCGTATTCTCATGGGCTCTGTTTTCCTGTTCTGGTTTTAAATTCTGTTTTTACTATCATACTAATATAAATACCATTAAAAAGACACTATACGTCCATGAGGTGTACAGACGAAGCGTGAATTGGAACGTAGTGTTCCTAAAAGGAAGTACAATTTTGCTTTAATTAATTTTATTCATACAAGCTAAACAGTTCGTGGGAAATGAACTGTACGTGGCGAAGTGAACATAATCCAAATGATGTTTTATCTTTTATATTATGCTGCGATATCGGTACACTTCAAATGGGTGGAAGAATGTACGTTTTACAACGGAGGAGTTGGAATGACAAAGCTAGAAAAAAGGAGGAAATGGACAGGTCCTATTTAGGATAACTTTTCAATATTCGCCTCCACAGATTTAGAATATCAACGGAAACATGTGTTAACGACCATGTGTTAACGAGGGTGGAATACGACATAGTAACCAGCAAGTCGCCATTAATGTATAATTACTCTCGGCATATTCCGTCTTTTCAACTCTAGCTTTCACTAAGCGAAAAATGAAGGCATATAAAGATAATTTACTGTGGTAAATAATCTTATTTTGTTACTACGGTATATTCAACTTCTTTTTTTAAATTCTTCATACATTTATTATTAGTTATAAGATTTATATGGTATTGATATTGGAAGGATTGTTACTTGAGTGACGTTTCGATATGTTTCTACGATTTGGAACCCATACCGTGGCAGGCAGCTGTTGCTCACGATCACGTGCATGTTGCGTGTCCGGTGGTGGAGGGGAGGGAGGTAGGGGCGAAGAGACTGGCCCGCTCCCCCTGCAGCCATGACCGTCATGTCCAGGGGTTATTTTCAGACATCCTTTACCCAACAGCCGGGGTCCTTGGGACATCGCCAAACTTCCCTGACTCCACGAACACACCCGCTCCGAAATTAACTTTGAAAATTTCTCAAACGACAGGTAGAAATGCGAAAAAATAGAAACACTATCAATTCTACTTCCACTACTATAATGAACAGTAAAACACAACTAGAAATAATAAACAGGAAAGATCAATAGTTTTGGAGAAGAATTATTTGCGTGTATTCTCTATCTACAGAAGCAGCTTTTCTTAATCAGTTTTACCAGTGAATACTTATGCTAGTTACTGTCATTATTTTTCAAAATCATCATTACATCCTTTGTCCCGATCCTGTTATTTGATTAACTAGTTCGTGAAGGAATAATTAATTTTCATTCTCAAATTATGAGGCTAGTACATTAAGTTCCCGTAAAAATTAGCCTATTCGAACCAGGCTGTATCATTACAATAGCTCTATCAAATCTGAGGTTTTTGAGCTTTTCATAATATTTTATATCTTGCGTAATATGGATCCAACGCACTGCTAGAGTACTCGCACCAATGCTCACAATTGTATCTGCATTTCTTCATAATTCATAAATACGGCAGTCTGACAATACAGAAGAACGCTCACCATGTATCTTCCTTGAGATCACCACAACTAGTGAAATGTTTGTTTCCGAAGGCAAACTACAAACAAGTTTCCAAAACGTCTGGTTGTCTCTAAGCCATAACCGAAGATTTGGAATCAGGATATCTGGCTCACAGAATATAGCAGTGTCCTTTTGTGTCATTGAGGACGATCCAGTCCAAGGGAAAGAAGTGGGAGGAGCTGCCACCTGTTTGCGAACTGCATAACATTTGTTGATTGCATTTTCTGTTGCTTTTATTACGGAAGTGGTGAACTGGACCATCGAATCATTCACTTTAATGATCTCAAAAAACATCTGAAAAAAAAAAATAACCAGTAGCCTATACACAATAGCAGATAGGCCTTTAAATCGCCATATCAAATATGACAAAGAATAAAGCGTATGGAAATAAAAATAGCTTCTTAACATTCTGTATATGTTACAGTTTTCACGAACAAAACTTAGCGTCATCGAGACATGATAATTCTCTGTTAATTAATCATGCCCAGTAGTCATTCATGCATTACTTTTCAGCTTAAACATTCAACATAATCATTTTTTCACTAAATCATATTTGTTTTGAGTTCTTGAGCTTAATTTATAATTATGAAATAGTGGTATAACAAGGAGGGCTGAAGTGCAACTAATGCCAACCCCGGCAGCGTATGGGTAGCGTGCTTGCTTCTCGTTGCAGGGGTCGCCGGTTCGAGTCCGGCCTAGGGCATGGGTGGTTTTAATTAAGTGTCGTGTTCGTCTTGTGTCGTCCTTACACATTAGAGAAAATAATCATACTCATAAGAAATCTGTACATTGTGAGAGAAACGAACACATTGAGCTGACTGAATGGCTAACACGGCCGAATGCCATTAAAAAAAAAAGTGCAACTAATCATCCGGGGCTCATGCCGGGTTGACAGTTCAAGGTCACAGGCCAGGTCTCCCGCAAACGCACAGCGCACCTATGTTGTCTATACTTGCCAAGGCAAACATCTTGTCAGCGATTGATTATCCCACATCTGCGCCTGGCAACAACCATTTTTTCACGACATCTACCTACAGTCATTTTTTACCTCCCCTCTTTCCTTAGCTATCCTCACATTATTTTTTGTTTTGAATTGTGTTGCACACGTGGTGGCGTGCCACCTCTTATCTCCCCTTATATTTGTTATATGTAAACCCCGACGACATCCCTCACGCTAATATCTGTTATTTGGGCGCGTCTGCGTTCCTCCCCTAAGCTATCCTTACGTTCTATTTTTTTTTTTTTTTTTTTTTTTAGCTATTGCCATCTCATTTAACACCGTCTTGTCTTCCTCCATAGCTTCTTGCCGCTTGTTTCGTCGTGGGAAGGGAGAGCAGCTGACCTACAATTTTGTATATGCTTCCCGTCTCCGCGCTACATTACTTGCATGCTTCGTCAGCCCCTCCTCCCTCACCCACAACCTGTCAGCAGAACTGGCACCCGTCATGGGTACCAAACGACACGTACAGCCCCCGTAAGAACCAACAAACGTGTTCAAAGACAGGACCACGGTCAAGGTCAATTTTCAATGGTCAAAGCTCTGTTCGGTTCGCTGGCTTATTGGAAAGTGACCAAGATGTATGGCAAGCATGATACTACGGTAACGCGCCTCCCATCTGAAAGTAGTCTCTTTTTAATATGCTACACAACTTATTAATTCGCATATGACTTGTGCTATCTACCGCGCCCCCTTCTGGCATCTGCGTGACTCCGCGGGCTGTGCCAGCGCTTCCTTCTGTCTGGTTCGTAATAAAACATGAAGTCAACTTCTAAATGCTTATATGGTGATTCACTTAAGTTGTTTCTCAATAAATAATAATATTTTCAAATAATTAATGTTTTGCAAATTAACAAAATCTTCAGTATTACAAGTCCCCAAAACAAAAAGGGTTTTATACGTGTCGTCGTATATTTTCCACTCAAATGGCATCCATAAGAAGTTTAATGCTAAACGTACCAGAAACGAGAAATGATGTTTAGTATTTTTGTTTCACCGCTGATTGTCGGTGTTTTCTGAATTTATTGCATGCGAAATATTAACGATACCACTGTGGTTATTTCACGGATGGATAGAGAAATTCTTGTGGCTCTATATGACCTGTGGTAAAGGAAGTAAAAGAAAAAATGAATGTGGTATAATGGTACCAACACAAAGAACGCAGGTAGTCTGCGTGTTGGTAACCGGCGCGAACCTGCGCCGGCCGGGGCCGGCTGAAAGAATGCTTCCTTGTTACCAAATGAGCGCGTTCACAGTAGCGGCAGGTACCTGCTTACAAGCACCTGTAAGCAGCGCCAGCCTGCCCAGCGGAATGAACAGATCATTCCGGTGGGCAGGCTGGCGCTGGTTGTAGGCATTCATGGATGCTGAAATATTAATTTCTGCGGTATTTGATAGGTCACCAACATGGGACAAGAAGGATAAGTTGCATAGCAACAGTAATGTCGATGACAGATGTTGCAAGGAAATAAGGATTTTTTTAATGGCATTCGGCTACAGAGGCCATACAGTCAGCTCAACGTGATTATAGACCCTTCCAGTGTTTCAATATCACCAGTACAATGTATACATTAAGTATGGACGCATGAACACTACAGGACGGACACTACATACACAAACACACAGTACTTAACACCCATGCTCATTAGAATATATGAAACAAACAATTGAAGATGTAGGTTGTAAGGCGTATGTTAAGATGAAAAGGTTAAAGCAAGATGTGAAGGGATGGAGGATTGCATAAAAAAGGTCTGCCATCCAGTAGTTATGGTTTTGAAGTTGCCTCATACAGATATCAAACTCAATCACAGGTACAGCTAACACAGACAGACATTATCCCGGGGCTCAAGCAGATGGACTCCATGCAGACATGTTTATGTTTCCATTCACCAACAGGCTTCATAACATCTCCCCACTGTCACACACAAGCACCAAACTAAAATACCACAAATATACACTATACATACATCATCGCTCATGTAGACATCAAACTTAAATGGAGAAACTGCACATCATATCTTCGTAATAGGGTCAAGTAAGCTCAGATCAGGAGAAACCAACCAACTTGCACGTTGTGTCCCACCATGATATGAATATAACACATTACAATGTTTTCGGGCCTCGAAATATCGTGAGTTAGTGTAAACATTGAGTAATTTTTGTAAAACTTCATGAAAATTGCCTAAATTCACTAAATAAGTCGTGAAAAATAATATAAAAATTTATTAAATTCCTCACATATTGGACAAAATCATGGAAATTGTTGAAAACCACAAACATTACGTTTATTACCTCAATGAAAAATGACTGTAAATTGCCTGTTTTTGTTGTCACGACAGTCTCCAAGAGTTAAAAAGAATTCAATGTAGCTACACTTTCTCCATTATGAGAAACTTTAATCAGAGGATGCGCAAAGGATGAAAATTAGACATGTTGGCACCACTGATATCAGTGTTATCCTTATCTTGTGTTCGTCACCTCAATAGACTACAAAACAGTGCAGTATAGAAACATGTCGCCGACCCCGGCAGCGTAGGGGATAGCGTGCAACGATTAGAGTCCGGCCTCGGGCAGGGGTGGTTTCAATTAAGCGTTGTGTTTGTCTTGCGTCGTCTTATATCATGCTGAGTCTACATTGAATGCTCCGATAAATAATTAAGAATTACATAGTGCTTCCTGTGTGGAATCGTAGCCAAATGTCGATTTTAAAGCTGAAAAAAAAAAGTCCTATATCATACACAGAATACATTGTGGCCACTGTACAGTGAGCCAATGAACTGAACTCCAGTGTAACGTTAGGTCAAAGTAATGTGTGCTGGTTGTCAGTTAGCAGTTGTTGGTGGGTGGAGTAGCTTAAAGACATCGTGTGCACCAAGCAGACGAATTCCAAATTATACAAACCCAAAAAAAGTGATCAAGAACAGAATAATGCAAAAGAAGTAACCACAGTTCTCAGAGTTATAGCGATAATCTCCTCTCTGACTTTAACATGTGCAGCAGATTACCATTATTTTCAAAACTGGATCAAAGAATTACTTGGAATTTACTCCTTTAGAGCGGCTTTGGACCTCATTGCGAGGGCAAACCTCATATTTCTGATAGGGATTTTTCACAGGCACTTTTACTCTGCCAGATTTTTTTCTCTGTACTTGAAGTACCTGAAGATTGATTGCTGGCTCAGATTCCATATAAAACTAAACGTCCTGGAACAAAGAAAGTACTTCTGACAAACTGGTTTAGTGCGCTCTCTTCGGCGGAGTCTAACGAAGCCTTGTGTTGTGCAGAAAGTTTTAGTCCTTAGTTGGAAGTTTCAGGCGGCTCATACACATTCACGTCTAACCGAGAAGTGTTATGTTAAGCAGCTGCTGAGTGCCCGTCTTTATTATTATTATTATTTTACTTATGGCTATACGCGTCGTGGAATAAGGAATAAGGGTTGAATGGAACTGGGGACAAGGTACGGGAAGAAAATCGGCCATGGTCTTTTGAAGAAAGCATCCTGATATTCGCCTGGAGTGATTTGGGGAAACCATGGAAAACCCAAATCTGGATGCCCGGACGGGGATTCGGACCGGCGTCCTCCCAAATGCGAGGTCAGAACGTTAACCACTCACCCACCACGATCAGTGGTTATGATTACAACCGCTTCATAATTTTGTAGAAGAATCGGCAGAAGAACCTCAACCCCAGACCTTGACCGGCTGCTTGGTGAGAAAATCACTCCGGCTATTGACACTTCAGTCGTGCATTGTTTTTTGTACTGCCACTAAACGCGCTTCCAACCAAAAGAGAGCGTGCACCAGCACCGCCAAGATACACCTTTGAAAATTATTGACTGCAAAATAAGAGACAGTCCGAAAGCTCACTGTCTAAAATAAATAAATTAAAAGATATAATCACAATTACAAATATAGCTTGCGCTAAACTAGCTATCACTGAGTTTCGCTTCAGTCACATGGTGGCAGAATTGCAGTAGCACATTTATTTCTGTAGCCACCATGAAACACTAATACTCTTAGGGCCCCATGTGTGAACACAGGCGTCTGAATACGTTGCAAACTCCAAATTAAGACATGTTATATACTTAACTGACCCAATCCAAGTATCTTTTTACAATTTTGTGAATGTATATTCTAGCGTTGTTCGTTACATGTAATAAGCCTTCCAATAAATATTTTATTCAACATTTTTTGCTGGAAAATAAAGAAATGAAATATGTCAGTAGCAGGTAATTTTTATTACAAGGTCTATCTCAAAAACGCTACTACCTATTGTAACAGCCCTAATACCTGTATTTTGAATAGTATTGGACTGTGTGAAATATTTGTAGTGAGCCAAAGTTTGCTTGAAAGTGATTTGATATGTTTATTTTGTAAATTCTTGTAAATAAGTGTATATAGACTTTGTTTTAGGTAAGAAAATTATTTAAAGACCATTTAATATGTTTAAGAACCGAATGATGCAAGAGAATTTATTAAAAGTTTGTAATTCCATGTATTACTGTAATTTACGATGTCTACAGGACAATTTTCCACCATTTGAAAGGATTTCTGTAAATAATTTTGTATTTAAGTATCTCTAATTACCATTTCTAATCATTTTGTAATGTTATTAATTAATTTTGTATCAATTCCGAATGTTTTAATATGTTTGATTGTTTGAGTGATTGTTTATGATCGAGAAATATCGGGCGGATGCCTTTGAAGAATTCTCGTAATTTCGATAGACTCTATATAAACAGATCGCCTGGACAGAGAGTTTAGTTTGCATTAAGTATTAATTCAGAGTTACAGAGACATTCATGCAAGTATTCAGTAAGTCAGTATTACATCTTTGGATTGTAACAACTATGCTTGTGAATGTCGCAGACTTGTTTTGATTTGTTCAAAATAAACGAACATCTTCACATAACCTTGTTTTTCGGTGGAC
Organism: Vandiemenella viatica; assembly: GCA_031002005.1. Taxonomy (NCBI): domain Eukaryota; kingdom Metazoa; phylum Arthropoda; class Insecta; order Orthoptera; family Morabidae; genus Vandiemenella; species Vandiemenella viatica. The sequence continues at coordinate 240,735,829 of JARYHS010008074.1, read as the reverse complement.
TTTTAATTAATGCAGTTATTAAACCCACCTAAGAACCTTAACATGGCGACCGTTGACATGACGAGAAGTTTCTTACACATCTGTGGGATGTTTATCTTCTAAAAAGAATCTGCAGAAAATTGCGAGGAAATTTCGACCGGCGACGACACGGATTTGACGGCCTAAGGCGGAGATTTTTCATCGGCAATCGGCTGTAATCTTCCGACGTCGAGTGGATTTCCTTCGGCCTCAAAATCGTCTTCCTACAGTGAATTGTGAAAAGTGTGGTTAAGTGTTTGAAGTCAGTGTGGTGTTTAATGGTTAAACAAGTGCTTCTAAGTGAAATTTAATGTGATACAAAAGTGAGGAATAACTGTAAGTACGGCATTGAATATTCAAGTGATTTATTTTGCATGTTATAGTGTGACAGATTGGAAAGATTTTAATTTTACTTAATTTTGTTTCTTATATTGATTTGGCTGATTACTAAAATGGCGGATAATCAGAACCTGCAAGCTTTTCTAGAGTCATTGTAACCAATTTTAATGCAAAATTGTCTGAACTTGATGGTAAACTTGATAGTAAATTTTCTGAATTTAGAAATGAGTTAAATCTTGATGGTAAATTTTCTGAGATCAATTCTCAATTTTTTGAATTTAGAAGTGAGTTAAGGAATGATAATGACAGAAAATTTGCTGAAATCAATGACAAGTTTTCTCAACTGCAACAAAGCAATGATAAACATTCTCTGATTTGACTAAATGTTTTGATGTTAAAATCACAGAGCAATTTCAGGGTTTTTAGCTCTCAATTCAAAGAGGATATTAACAATTTAGATTCTAAATTGGGAAGGTAGTAACAGAATGTAAGGAGAAATTTGAAAAGGTTACAAAATTTTGTGAACAGAATAAGGCTGAATGTGAAAATTTGATTTATAAAGAGGTGAAGGAAGTCAGTGAAAATTGTGATAAGATGAAGGAGGAATATGTTGCTTTGTTCCAAGCTAATGATGTTAAGGTTAATGAGTTGAGACAAGAGGTGGGATTAAATATTAATACATTGGTGCAGCAACAGGAACAGTTAGCGCATGGATTAGAAAGAAATGTAAATCAGTTGGAAAAAAGGGTTTACTGGGCTACAGGTTCAGTTAAGTCAGATTCCCGTAACAGGTAATCCAAATTTCAGTGTCGATGTAAAAGAAGAATTTGAATTCTATGATGATAGTGGGAGGCTTCACCCTATTGAATTTATAGATAATTTTGAAAGATCAGACTATTTTAATTTGTTACCCGATAGTAAGAAAATTGCACTTGTGGGTAAACATCTAAAGTCTTATGCTAGGGCATGGGGTGATAGACAAGCTAGGGAAGTGACTGACTACAAGCTGTTTAAAGAAAACTTTTTGAAACATTTTTGGTCGACAAGCAGGCAGATTCAAGAAAAGAGAGGTTGATGACTGGTAGGCCCTATAAACCTGGTAGGGAAACTCAACATGATTTTTTTCATAAATGTTGGATCCGTTGTAAGTACTTAGACCATCCTTATGGAGAGGAGGAATTTGATTTGATAGGAGCTAGGCTACCTCAGCAAACAAGAAATTTAATTGCCACTTTGGATGTAGTAAATGTGGATAGAGTTTCTGAATTGTTGAGACGCTTGGATGCCCAGGAGTCATTCAATGAACAACATTACCACCATCAACACCATAGGAGGGGCAGCAGGAGTCCCCCTAGAAGGGGTAATGGGTCAAGGGATGGTAGATCGAGGGGATGGGATCGTGATAATTACGCAAGGAGGAATATAATGGGGGAGTGAGAGAACAGAACCCTCAATCTGAAAGGGAAAGGCAGCATGGGGGGCAGGCAAACTAAAGACCACCCCTGTTATGGGCCCCGCAGTGGTGGACAAGAAGGTGGGTCCAGGTACCAACTGCTATGAGTTAATACCATTTTTATGAATAATCCCCGAGAAGATTTATTGGAAGAGGTGGAGGATAAGATGAAGTTTTAGATAAAGTTCCCATAGTGCAAATTAATGCTTTTAATAAACAAATAGATGCTCTCATTGACACCGGGTCACAGGTTTCTTGCCTTGCTGAGGGATTATTTAATGAAATTGAAAGCACCAATCAAATTGAAGTGTTACCCGTTAGTAGTATGACAGTTATTACTGCTACTGGTTCTCGTAGTAAGAGAATTAAGCAGGAAATGTTGATGGAAGGTTGTATGGGGACTGTAAATGTAGAAATACCCATGTATGTAGTCCCTAAGTTGAATGTAAATTGCATTTTAGGCATGGATTGGCTTACAAAAGTAAAGGCTTTGGTAGACTGTGGAGAAGGTAACTTACGGATTAAATTAGACAGTGGGGAATACTGGGTTGATTTTGAGAAGACTGTTTGGAAAGGCATACAAGAAGTAGATCATGTGAGAGTTAAATATAAGGATGCTGGTGTAGCTAGAGTTTGTGACAAACTATTACCGCAGATTTGTGTAAATGTGTTAAGGCAGAGTAGTGAGATTAATAGTCTGATTGAAGGTCAGGAGATAAGCGAAGGAAACGTTATTAATTACCCAAACAGTATGAAACTATTACCGTCAGACCAACAAGAAACGCTGAAATGTCTAATTGAAGAATATAGGGACGTATTTTCTGACAAACCAGGTCTGATAAAAAATTATGAGTGCAAGCTTACTGTAAAGTCTGAAGAGCCTTTCTTTATTAAGCCATATCCAATCCCTTTGACCAAAAGAGATGAAGTGAATAAGGAGATAAATCGAATGTTAGAGTGGGGGGTAATAGAGAGGTCAAGGAGTCCTTACAATAATCCCTTGGTTGTGGTAATAAAACCGGACAATTCTGTGCGACTAGTGCTGGATGCTCGCACATTAAACAAGCATTTAGTAACAGAACGGGATCATCCTCCACCTATCAGTGAGTTGTTGCACAGGTTTAAAGGTAAAAGATATATTTCGTCTATCGATTTGACTGCGTCCTATTGGCAAGTCCCGCTTTCAGAAGAATCCCGGAAATACACTGCCTTTCTATTTGATGGCCGTTGTTATAATTTTCGAGTGTTACCATTTGGGTTAAATATTTCTGTGGCTACCTTTATTCGTGCTTTGGATAGTGTGTTAGGAAAGGAATTGCTTGAACAAGTAGAGATATACGTAGACGATATTCTTATAATGTCAGAAACACTTGAGGAACATTGGGTGCTACTTAGAAAAGTTTTAGAAGCATTGAGAAAGGGGGGTATGACGATTAAGTTAAAGAAATGTACATTTTTGCAAAAAGAGGTTGAATTTTTGGGCCATCGTATTACACCACAGGGGATCTTGCCTAGTAATGATAAAATAAATGCCATTAAAATTTTCCCCGACCTAGAGATAAGAAACAACTACAGAGTTTCTTTGGATTGTGTGAATACTATAGGAGATTTCTTCAGGGACAAGCTTTAAATAGTCCAGCCTTAAGAGATTTGGTTAAAAAAAGTGTCAGGTGGGTGTGGTCCTCAGAATGTGAAAGAGATTTTCAAAAAATCAAAGATGACTTATGTAATTCCAATATCCTCTATTATCCAGATTGGGATCTAGATTTTTGCCTTGCCGCAGATAGTTCTGACTATGGTTTAGGAGTTCATGTCTTCCAGGAAGTGGAAATCAATGGAGAACCGGATTTTAGGACTATTGCCTTTGCCAGTAGAAAACTACAACCAGCTGAAACTAGATACACAATTACTGAACGGGAGGCCTTATCTATTTTGTGGGGTTTGACTAAGTTTAGGTACCTACTGTTAGGTAGAAAAATTATTGTATATACAGACCATAAGGCTCTTTCATTTTTGTTAGAATGTAAGTTAGTCCACAGTCGGTTAACCCGTTGGGCATTGGTTCTGCAGGAATATAATTTAGAGATTCGGTATAGACCTGCTAGTAAAAATCAAGTTGCAGATGCTTTGTCACGTCTACCGTTAGGTCTAGATTCTGAAAAGCGATGTCTAGGACCACAGACTGAGGTTAGAATTGCTTATCTAAAAGGAGTACCGTATGAAACTGAGGTTAAGTGTTCCTTGCGACAAATCAAAGACGAACAGGACAAAGATGTAGCTATAGTAGAAGTAAAAACTAATCTTGATAGCCCAGAACACAGAGATAAGCTTCAGAAATATTATACTTTGCATGGGGAAGTATTGTTTAGAAGGACTAGTGAAGATGAGGATGATTGGAAGTTATGGCTTCCAGAAAGTTTGGTTGAAAAAATTGTTTGGCATCACCACTATAGTTATGGGCATTATGGGCCATCCAAGTGTTACCGAGTGTTAAGGGAAGATACATATTTCTATAATATGAGAAGGAAGATTTCGAAGCTATTAAAATCTTGTCAAGTGTGTCAAAGATCTAAAATAGATAGTGTTAAACGAGTGGGGAAAATGCAAAATATCATCCCAAGTAGTGTATTGGAATTAGTTTCTGCTGATGTTCTTGGCCCGCTACCCATGTCTCGGGGAGGGGTGACCCAAGTTTTAGTTTTATTTGATGTTTTTTCCAAATTCGTTAAACTTTACCCTGTAAAGAAGTCTACGGCTAAAATTTTGGTCAGAAAGGTGATATGATGAATATTGTCAGAAGGTAGGTAAACCTAAGAGGGTGCTTTCGGACAATGCCCCGCATTCACTAGTAAAGTGTGGACAGAAAAACTTGAACAAGAAGGAATAGAGGTTATACATACTTCTGCTTATCATCCAGCAGGAAATCCCGTAGAACGCCTAATGAGGGAAATTGGACGTTGGTTTAGGACATATTGTACAGACCAACACAGTAAGTGGGCATGTGAAGTAGAAAATTTTGAAAATGTAATTAACTCTATACCTAGTGATACAACTGAAATACCACCCATTGAGCTGATGTTTAAGAAACCGGCTAACAGATTAATTCGAGAATGTGTTAGTTTTCCAAATAGGAAGAATTTCAACTATGAGGAAAAGGTAGCTTTAGTTCTTAAAAATTTAAAGGAAAAGGCAACAAGGAGAAAGAAAAAGGCATGATGAAGGTCAGAAGTGTATAGAATATAAAGTGGGTGATTTGGTGTTAGTTGAAGTTCATAGTAAGTCGTCAGCTTTGCGACAAGAGACTCGTAAGTTTAAACCGTTTGTTTGAAGGCCCTTTCAGGATAGAGTCTATACCAAGGAAAACTCTTATGAGCTAATTGACCCTGAGAGTGGTAAATGTAAGGGTGTGTATAATGTTGAAGCCCTAAAACCCTTTTATGAATAAGTGATCACTTATGAAATGTGCCACTACATGTAAATATCTAATTTTGTAAATAAGTTTTTGAATTGATTGCATGTAAATAGTTTGTGTGAGTACTTAAGCTCAGATGCAGATGTAAGCATTTCAATGTATAATTTGTGACAGTTTTGTGTAGAGACTTTTGGTATTTTCATGATGTTGTGACTTTCTATATTTTTGGTGACAAATTATCATCTGTAAAATGTAAACAGACTGGTGTAATTAACAAGCAGACATCAAGTGTGTAATTTGGAGTGAAAATAATTGTAACTTAAGGTGATGGCATTGAACGTTTGTTGTGTAAAAACAGTAAATGATAAAATGATTGGACCTGAGAAAAGACAATTATTGTAAACAAAATCAGTGTCATGGACTATGTGCAGATGTTGTATGAAGAATTGTATTTGTTCATTGTAAAAGTCATTATGGTTGATTGATTGTAATCTGTTCGTGTCTGCATTATGTGTACATTCAACCTGCTTAGATTCGTGACGGATTCAATCAATTTTATCTGTGTAAAATTAAGTGAATCCTGGGGAGGGGTTGTAACAGCCCTAATACCTGTATTTTGAATAGTATTGGACTGTGTGAAATATTTGTAGTGAGCCAAAGTTTGCTTGAAAGTGATTTGATATGTTTATTTTGTAAATTCTTGTAAATAAGTGTATATAGACTTTGTTTTAGGTAAGAAAATTATTTAAAGACCATTTAATATGTTTAAGAACCGAATGATGCAAGAGAATTTATTAAAAGTTTGTAATTCCATGTATTACTGTAATTTACGATGTCTACAGGACAATTTTCCACCATTTGAAAGGATTTCTGTAAATAATTTTGTATTTAAGTATCTCTAATTACCATTTCTAATCATTTTGTAATGTTATTAATTAATTTTGTATCAATTCCGAATGTTTTTAATATGTTTGATTGTTTGAGTGATTGTTTATGATCGAGAAATATCGGGCGGATGCCTTTGAAGAATTCTCGTAATTTCGATAGACTCTATATAAACAGATCGCCTGGACAGAGAGTTTTAGTTTGCATTAAGTATTAATTCAGAGTTACAGAGACATTCATGCAAGTATTCAGTAAGTCAGTATTGCATCTTTGGATTGTAACAACTATGCTTGTGAATGTCGCAGACTTGTTTTGATTTGTTCAAAATAAACGAACATCTTCACATAACCTTGTTTTTCGGTGGACTTTTAATTAATGCAGTTATTAAACCCACCTAAGAACCTTAACACTATGTACATGAAATTTGTCTTTAATGTTGGTGACATGTTTTTAAACAACAAGTACTAAATATACTTCGTCTAAAATAGTTTATAAGTTGAGATGAAAACAAGAAATACTTTTTTATTTTGTTTATATTATTCATATTGGAAGTCCTCTGAACTCAAAGAACATTGTTTCCTAATGTATGAGAAAGGTAGTAAGGGAGCTCTCATAAACTACCCGGCTCCATTTTGGTCTCGCTTGAAACTCCCTTCCCCCCCCCCCCCCCAACTTCCAAGTAGCCTGACATACCCTCCCCCCGCTGTAGCACGCAGCTTTTTCAATATTAATTCCAGAAGAAATTTTGTACGATTATAGTTAAAATAATTGTGTATATAATGACACAACCGATATTTGCGTTATACACTTTTCTAGTACCTGGTCGACCGAACTTCACTCGGCATCTTTTGATTTCTGTTCAATATACAAAAGTTTGAGTCAAGTTTGATTAAAGTAATAGGCATGAAGGGTTTCTAGGCATTCTGAAGTGCACAAAGAGAAGCTTAAATAACATCTGTAGCCTTACTGGTACATGAAACTTCTACGAGATGAGGTTAGAACCGTTTTCGAAAAACCAAATACAAGAATTGCTCCTTTTTTTTGTAAAATCGTGTGATAAACTTGAAAAGCAAAAAGTTATCTACGTTTGAAATTTCATCCAAATCACTAGAGCCATTTCCGAGATCGTCTGGTTAACCACTTCATAATTTTTTTTGAAAAAAAAAAATGTTGTTATTCTGTTTAATACAAGTATTAATGAAACTCAGGGATTGATTAATGGTGCAAAATTTGTCTTAGTCCACTTAGGCCAGAACATCATCAGTGCTAATTTCATTAACTTCGATAAAACTATGACCATACTTCGCAGTAACCTCACATCTTTTAATCATCCATGCCTTTCCAAATGATAAAAAAAAAAAATCCCAAAAGAAGTAACCTTCGTCATCAGAATTTATAAAGCACATGGCCAGGCGTTTCAAAAGGCAGGATTGTATTTATCAGAACCTGTATTTTCGTATGGACACCCGTACGCGGCTTTTTCACGAGTTTGTAGATTCATTAATATTTATTTTTGTGTTAAAGACACATACGGTCAAAAAGTCGATGATTGTAACTGATAATATTGTTTTCAAAGAAGGTTTTTAAAGTAAAGAATATTGAAAAAGCTATCTGACAAAGCCAATATTTTTTAAACATCTACTTTTTAAATGTTTTACAGTTAAACATGAATTGTTCAATGATAACGACTTTTTACAGTAAAAGTGATAGTTTTTTACTACTCTTCAAGATTATATACCTTTCATTAATAAATACTTTCATTTACTTATTCCTCATTATTATATTACCATTCGGTGACTGACCACGATACTACTCGCACGGGTCAGTTAGTATAGCACGCAGGATTGTGGCGTTCTACAAATATTTAAATATCGTATTTTATATATATATATATTCAGATTAATTTAATATTTGTGAATATTTTGTAAATTAATTATCTGATCAACGTAATTGATATCCCAGGCTGCCTTAATTTCTTAATAATATAACTGAATAAAGAGGTTGCTAGTTGGAAGAGCAGGAGAGATTTTGAAGCTGACAATGGTATATCCGGTGGAAATCTCCAGAACGCGTGGGTTGACGAGAGCTATTGTTCGCGCGCCTAGAGTGGATAGGCACCGTTAGCCGTCAAGGTCAGTGCGTTGAACCCCGCGCAGGGATACCCGTGCGGCGGAAGGGGTGAGCGACGCGTGGGAGGTCAGGGCGAATAAGATTGACTTCGAGCCTCACGTGGTTTTGGAAAGATGTTAAACAACCAATGCCGTATCATATACGGGGTCTACAGAAGTTAATTTGTGGTTTCTTTTCCATTTAACGAAACTTCGAGAAGGAGTTTCGGAAGAGGGAAGGAGAAGCGGATATACTTGATTGTGTGGTCAGTGGTCGTCGAGTCCAGACACTTCACAGTGCGGAGTGGCACTGTACTCGGGCTCTGGCTTCAATCACAGGCTGGTCGATTTATGCAGTGGGACAACTTAGGGACCAACGCCGCACGCCGCCGCTGCTGATGCGGGTGATTTTTGGTAATGTGTTCCATCGTTCATCATTGTTTCATGGTTTGGAGAGACTTTGAAGGAACCGTAATCGACCCATGAGACAGCATCTCTGCTCGATTCCATTTCAAAGCTAGCTGGCAAATGACCTCATGAACTTTAAAGCTTGCAAGTTCAGTTTGAGCATTAATATTGTAACATCTTTTCTAATTCAATTCGGCGCCCAAGGGATTTTATCCACCATTCATGTAACATTCAATTGTTGGCTTGTGGCCACGATGTTATCATGTTCTTAATTTTAAAAATGAAATATTTAATATTCAGTTTATGTTTGATATCTTCAGGCAGATTGTAAAGCCGGATATTGCTTTTGCTTGCAGGTACACATAATGTCTAACGTAACATTAAATGTGTCCGGCTATGTACAAGCCAAAGGGAAACAATAAATTAAGCATTTTATGTCTGTCATCAACAGCAATCAGGATCCTTGCTACGTGAAAATTAATTTCATAATTTAAAATCAATAATCAAATTGATACTAAAACTTACAGCAATAGTAATGACCCCCCTCACATCACAAGTAGTGTACAAAAATTATTTGTTTAAAGTTATAAGCGTTCCTTGTTGTAATCAGAGAGAACTAACATCAGCCCAGCTTACTGGTACCTGAAAACTGAAACGGCTACGAGATGGCGTTAGCGTCATTTCCGAGATACCAAATACAAGAATTGCTATTTTTTTGTCGTAAAATCACCTTTTTGCAGGGAAGACAACTATTTAGGTAAACTTAGAAAACAAAACTTTATATAAATATGAAATTTCGTCCGAATCGTTAGAGCCGTTTCCGAGACCCAAAATATATATATAAACAAGAATTGCTCGTTTAAAGATAGAAGATAATTACAAATATTTTTAGTGAAATTTTAACATCAACCACTCCTGCAAATAATTAATTATTTGGGAAAATCTCTTTCTCAGGTACAGTCAGGGATCATTTTCTTCTTGAGATGTCACTAAAAGTCTCCTTATCTCATTCATTATTGCTCATTAATTGGTAAAATAGAACAAACTGTACCTACCATGTAAAGAAACTAAGATCTGTATTTTTTGTTTTATTTTGCTTCAGTTCTGTCTCCATTCTTTCTACATTACCACGATATGATTCTTTGATCTGCTTAAAAGTTTTATATAACTCACTAGATACTGAAAACTCGTTGGGAAAACATTTTCGATAAGCTTGTTAGTTAACTGAATAGCCCCACTTACACCACACTTTGTACTTGAAATAACACTTCAGCAAGTGCTATAATTAAAGTTACATTGAAATTCACTTGGCAGAACAAATTAGAATTACATTATGAACGAACGGTGTGGTCTCACGCGGGCGATCCTAATCAAAGCAGCTTATTTCACACCATCAAATCGATACGAACTGTAACTGCCCTTGCAAATCCTGGGTGACATCTGTATCGATCTAGTAACGACATGTCTAACATTTTTCGAATCATAATGCGCCGTCGCGTGTTGTTTAGTTCAAATGCACCTGCCGAGTGCAACCCAACGTTATGACTTCAAATCATATGCGGCACTTTCAGTATTATAGGATATCCAAATTACATACAGAGATAATTAAATTACGGCAATAAATATCCACATGTTGTTGTGTATTCTGTACATAATTTTAAGGGTAACATTAATATGAATCAAAAGCTCAAATTCCCGCCCCCCCCCCCCCCATAGATATTTGCATAGCTTTCTACCTAACCTCTCCCCTTACCCTCAGACCAAGCCACGTAGTTTATGGACGCTCTCTAACCATAAAATTTGACGGCGCAAGCAGTAATACCGCGCGGCTTTGGAGGGTCCTGGAGTGGAGTTCTCTACTTAACCTAAACATATGTCAAGCATTGAATTTTGCTTCAAGGCACTACCGTTTGATCTGCCACAGCTACATCTATGAAAGTAACTAGAGAATGGAACCTTGACGGCAAGAAGATTGCATTTTGCATTTAAAAAAAAAAAAAAAAAAAAAAAAAAAAAAAAAAAAAAAAAAAAGAATTACTGTTTTTGCTTATAGGCAACGAGTCATTACGGATGACCTAAGTGAAGTTAACTAGTGTTTGTATGTGAATTGTGTTACGTGTGGATTTAGTGTTTGAGAGTGTCATGTATCCCAGTATTCACCTTAGCGATTTCGAAAAATCATATCAGTAGGACAGGTCCAATGGGGTTAAATTCTCCGTGTTCAGCACGGTTGCGTTTTAACTAGTGATGTGCCGCATCGTTAAAAATGTATATCCGCGGATACGGATACAGATACGGATCATTAGTGTCTAGATCCGCGAATACGGATACGGATCTCAACTTTCTCAACTTGGACCGACAGTGAAAAAGTCGTCAGCTACGATCTATTATCAACGAACATCCACCATACGCTACGTGTATTGATGTTGCACTGTGCGTGTTTATGTTTATATTTTAAGATGGCATAGGATAGCGTAGATTATTTACGCTTGTGTAAGTTAAATTAAAATTAAAACAATTTCTACAAAAAAAAGTGTAGTAGTGTAATACGGAAATATTTTACGATAGTAAATGACGAATCTGCTAAATACAAAATTTGTGAAGGAATGTATTAACATAAAGATACAACTTCGTTAAACAATCGCCTTCAGACGAAACACCCACAAGAATATGAGTTAAGTTACTCGAAAAGAAGACTCCGCTAAGAAAATTGCCGGCAAAAACATTCAGCAGAGAACATCTTCTAAAAACGGTAAACGGAAAATTTAGAAAAAGATTTTTAACGAATACATAGAAAAGGTTAAAATGTGGAACGTTGCAAAATAAAAATTAACTATTTAATTGCAGAAATGATAGCTTTATCTGGATTACCTTTTCAACAAGTAGAAGATTTTGGGTTCCGACGATTGATGGATCATGTTGTTGTAAATTATGTTCTAAAAGACAGAAAATATTTTACGTAATTTATTTGCAACGAACTTAACCATAGAAAATAAAGAACGTGTTGAAGGATTTTGAGAAAGTTTCCTTCACATCATATATCTGGTAGGTTTTTTGGTCAGGTGTTTCATTGCTATCCTTAACATTACAAAATATTTTATAAGAAAAAATATCGCTTTGAAAGCGGAGATTTCAGCAATATTTCAAAGTGTGTTTGAAGAGTAGGGAATCCCAAACAGAACGTGCACTTCATGGTAAGAAATGGGTGATCCAACATGAAGCGTGCCTGCAATTTATCTGACATAAAACATATTGAGTGTACACCACATCAGCTGCATCTAGTTGTTAAAAAAAGCTGTTAGCAAAAATAGTACAAAATTTGGAGGTCTATGACACATGGATCGCACATATTTATCATCGCGTGCAACAAGCGTTCCAAGTGAGCAGTTTTTCAGTGCAGCAGGAATTATTTACGATCCTCATCGTAAATGACTTTCAAAGCTTTCAAGTTTTTTTGAATAACAATTTACCAAACTTAATTTTAAATATAATATTTATTTTTTTAAGTTTCTGCAAAAGTGATTGTTTTATCTGATGTAAACACTTTAACAGTACCTTAATAACAATTTCAGCTAGCAAATCACAAGGAGTAGAGGTCTGATCTCACTACAAAGACAGTTAAAATAATACCTTAAAACTTACTACAGTTGAAAGTTACCAGTTACCTTTAGTAACCTAGTAAAATAAATTCTTAAATAATTGATTTTTGCAATATAAATGTGCCAGATGTGAGATTTTAACAAATACAAAGTAAGTGGAATTGAAGTTAATAGTATTTCACTGGTAGCTATCTTTAAAATTTTATATGCGTGCGTGATGAAATTCTTTACAAAAGATCCGTTAAAGATCCGCTAAAAAAGTAACGGATACGGATACAGATCTTTTTTCCTCCACGGATATCTGCGGATACGGATACGGATACGATATCCGGCACATCACTAGTTTTAACACGCTCGGCGAAAGTACAGATCCGTCATGCACACAACATATTTACAGTATATCATCCTCTTCCCCTTGGAATTGCGTTGTAATCGAAATTTAACTCGGAGAATTGACACATCCGAAAAGACGACCGCGGAGTTGTGTGTGTAGCGTATTTTCTGTACAGTATTACTCAACATTCGCATGTTTAGAAGTTCTTTAAAAAGGGAGATCAGTTTTGGGGAAAAAATGTTTAATAAACTGGATGTTCATATAACTGGGATTTAGTTGCAGCTGAATCCGGATTGAAAATGTCAATAAAATGGCAACGAGAAAACACATTCACATAGCCATAACAGAGAAAAGTCCTTAGAAACACAGCACGGCAATGTCTGACTATTTGGTAAATTTAAATATTTGGAAGAGATCATAAAATCAAATTGACTAGATATTATCATGAGCAAAGAAAAACTTGTGAAGAATTAAGTGGCTTATAAATTCACAAAAAATCGATTAAAAAAAAAAATCAATATCATTGCAGACAAAAATGAAACACTACGCATCAGTAATTAACCGGATGTAATCAGAATGGAATGTGGCCTCGTTCACTCTGGTTACAAATTATAGATTCAAGCATTCTTTTTACACCCAAAGCTAGAAAGTTGAAAGTAGTCCTCTTAAGTTCGCCAGCAATCCGGTTTGTGAAGAGTTATCCGGGCGGAGGTCGTATTTGCTGTGGTGTCTCAAGTTCACTTTCTTAAATAAATATCGAATGCCTCACTCCCAGCGTGAACAAGCTGCGTAATGTCATTGTACTCTGCGGTTCTCTAATGGCACCGCCACATGAAAGAACTTCCCCGCTTTTGTCTGGCACGAAAGAAGGGCGACGGCAAACATGTCGATTCTCAATGGATATTCTGAAGGAAAATTCCTCTGCATAAGTGACACAACAGTTCCTCGAAGAATGGAACTGCCTAATTAAACACCGCACTGTTCTCTTTTCATAATTTTACAAAAGATAACAACACAAACAAAAAGAGAGGTATAACTAAGCCAGAGCTCTCAAACGTCATCAACAGTTCTTTCATGTGACTTAACATCAGAGACGTTGGGCCACATAACGGCCTATTTCTGTCTCATAATGTTTTGCGTGTCAGTGACCAGAAAGGCTATTGAAGTATTTTATTTTGCTACAGAATAAGCAGAAATTTTCGAAGTGCTTTGTGGGAGTAAACTCACTAAACCTGGCGGGAAAAAAAATCTAAGCGGGAAAACAAACCATAAAACACACATCACAATTGTGTACTGTAATGACGATCTGCTTCTTTATAACTTTACAGAGTGACCAGTGCGGGAAGTAAATCAGGGAGCTTTGCCGCACTGAATTGCTTTTTATGTTTTCTAGTAAGGTCTCGTAGACTCTTACGTTCCTCTCCTTTAATTGCTTGTAAAAGCCTAAGTTCATAATCTTCCCTTCAATTCAGTAGGCGGCAGCATATAAATTCTGGCACTTATCTAGCCAAATAAAGATGCAGATAGATTTGAAAGAAAGAGGCATAACAAACAAATTCTTATACTTTTTCTGTCAACGTCTTTGGCTATTCTTCTTTCAGTATTACAACTAGTGATTTTTTTAAAGTCCTTTGTCAAAATTTTAAAATCATTATTAAAATGTATCAAAGATATTTCATTCGTTTGATAGTGCTTAATAATTTATGATTTTCGTGTATGTATGTTTATATACTTACTTCGTTTGGCATATGGATACAAAGAAAATATTTACACATAGGATAACAAGCTTAATTGTATATAGAGATGTGTAACATACATATTCATTTGAAATAAGAAGGATATTACAAGATGATATCCAGATTTTGCAGCTATTCAGTTTCCTCAGCAATTTCTTTATAATGTAAATAATTAACACAAAAAACAAAAATAATCAGAAAGATGGTAAATGCTGGTCATGACAATATTTTCCTGTTCTGCTGTACAATTTGAGGATGAGATAGATGCAAGGTTTTTGGTTAGTTAAATATACGTATAAAATTGCATACTGTTTTTTTAACGAATTACGGATGTTTTACTGCAAATGAATCTTCAAGCACCTGCTTATTATGTTATAAAAGTATCGTTCAACACAACTGTTGTCAAGTGTGGTCCAAAAAAAATTATTTGTGGAGAGCTGGGATGTTGGCAAGCGGTTTGTTATCAACAAGTTATGTTGTAAATAAGAGTTTTTGACTGTCCTGCTTTTAATACGTACATTCTTCCTCTATTTTTTTGTGTCTCATCCTTTCTCTCAAGGCGTGCTTGTGTCTCTTACCCTACAGATAAAAAGTCGGTTAGAGCACTTACCACATCTTTCAGTCAGCCAACTCATTGCAAGTGCCGCCATCTGCATAGCTAGCGCTGTACCCGTTCAAGTTCAAGCTGACTCATGCAGTGGTAAACAAGAGCGAAAGTGTTCTATTTATTACAACACAACATTGCTTTCGCTACTGCTATGTCAAACACGTGAATGGGTGTCTTCCTCTTTGCTCTGGTATCACCTGAGTGATGTAAAAATGGCTAACTGGGCCTAATCTATTTTAATCACACAAACAGATAGGTCATAAAACATTAATAACTTCCCAGCACCCATATCTGTATCAATTTTTGGCAGCATTTTCAAGTCCCCTGTATTTAGATCCATATTAAGAAACGATTTAAAAAAAGTTGACAGTGAAAGGAAGATGACTGCATTTTCACTTCATATTACCATTCTAGACTACAAGTATTGATTTCTCGTTTGTCATAAAAATGATATTCACAGACACAACACTGGCTTCTTTAGAAATTTTGCTTAGGTCATAGGGACAGTTCCATCTGCAACTACTATGATATTAAATAGACATGACACTCAGAGGGCGAACCCTACACTTAATTATTATCCAGGTGCAGAGCTTGACTTATCGACTAGCTTAATTTGGCCTCAAAATAAAACAATAATTTTAGTTTTTGCTACTCATTAAGCTCTCCGATCTTGAAAATACCGAAATCACTATCTAAAAGGTGTTACGTCACAGACCGCTGCAAGATCGGAAGAATACTCTGGATAAATGCCATAGAACTAAGATCAAAACCGGTATTTAAGTACTTCCGAGACAAGTAGGTGAGATCAAATTATTAAGCGTCTCATATTGCTGTTATACTTGTTTTCCAACGAACTGTGCAAACTTGTTTTTCCGCCAGGCAGACTGTAGTTACGTCGTTATGACCTTGCTATGACCACTCTCAACAAGGAAGTATAATAAGCTACATCCATACACAAGGACACGAGCGATTGTGACGGCAGCGATGAAAATAATCTTGCAAAAGTAATTTCTCCATGACGTAAATGATTTGGCTATATAGTTTTTGTGTGAACTAGGATATTATTAAATGGCTATGAAAGAATGTTATAAATGTTCCTGGTTTATCTTTGAACAGTTCTGTATCAACAGAAATATGAAATAATATAATTGTTTCATTCAAAATAAAACGCATGAAAACTACTGAAATAGAAAATAGGAACGAAAGATTGCTATTCAACCTAAGAATTTTCGATGTTGCTGACCTTCTTGCGCTGAGTAACGCAACTAGATATTGCAATTGTGACACAAAACGTTATTGAATATTTTATATTATCTCAATTGAAACACCATTTAACATTCGTGATCTGATGACTGTTCACTTCTCAGCCGTTGACATATACTTTTAGGCATGAATTCAATTTAAAGGAAGTAAAATGGGGATTTTAAAATAGGGTGCACTGAACATTGCAATCTCTACCCAAGTTTGAATAACAGATGTTGTCCAACAAATCTGTTGTAAGGTTCCTGCAACTGATGAGATCAGTAATAGCTGTTCTGGAGCTAACGTATTTATGCGTTAGGAATTGGAAAGAAACTAAACATGGAATGTTTTATTCATATGACCGCTCTGAGATTGAAATCATGGGTAGGTCTCACAGGACATGTTAGTTAGCTAGCCACAGCAGATAAACTACAAAATGATTCCTAAGTACGATACTGTCGACCATTCCCTCCACATACTCTAAGATGTCAACTTCCCGTGAAGATTTCTTTGATGATTTGAATTCAACATGGATGGTGATGCCGATTTATAACAGTGCATCAAATTTAAGATGATATTGTATAGTGTTCTGTTGTTTTCCTTTAGCTATCTCAAATGGTTCAAGTGATGATAAATTTGAAGACAAGACGAGCAGAACGATTTTATCCAGGAACGCACCTACCTGCCATTGGTTTGGACCTAGTTTCATAATGCCTAAATGGTAGTTACAAAGCAGATACAGTTTGACTCAGGACCAAAAATACAAGATGATACATTAGAAATAACAACTGGAGGAAAGTTAATTTAAAAGGCGAAATAGAAACTGAAATGAATGTTTATCCAAAATAATTATGTTACGTTCTAGGAAAAAAATCCTAGGTTTCTCTTTCGTCATGAATTGCTGGTTTAAGATAAACTCTATGGGGGGTCCTACTTACGTGTTATGAAAGACATATTGCGATAAGATTAAAAACAAAAACACTCCTCAGTCGTGGCCCCGTTTCGAAATCCTTACTCCAATCATTCCGCTGCGTGTTGTAAGACACGAAAAAGACTTCCTTCATCTTACCAGTTACCATTGTCTATAATATATTCATGAGACAAGAGCATTCCTATTATTACCGAATGTTCTTGTGGCCCACTTTACGGCCAGGTATTAATGTTACATATACCTATATCATATTTAACAGTCTAACAACCCTGCATACTAAAGACAATTTTTATGTGTAGATGAAATTTATTTTTTATGTCTCAGTGGAACTGCTTGTGAAATAGCCAATCGAAGGAGACTGAGTGCGTCTTTGGACGTCGAGCATTATTTTGTAAACTTAAGTCAATACTTAAGTTACTCACATAATCCTCAATGTAGTAGTAAAGTTTCTTACCCCAGGAAACATCATATATTTTTAATCTTTGTCGCTGTTACTTTGCTCCATTTCGGCAGCTAAGATCATTAATTCCAGCCGAAACGTGAGAATGCTGATACCTTATTACACAGAGTGATTATGTCTAGTGCTAACTTTATCACGAATCTTCAATACATCGCGTAGGCAAAATTTTTATTTAGCTTCTCTCTTTGCTGTCTTAGATCATTGCTCGAAAGGATAATATTACTACAGATGTTTTAAGGACAGGGGGATAGGCCATGGTTAAATATCCAGAAATATTGTTTAGTTTGTGTCTGGAGACCTGCTGTATACCAAGTGACTGGAAAAGTGCCGTCTCACTGTCTCATTGCAGGAGACAAAAAGGATTGGAAAATGTTGGTGAGCAAAGAAAGTGGTGGTAAGCAAACCAGCAACATTGTTATTCATGTTGATTTCAGTGGATTACATGCAAGATAGTTCGGATGATATAGACAACGAAGGACTCATAGGTATTTGACAGATTCAACCGCAGAATGGTGGTAAATAATTTAAAAACCACTGGCATTGCGGAAATAATGACTTGGTGGGTAGAGGAATTGATGAAAGTTATGAAGCAAAGAGTTAGGTCAGGAAATGCACTATCAGAAACGGTGGAAGTGAAAGCAAGCGTGCTTCAGGGTAATAAATTTGCACCTCTGTCATTTATTATTCTCATGAACGATTTGGTTAGTGGTCTACATAGATTGTTTGAAGATCACATGATGCTATTATATAACAAGAGTATTACGAGACAAAAACTTTGAACAGCCACAGAGTGATCTGCACAGGTTTAATTTAATTTAATTGCAATGGAGCACACGCTCCGGTGGCAATTTCCCTACACACCCAACTTCCCCCTGTCCTACATTTGCCCTCCACAAATTATAACTTTAAATTCTTTTAACGTTTTAGGTAGGTTATTCATCATTCCCCTTGGTAACTCATTCAAATCCCTGACACCCTTACCTAAAAAAGAAAATCTTCCCATACCCTTGTGCCTAAAATCGAGTGCCAGCTTGTGGTCATGGTCATATTTTCCCTTCCATGAACTACTTTTCATACCTTCTGCAATATCTTTCCATGCCTCATCGCCAGTATACGCCCTGTACACTCCCATTACCCTCCTCATCCTCCTCCTGTCTTGCAATGAATCCCATTCCAGCTCCTTTATCATATCTGTCACTGATTGCATTCTGCGATAATTTCCAGAAACAAATCTAGCAGCCCTTCTTTGCACCTTCTCCAACTCCTGTATTTGATACTCAAAATGTGGGTCCCATACTACACTACCATATTCGAGCAATGGTCTGACCAAAGTTTTGTAACCCAATTCCTTTACTTCTCTCGTGCATCCCCTCATCACTATCTCCAACAAGTGCAGAATTTTGAAACCTTTTCCTCCCTTATCTAATAGGTCATCATGGAATGAAAATAAATGACAAAAAAGACAGTTTGTTAGGTGCACGGGTAGAAATAAATGTTTTATATAATTTTAATGTGGAACTGGAATTGCTGGTTAAAGGCATGAAGTGTAATACCTCGGTAAATCGTTTGAAAAAAATCCCAATTTACTTGTATACTCTACATACTGGACAAGTGGCAGGGAGAAGGTTTCAGAAATAACGAAGGGACGTATCGATGAAACGAGAGAACTTGGTCATAAATTTTTTGTCAAACCATTGTTTGAGTATGCTGGGGAATATGGGACCCACATTATGAGTATCAGATACAGTAATGGGGAATATGCATAGGACAATAGTTTTATTTATTTGTGCAAATTACCGTAGAACACAGACAGCAACTGAAATTATAAACGAGATGGGTTTGGAGTCTACGGAAGATAGGAAGCAGGTTAAGAGAGTTTTTGGAGTGTATAAGCCATATATGGAGATATATATTGGTAGAGAATTAGCAGTAGGTAGAAAAAGAGAAACGATGACTATGATAATAGATTTGCTCTCGATTTCAAACACAAAAAAACGGGAAAATTTTGATTTGTAAGTGAGGGAGACAAGGTCTGGTCTCGTAAATTACCAGGTAATACTGCTAACAATTTTCCTCAAACACTGAAAGAATTTAAACATTCTTGTATGAAAAGTAGTTGCGTAGGGAAATTGCCACCGGAGGAGATGCCCCATCGCAATTAATTCAATTTTTATTGCTAAATTTGATAAAAACTTGTGACAATAATGATTGTTATTATTGCTTAATTTGGTGTCAACTTGTGAAATAAATGATTATCATTATTTTATTAATGTTATTATCATTGCTATACTAGCTCGTACCCGCGACTCGTACGCGTGGATTAAGAAATTTTTTTTGCCAGAATTGAATATAGAAAATTGTTGGTAACGAAGGATTGGTCCCAACAACACCGAGTCGGCATAATATGACAGGAAAGCTATCACTATATCATTCTAACGTCGAACCTGTCTCTTGAAGAGAATCAATTTTCCAACATATTTCTGTCACCACTCGATAAGGTTTCAAAATTTCGTGACTACAACTGTTAATCATACTGGAAAAAATGTCCTGTGACCCTTCATACAGATTTTCTTGTCAAATTCCATCAGTATCGATATAGCCATTTAGTCGTCAAAACGTAACAAAAAGACAGAGACTTACTTCCGTATTTATAGTATTATTACTGCGGTTCACACAAACACACACACACACTGACTGCGAACAACACCTGAGGGATCATTATAACGTAAAAAGTGTAAACCTACAGCATTGCAAGACTACCTACTGATTTGCCTCGCATTGCACCCCTAACCTTGTCTATATCTACAGTTTAACATTCAATCCGAATAACCGACGGCCAGGCGTGACTCTTACGAAAAAACAATTTTTAAAAATCTTAGCCTTCACGGAGATTTGAACAGGAGACCACGACCAAACATCAGTAAGCAGCGCTTTGCCACTGAGCTACATGACCGCTACGGAAGAACAGTAGAGAGACCTCCATATCCAACGCGTCTGTCTATCGCCGTTCAGTATAGTATTTCGAAATTATGAGACAACATGTATTATTTATACAGATAATTTTTCAACCAAATGTAGACAGTATTTTTCTCCTTGTTTCAATGGATAAGTGTGCAAAGTTTCATCGAGATCGGGTGAAAACTGTGGATTTGTATGAAGAACAAACAAACATACATTATCTTTATATATATAGATAGGCTTTTTTATTTAAATATAGTTTTGGAAATCGTGAACAAAATATGATTCTACTATTGGCTACAAGTACTATATGAAAGAAACAATATTACCATATTATTAGGAAAAGTAACATTAATACTTCCAATGTGATATCTAACAATTAGGCATGTAAAAATAACAGTGACCCTTGAATGAGAAAGTGGTAGCATAACGAAAGTGCTTAAATTTCCAGTGAATTGGAAGTCATTGAGCTATTATTTTATTAGTGTAGTGGAGGATAATCCAACACACATTCACAATATTTTGGCGACGAATGAAACTGATGAAGACACAAAAGTTAAAATCTTTTTGAATTTCGCAAGTCATTTCTTTACATAACTTTCACAAAACTGTTAACCAACGACTGAGATAAGTATTAATGTCATATTTAAAATCAGCGCTAGAAAATGTAAAAGAACTGTTTCTTTGGTTAAGAAAACAAGAAAAAGCCTTAGAAGCAAAATTCTCCACAGAAAGTGATAATATTAAAAATAATGCTCTAGTATTCGTTGATAAATGTCTGGAGTATCTTAGTAAATAGTTAGATTTTAATTAAAGCAATTGGCTATACAAAATCCAAAAATTAAATTCAAAACACAGGGTTCATTTGATGACTGTGAGACTATATTAGAGGTTATAAATTTACGAGAAAAAATGAGTATCAAAGTGAACAAACTTTACTCTGAAATAACAATATTATACGAAATCCAGGTAAAAGTAAGAGAAGTATTTCATGAAAAAAAATGAGCTTTTGCTCGAAATTAATCTGACAACTGAAAGCGATAAAGCATATGACAATTTTACTGTAGACACAAAAAAAAAAATATTTAAAGATTCAAGAAGTGCCAAAAATATAGCTTAAAAAATGAAATAGTAAAAACATACCTTTTATCCTTTTCTACTCTTTCGTAAAATATTATATTTTTGAAGTGTACTATATTTTTACAGGTTATTCTTTAAACAATATACTACCATAACCAAAAAAATGTTGGAAACCCAAGTGGCGAATGGTGCTAGTTCGCGAACGGTAGCGCTCAATTTAGTTCGCGAACGGTACCGCTCTGTTTAGTTCGCGACCGACAGCGCTCAGTTTAGTTCGCGAACGGTACCGCTCTGTTTAGTTCGCGACCGGTAGCGCTCAGTTTAGTTCGCGAACTAGGTCTCCAGAAGACAGCTCGCTCGCGCTTTGCTAGCGCTTGCACGCGCTCTCTTTTGTTATGGTAGTTGTGGTTATCGATGGTTGTCTTTTAATTGTTAATGGGATCAAAGTGTATTTTATTTTCACATTCCACTTAAATTTCCGTTTGTGACTTCTGCAATAATTATTAATGTTGAACAATTTTATTTTTTCTTTTTATATCTGTGTCTTCAGTGAAATGTGTCCACAGGAACTGTGTTTCCTTTTAGATAATAAACTAAAACAAAAGTTGGTCTTCGGGAAAGGATCGAACGAACTAAGGAGCGAGAGATCTGGGAACTAGTTCGCGTATTTCGCCTGTGGGAGCGCTCTTCCGGACTAGTTCGTCGAACTACACAAGACTATTGGCTACACGAAGAAGCAAGTAGTGAAGACAAATTATTGCAGGAAATAAAACGTAAAATTTTACAGCTCTTACTCCAATCGAATAGCAGTTAGACGTAAGTTATGATTGTTGAGAATGTGGGAAACATTTTGGTTACTGGACATTTGAAAAACACTGAATATGTTCATATATTTGCGTGTCTCGATTCGTTACTGAGTAATACTTTTTGCAGTGAAAATGATCTGCCGGAATTGTGCTAATGCCAACCACAAATAACCCTCGGCTTTGATTTTTTCCAGTCTTCGTCTGTATCTTTGAAACATGGACAGCATGAGCGCATCCATTATACAAGAACCAAATATACAACTGTTACTCTTCTAATTCACAAAATCTGCAGTTTTTTCGACTGTATCAGATGGGACGAAATCTTGAAAATATAATTGATGAAGGCAAAATTACGTAAAGACGCAAGTTTAAAGATCTTCGGAAAAATCAGATGAAAGATACGCGTAATACACCGAGGTACACTTTGGAATGTAAAATACGAAGGTGACTGCTGATAACTGACGTACTGCACCGAATAAAGAACAGATCGTGAGATCATGGAAGTGAGACGTGAATCAAACGGAGAAAGAGTGGGATTTTATTAACCAGTTGACGTAGCGCCAGCCTGAATATTAGTTTGGGTTGATTTTCCGAATTCATTTCAGACAGATTCAACACGCAGTGGTCGGGTCAATCTCCACTGTGAACTGCAAAAGGACACTATATGCGATAAGAAATAGCCTGATAACTGGCTTCTCTGTATGAGTGCCGGCCGGCTTACTGCCTCCATATTACATCAGCCAGTTGTTTGCTAGCCACGTACCGTGGAATTAACGGTAAATACATGATTTTTAATGCAGCCTACTGAAGA